>JAFNEN010000472.1:0-356426 GCA_019343175.1 Oedothorax gibbosus
TTTGAAAGATACTACGCAGTCAATTGCTTTGAAGGCCAAGTGTTACAGCGACCCCCTTTACGATTTCAGATGCATTCCCTCCACACTGCTTTTTTC
Organism: Oedothorax gibbosus; assembly: GCA_019343175.1. Taxonomy (NCBI): domain Eukaryota; kingdom Metazoa; phylum Arthropoda; class Arachnida; order Araneae; family Linyphiidae; genus Oedothorax; species Oedothorax gibbosus. The sequence continues at coordinate 97 of JAFNEN010000472.1, forward strand.
GCTATACTTACAAGTGCTTCTGATGCAGACTGCTTTTTTCCTTGCACTGTTACAACAGGTGCTTCTGATGCAGACTGCTTTTTTCCTATCCTTGCAATGTTAAAACAGGTGCTTCTGATGCAGACTCCTTCTTTCTTATACTACTAACATTTAGCATTTTCCTGGTCCAATGGCTTTCCAAGCTTGGCAGCTATACTAAGTTGGCCTTTTACTACTATATTAATCGTAACCCAAAACACAGTTGCTGAATGAATGGAAGCTGCAGTGTCACATCCAGGAAGGTTTTGACATTCATAATAGTCTTGATATGGCGACTTGCATTGTTTGCCCAGCAAAGAAATTGCTAAAATATGGTAAGCATTCCACTTCATATAACTCAATTAGTATAAAAAGGGCACTGTATAACTTTTCAATAGTGCTTCTTGCTCTGTAATTAGTTCGATATTTTTTTTTAATACTCTCCACTCTTCTAGGATTAGTGTGCCATTTAGTTATCGAAATTAAATATAGTTTTTGAAGTCATCAAAATGTCCCTTGACACAAGGATCTCTCCAAGCTGCATTTTAACTCTAGAGATGAGTATTTTGAAATACTAACTAAACAGAAAGTTTTAAAATACAAACTTACATGAATCAAATTTTTAAAAATCTATTAAAGCATAATGGAAAAACCTACTTACCTGTTCCTCTCGTTAAAATTTGGAAATTTAACGCAACTTTTACCACCGATTGTTTGTAAAATTAACAAGTTATCAATACACTACAATAGTACAAAACAAAATCAATCGTTCAACTAATAACTAGGAAAATCCAAAAACTAAGACCACTGGTCAATTTGTCTACCGATGGTACCGATGTTAATTAGATATTTTTACTTACTTAATTTGGTATCTGCTTCTTTCCGCTGATATTTCTTTAAAAAAACAACTATTTAATTTTCTAAATTCTCCATTAAAGTAATCAACAAAAAAAATTGAAATGAAAAGTAAATAACGTGGTTGAACGAGACGCCAGATATTTTGAAAATAACAATTATTTACAACAAGATTCAACGACTGGGCTGGGCTAAAGTAAAAGATCCAACCAATTGAAAATGGGGTTCACCTGTACGTCACGACCACGCCCTGTGGAAATTTCCTATATTCAGTAACTTTCTGAATGGGCGGGCGTAGGAGAAATGAACGAACCAATTGAAAATGGGGTTCACCTATACGTCACGACCACGCCCTGTGGAAATTTCCTGTATTCAAGATCGTTCCATTATCGGTAGTGAACGGCCCCACTCGATCCGTTCACTACACTACACTTAATTATTAAGTCGTTTGTCGAGCAAAGTGGTCAAAAGTTAATTGGGTAGCAATAGGGTACTTGACTAAATTTTTTTTTATTGTCTTAAAATATTCTTATGCTAAAAATATTAGACCCGTATTTTTTCTTTTTTTCAAATACCCCATAAAAAGGCAGAAAAATGAATTTTAAAATTATGACGAAAAATCACTCCCGAAAACGCTTCCTGGCTGTCACGTGGTATCTGTGATGTCACTAGTGACTATAAACAAACTTTGAAACACCACATTGGAATCGATTTTAGGCAAATTTGAAATATCCGCTTCTGTAAAAAGCCTTACATTATCTCAATATTTATTATTTCAAGAGTAAATTAGATTAAATCAAGTTTAATCAGAAAACAAAAAACATCACGCCGGTTTGTTTATAGTTACTAGTGACGTCAGCCAAAGCGTTGTGTTTGTGATCACGTGAAAAAAATGCCTTTTTAAAATGATTTTCTTTATGATTTAAAGATTTATTTTGCAAAAAAATGATATGCATTTGTTATTTTTAACTTTCAACTATAATTTAAATAATATTGGAAGGTATTTTGGCGATGCAGTCAAGTACCCTATTCTGAGGTCGGAGAGATTCCTCCACTAATTTGCGAGCTTGCTCGCCTAGGGGCGTGAAAAAAACTTCTTTTACTTAATACTTTCTGAGTTGATATAAAAAAAATTAAACAGTTTTGAAGAAAATGTTTTTTTGCAATAAAGTAAAAAAAATCCTTCGTTTTGAGATAAACAACAAAATCTAATCACGATAATAATTTTGTTCACTCTTACATTTAACTGTTTTAATGCATTGATAAATATACAAATATATAATCCAGATCATATTTAATGTTTTATTTGCAATGGGCTTGTTTCATGTGGTACGAAAAGAAAACCAAACAACCAAGAATTACAGTACAGAGAGCGTGACGTCACAAGAAACCAATTGGCTTGTTTTTCGTAATAAGGGAAGAAAACCAAACAACCAATGACATTGCAGTAAGAAGAGTGTGACATCACAAGAAACATTCCCATTAATGTCTATTTTTTAAGTATTTAAACTAGCCCTTTGTTATAGGTCAATACTAACTATAGAACGGTTATAACTTTTAGCTTCCACACTACGTTTATAAGTTAAAAAGTGGAAGGTTTTATAATCGTTCAGTCCGTCTGTCTGTCCGTCTGTCACCCACTTTCACAGAAAGAACCACAAGTCCCACAGACAAGTGGGATACGTCATTTTAAAGCAAAAAATCAGATTAGGCTACATTCCAAATTTCATTAAAAAATTTAAATTAGAAGTTTATTTAAAATTTAAATTACTAAATTTTTTTATCTACATTGAAATAACATGCAAATTCTATTTTTATTCATATTTTCACTGTTGTCATCCACAAGTCCCACAGACAAGTGGGATACGTCATTTTGAAGCAAAAAATCAGATTTGGCTACATGCCAAATTTCATTAAAAAATTTAAACTAGAAGCTTATTTAAAATTTAAATAACTAAAAATTTAATCTACATTGAAATACCATGCAAATTCCATTTTTATTCAATATTTTCACTGTTGCCATTTCGTTAAACGTACGAGAAACTTTTGTTAAAATAAAAATAAACACACTTGAAAAAATATTTATTTATGTGATATAATTCGGTTTGGATTGTTGTATTATCACAATAGAGTTCTTTTAATGGTTCTATATATATGTATGAAGAAAGATGCATAGAGAATTCTAACTTGGCATAAAAAAAATATGCTAAGTTTCGCTTTTATTTTTAAAGCATCAATTGTACAAATTATATATTTTTTTGAACTGTAAATTAATTTAACAAACTATAAATAAGTGAATTTTCGAAAGAAATGTAAATGGGAAATTGTGGCGACAAAAATATTTATTAAAAAGATTACATAATTATTCTTCGAACTTTAAACAAATTTAGCAAACGATAAAGTCTAATTATTAAATCTGAGAAAGGAGATTAATGAAAATAGTTAATTTTGGCGTTTAAAACTTTGAATTACAAATAGCTAAAGGCCCTGTTTTTATTAGAATTAAATCACATTTGCCATTCGCAACAATCGCTCGAGAAACTTTAATTCTTTTAGACAATAAATTAAAATAAATTTATTTTTGCGACATCGATCAGTTTGAAATGACGTCAAATATATTTCACTACGGAATCCTTGTATGTTGATATGAAATGTTTTCATTCTATTTAAAAGCGAGGAATATGACATATTTATTCTTTAAAATATAAATTGATTTTTGCAAACGATAAGTAATAATTATTGAATTTTCGAAATAAAATAAATGAAACTAGCCAAATTTAGCTTGTAAATGTTAAATATAGAATTAATGTTGTGTTTGGCGCGTTTTTTCCTGTTAAACACAAATATGTGGAAGCGAGTTAAGTGACAGATTCTGTTACAAACCTACTTGTTTTTGTTATCCACCTGGGCTTACCAGTCCGTCCAAAGAACAAAAGACTGGGATTTTTATCCCTTAAATTCCAAAACCTGTATTATTTTAAACCTGGAAGATTGTGGTATTTTTTCTTATTAAGATAGCAATCGAATATTAATAATTACTTATTGTGCCCGGCTTTAATGTGTCAACATAATTGGAAATGTCGTTTAGTAGATAAAAATCCCAAACGAGTTTTCTTCATATTCATTATTCCTGTTGAAATAAATCCATTTTGAAGGCAATTGATACACTTGTAAATACCGGGTTCCCCAGTGGGTAGTGTTTGAAAAAAAATGAAAAAATAAAAACAAATAAGAAACATGAGAAGAATTTAATGACGTTTATTGAATGGAAATATTGGGCAATTAATGATAAAGAGGTTCGAAGTGCCCGCCATATTTAACAAGGACAGCAGTTAGGCGGTTCTCGTATCCAACCACACTCCATACTCCTTACCCATACCTTCCTCCATACTCCTTTTGTTTGGCCAATTCTTTTTGTGGAACTTCTTACAAAAGCTAAACAAAGCTTCCCACAAAAAGAATTGGTCAAACAAAAGGAGTATGGAGGAAGGTATTTGTAAGGATTATGGTTGTATTCGAGAACCGCCTAACTGCTGTCCTTGTTAAAGATGGCGGGCACTTCGAACCTCTTTATCATAAATTGCCCAATATGTCCATTCAATAAACGTCATTAAATTCTTCTCATGTCTCTTATTTTTTTTTATTTTTTCATTTGTTTCAAACACTACCCGCTGGGCCACCCGGTATGATGTGCACATAAATGTATGTATGAGAGATTTCCTATATTTACACCTTCCTTTAATTATAAACAATGGATAAACTTTAAAGATTACGATTTTAAACAAAATACAAACACATTGTAAGAAACTAAAATTTGCAAAAAATAAACCTTTGCTTAAATTTGCTCCTTTGTTTAACAAACTACGAACATTTAAAAAACGTGCTTCATCGGCAAGAGAATTAATGTTCTTTAAATTTACTCTTTTCGAACTTCTTTTAGTGTGAAATATTAAGAATTACATTATTCTTTTATAGTGAAAGGTCAAGACATTTTTTAAAAACAGTCATAAAACACATTTAAAAAATAAATTTATTTCAAAAATTCAACGTTGTAGGAAGCTTAAGATGTACGATCAAATACGTTAAAATGTTAAATAACAAATTTACTTTAAAATACAATGTTAACAACCTTTTTCTTTGGCACTTTAACAATGCAGCATACAGACAAAGGCAGACCAATCAGTGTTAATTGTACATATTAATTCACTTTAGGAATTAGCATTTCCTTCATGATTACTCAGGGTTCTAGAATCTATGTTTTGAGACACTTTTTACATCCAATTACATTTTAGCTGTTTGATATGCTGTTAAACAATTTTCTACTTAGTCTTTATTTTAGATAAATTAGCTGTATACAGTCGAACAAATTCCTTAACAGAGATATAACCATATTTGTACTACAACATTAACTGTATTTGGCTTAAGAAAATTTGAAAAGCACTGCGTTTAAAAAAAAAAAAAACAAGAGATTTTTTAATTTGAATCACAGATTTTGAATCACACAGTTTTAACATATATTTATGCACAAAGTGGGAAAATTTCCCACTTCAATTTATACTCCAGCTTTTGAATAGTAGTGCTTTTTAGCTTCCACACTATACGTTTATAACGTAAAAAGTGGAAGGTTTTATAATCGTTCAATCTGTCCGTCTGTCACCCACTTTCACAGCCCCACTTTCACACAAACTACAAATGCTACAGGCAAGTGTGATACGTCCAAAAATTCAGCGCATTAAAATTAGAAAACATTGAAAATCTCAGAAAAAAATTCGAATTCGAAGTATTTTAATTATTTAAAAAACTGCAAAATTTAATGCTCATTTAAAAAGCATAAGAAGCCATTTTCATTAGAATTAAATCACTATTGCCATTCGCAACAATCGCTCGAGAAACTTTAATTCTTTTAAATAATAAATTGAAAGAAATTTATTTTTGCAACATCATCAGTTTAAAATGACGTCAAATATATTTCACTAAGTGATTTTTTGTTTGTATGTTGATGTGAAATGTTTCGGTTCTATTTAAAAGAGAGGAATATTACATATTAATTTTTTGAAATAATATAAATAAATTTTTGCAAACGATAATAATGCTTGAATTATCATTGAAGAAATAATTATTGAATTTTCGAAATAAAATTAATGAAACTAGCCAAATGCAGCGTGTAAATGTTTATAATAGAATTGGCGACTTTTTTTCCTGTTGAATACAATTGTGTGGAAGCGGGCTGAGTGACAGATTCTGTTACAAACCTGCTTGTTTGATAATCACAAACAAAAATTAATTATTTACATTGCATACAAGATTTTCATAGTATAAATAATTCCACACGGATAAAAAAAGGAGTAGTTTAGAGCAGGGGTTCCCAACCTTTTTGCACCTGCGTACCACTTGACTTTTGGAGAAATTTTGGCGTACCACCACACCAAAATATACTTTAATAAGCGTACTATAATATTTACTCTTCTAAAAGTGTTCAAAGGCTTTTGAATTAAATTCCCGAGAAAACTTCATATTTAATGGTTGGTATTTGTTTATTTATAACATGCTTAAAATAAAGGATAAATAAAAAGATTAAAATAGTAATAATTTTCAGTTTTATTTATCACCCATCGGTATAAAAAAAATACAAATAAAAAATTAGTACAAACTCAGCAAAAAATTAATCATCATATAAAATATATACATTTATAGTCTTTAACGCAAAACTTGTTGTTGTTGGCCTGTGATTAAAATATCAACATAAGGAGCAATGGAACTTATCTTCACTTTTAAGTCTTCTTCAACCCTTATTCTGCTTTTATGTGTAATTTTTATGTACAAGAGTTCAGAAAATCCACTCTCACACAAGTAACTAATAACAAAAGACATCCAAAATAGTAGCATCATGTTGCTCACGTCACTCACGCGTACCGCCTGCAATTTTCCCGCGTACCACCAGTGGTACGCGTACCACCGGTTGGGAACCCCTGGTTTAGAGGATTATTGGTATAGAAAATTAGGATGAAACAGTGCAAAAAAAAGCTACTTTTAGATACTTGTAACTTAAGAGTAATATTTTTAGCCTACTTTTCTTTTTTTAATTCAAAAGAATTAAAACAAGAAGTTCATAAAGAACTAAAATAGCCTACTTTCCTGTTACTTAAATACTTACTAAAGTTCTAATCGGGAAAAAACTAGGTTCTTATAGTAAATATCACCAACAGCCGTTTCTACAATCTACACTAGATTTATACAGATTAGAAAAAAAAATCGAAACACAGCATCCAGTATAATTTAAACTTACAAAAGCCAAAATCAACTATTTTCCTTAATATTCTATCGCAAATTAATTACATATTATTTATCGTCTGCTCGCGATTTATTTGTAGTTCGAAGAATAATTAAATATTTATTAATAACAAAAGTAATGAAACTATCCAAACTGCATTAAAAAAATAAGAAATGTAAATAAACAAAGCATAATTGTATGCAAAAGTATGCCTTGCCGCTTTCTTGGTAGATAATTAATGAACAATCAAAGAATCAAATTTTGCTACATTTTATGACGCCATTCCAAACTGATTCATGAAAATATTATTTTGCTTCAAATATGTTTAAATAAATAAAGTTTCTCATGCCATTGTTGATTTGGCAACAGTGATTTAAATGACTCAAAATTGAATTTCAATGCTAATTCAATGGGAAATTCGCCGACAGATAGTAGATTTATGTCCGTCCGGACGTACAGACAGACGGACAAAAAGTATGAAAGTTGGGTATCTGAGGTCATAGCTTTCTAACCAAAAATTTTTTTTTAAGATCCGATGGATAGAACCGATTTTGGAAGGGGGGTACGGACAGACGGACATCGACCGCATGTCAATACCTACTTTTTCATTTTTTTAATTCTTTCGAATTAAAAAAAGAAAAGTAGGCTAAAAATGAAAAAGTAGGTATTGACACGCGGTCGATGTCCGTCTGTCCGTACCCCCCTTCCAAAATCGGTTCTATACATCTTATCTTAAAAATTCTTTTTTGTTAGAAAGCTATGACCTCAGAAACCCAACTTTCATACTTTTTGTCCGAATGTCTGTACGTCCGGACGGACATAAATTTACTATCTGAAGGCGAATTTCCCATTGAATTAGCATTGAATTCAATTTTGTGTCGTTTAAATCACTGTTGCCAAAACAACAATGGCATGAGAAACTTTATTTAAAAATATTTGAAGCAAGATAATTTTTTATGAATCAGTTTGGAATGACGTCATACAATGTAGCACAATGTGATTCTTTGATTGCTCATTAATAGTTTACCAAGAAAACGGCAAGGCATATTTTTTGCATACAATTATGCTTAGTTTTAATTTACATTTCGTATTTTTTTAATGCAGTTTGGAGTAGTTTCATTACTTTTGTTATTAATAAATATTTAATTATTCTTCGAACTACAAATAAATCGAGCAAACGATAAATAATATTAAGTTAATTTGCCAAACAATATTTAGGAAAATAGTAGATTTTGGCTTTTAGAAGTTTATGTTATAGCTGGATGCTGTGTTTAGCGATTTTTTCTAATGTGGTTGATTCCACGAAAATGCGCCATCGACATCATTTTTTAAATTCCAACTAAATAATTATTTTTTTGTTCCAAGTTATAGAAAATAAGTCAAATTTCATGAAAATAACAAGATATAATAATGTAAATGCATAAATAAATTTTTGTAGTTAATAATTGTGAGACTAACTTTGAAACCGAAAATCTGTCATTTTTACCCTTAGTTTGATGTCCTTTAAAGTATTTAAATATCTACTAATATATTTTTGAAAACAAAATTATTTTTTTAAAGAATAGATCAATTTTTGCATAATAACACAAAAAAATATTGAAATCCTTTTAATTATTTAGCTTTTTACCCCAAACTTAGTGTTAGTCTCCATGTCATGTCTGTCACGAAAAACATGGATTTTTTTATTTTAAACAAAATATGTTGGGTAAAAATTATTGGCACTTTATTTTCTCTTTTTATATCTCAAAATAAACAATCCGTAAAAAATTTGAAAATAAATTTAAAATTTGAGTGAAATATAGAAGATCAAACTTTGTCATGTCTGTCACAATTAGTTTTTCATTGCCATAATCCACATAATTAATCGTTTCATGGTTACTATCCCATGTGTATGTATTCATTGACAAAGCAGTAAATAAAGTATTTTATTGATCTGAGTTGTAAAGATGTGCTGTTGTCATCTATACTAAATTATAAGTAATAATAAGAGGAAGCTGTTCTTCGAAATAAAAGAGGGAATTTTAAATGATGTTTTAACTTTATTGAAGAAATAACTTCTATACTTATTGTGCTAGGTGAAACATATACAATCTATAGTATTCACTAATTTAAAGCAAAATTTTCCAAACGGGAAACTTCCGATACAAACTGACTTCAGCGAGAACTATTCCCATATTAAGCAGGATAAAATTCAGTCTGTGCATTGGCAGAATACTTCCTCTATCATGTATAGTACAATGGTACATTACTTTAATATTTATTATGCTGTTATTGTGATCAGCAATTTAGTCATTACGAAAATTTAGGGCAATTCAGGTCAACATTTTAAACAAAAATACACAATATTTTCAATGGCATAGTAAGCTTTCAACAGTCTGGAATTTCTCAGGCATGGCAAAGGAAGGCTCATCACATGGCAAAGAATGTATTAGAGGCATTGGTGGGACTATTAAGTGTCAAGTCGTAGAGGCTACTCGAGCCAGAAGAATAAATTGTAGAACACTATGTGAGTTTGCTGAAGTTGTGAGAAAAATTTGTACTGGATTTAATGTCTTGTATCAATCCCCCATCCCCCCAAAAAAAATTAAAGCAAACCTTCATCTACCATGGCAAGAAATTAAAACAATGGACAATTACAGCGTTTTCCACAAACATATTTATTCGATTAAGCATATTAAAAAACCTCTAAAACTCAAGTATTTCTGGTTTTAAAGATGTATTTATTTTTAAATTCATTTTTAAAGTTAATGATACATCACTCCTGTTAAACCTCTCTTAGCATAACAGATGACGTCCGGTTGGCTTTTTTTTTGTTCTTGGCGGATTTTTTTTGTTCATTTCGTATCACGTTTCACTGTATCGCTTTTGAAACTGTGAAACGTGCTTTCATCCTTATTAAACTCTTTAAAAAGTTATGCTATTTTACAGAAACATGTCATGTTCATTCCAGTTAATTTCTTCAAACGTTGAACGATTTCACTCGACTATTCCGATCAGATCCAACAGTCAACAGTTCTGCAATAGCTCATACGCGCTCTAGTGTGTGTATTTTAACTAACAACCAAACTTGGAACAAGCTGTTTAACTTCCTTGATATGAACTGGTTACAAATAATATTGTCTTCTACTTTTAATGAGGTTTCGCAGAAATTGTAAGGTTTACTATTTTATAAAGTGTATTACAGCATAGATCGAAACATCTCCAAAAACATAACAGTTGACGTCAGAGCTGTTTTCAGTGACGTACATTTTCGGCAAATTTCAAAGGCATTTTTTGTTGAAATTAAACATATTTGCGAATATTTAACCTTACATTCGGAATCTGCAGCTTCTAATGTACCAGAAAAACACATATTATGAATTTCGCGTTTCATGCAACTTGTCCATTCCTGGTACAAGAAACTCGCATTGTTTCTGATCATGTGCATTGGCAAAATATTTTATAGTCTGACTTCAGAGTCAAAAATGGATACTCTTTTCAATTTCAATATAGGTTAAAGTATCGAAAACTACCTTTTGCAAAATTCAACAGCTCACAGTTTGCAATATGGCCAATGGGTGGACATGAAACACGATGAGGTTTTTCATGGAATGATAACAGAAATCGTACGGAACCAGAACAAGTAAAATATTTAGTATCAACTAAAATTAAAGGGATGTTCAGTTTTGAATCCACAGATCATGTAGTCTTGTATGAGAAGGAGTAAATACTAGAAAATATTACAGCTCCCACACTAGTATATTACACAGGATTTAATTTTAAGTATTTTTTAAATAATTTATTAGGAGCCACATAACATAATACATATATGTTACATCATAATATAATCTCCAAGTTGTTTTAAAAAAAGTAAAGTGATATTTGAGAATAAATACTCAAGTTCATAGAAAATTTTACACGTGTCATGTCTGTCACGAAACCTTGTCATGTCTGTCACGAAACCTTGTCATGTCTGTCACGCTAATAAATATGTTATAATATTTTACTATTTACAAATTTCTTAATTTTTTTCTTTCTGGTTGGCATATCAGAATCTTATATTGATTCCCTAAAAGTTTTAGACTTGACATGCATACCAATTAAGAGCAAATGGTAATAATATATGGTCACTTAAAATCTGTGTCTCAATTTCGTCATGTCTGTTACGGCACGTTTTAAACCAAGTAAAAGTATTTTCACTTTAATTAAAATTTTAGTATTTTTTGTAATTAACACCTCTATGTGCATCACCCCATAGCAATTTTTTACCAATCAACTAATATTTAGTGCTTAAAAAGGGGCAAAAAAATTGTCTGATGTCATGTCTGTCACGAATGGAATTAGCCATGTGTATAAATCTAGTGTAGAAACAGTTGTTGATGATATTTACTTTTAAGAACCTAGTTGTTTCCCGATTAGAATTTCAGTAACAGGAAAGTAGGCTATTTTAGTTCTTTAAGAACTTCTTGTTTTTACATGGTTTCTAATATGTGTTACTTTACTCCCAATTATTGTTTGGAATAATTTTTTTTTTTTTTTGCACAGGATTATAAAAATAATTTTTGTGAGTCATTTTTATGAATGTGCATTTTTTTTATTTAATGTTTCAAAAAGAAAAATAACTATAAAGAAACTATAAGAAATAACTATAAAAAGAAAAATAACTATAAATTTACTTAGATTAGAATAACTAAAATGAAATTGGTACAAATCAATAAGTTGTTTAAAAAAGTTGGGGAAAGCATAAAAGCACATTTTTTAGGAACTTAAAAGAAGTAAAAGCTTTTCGAAAATTATTCAGAAAAAGAGTGACTTTTTAGGGTTTCTTAAAAAGATTTTCAATTAAGGGGAATTTGACCACATAATAAATAAAGAAATATTCATAATGATAAATTTGACAGCAGCTTGAAACAAACATTTTTTTAACAATTGTAATAGCTAGAAGGATAAAGGTCATGGAACCCTGATAACACAGCAAAACTGTAACCACAAAATGAGGTAATGTTAAACAGGAATATTTTTTATGTTGTCACAAATAGGTATAAAAATATATTATAGATATAAAACTTTTTGAGGGAAAGCATAAATGCTCAAGAAGGAATCACAAGAGAGAAAAAAATTCTTCCAGATAATGTTCTAATAACCTTTTACTTTACTGCATATTTCTGTTTACCTGTTTCATTGATTATGCAAACATGCTAGAAGAAAAAAAATGTTATCAATCATGTTGTACAATAGACTTAGATTACAGTAGGACAGAATAATGTGATGTATCAAAATTCAAAATAATTATAATAAAATTCTAAAACCATAATGTAGCTGCTGTTTAAGTTTAAACACACATTTTCATACACAACCCTAAAAGGGGGGTCAGAAATTATTAAAGAATTGTCTAGTAAAATCTTTAAGAGTAACTTAACTATTAAAAACTATTTTTAAAAAATAGCTATGGTAGCAAGATAGGATTCTTTTTAACAATCATAAATCTTCTTCCAATACCTTCTTTTTTACAATCAGAGCTTAAACAAATTAAAAAAAAAATCTTGAACAGTGGTTGATTTAAAATAAGATAGTTTGTCTATTTTCTTTAACTAAGAACAAGCTCTATTACAATTATTTTAATTTACCTACCTCAAAATTATGATTAAAGATAAAAAAAAAAAGTAGATATTTACTAGTCTAACTTTAAAATTTATGTTAAATGCATTTAAAAAATAAAGCAGTAAAATTTTAATGTCACATAGGTTAAACTCAGTTTTATTTAAATGAGTCAACATGACCTTTAACAGTATCAGGTTTTTAAATTGTTGTGAGCAGGTAAACTGCAGTAACTTCAAAATTTTAATTTTTCAGTTTTTTTGCTCTTTTAGCATCTATTAACTTAGCATCTATTAACTTATTTTAATTTGATGAAATTGTTGTGTGATTTCCGGTACAAATTCACTTTTTTTGGCAATGGAAAACTGCGGTAAATGAATAAAACACAAGATTTCTCAAGAAAAATGCAATAAGTGGAAATTGGGCAGGCAAAATGCTGTAAGTATTATTTTACCTGATCAACCCAACCATTATCTAGACTAAACAAATATGAAGGTTGATGAACAAATGCATAAATATTATTCATTTTTTATAAAAGGAATAAGCATTTATTTTAATTACATTTATAATGCACTAAAACTTTTATAAAAATGTTTTTAACCTTTATTAAAATGTGATTAATAATTAATTTTTCAACTGATAGTTTCTAGATATTATTCTAAGGCTTTTGTACTGTTTTGGGTTTTTCTCTGGAGGTACTTGAGAGAACAAGAAAAGAGATGGATAACTAATTCCCAGGGAAAGACCCAGGAAAATGGGTGGATAGTTAGGGAAAATTTTCATATTTTAAATATGGTACTTACTATGTTTCAATTGCTAACCACTAAAAAGTTCATAAACCTCAATATAGAATCCATAATTTCATATAATTAATGTGTTACTTACATTTAAATCTCTAAAAATTTCGTTGTAGTCCAGAGCGTAACCCACAATAAATTTATTAGGAACTTCAAAACCAGTATCTGTAAAATTAAAAAATTATTTCTTTATTATAAAAGCATGGGAATTAAAAAAAAAATTGCAATGATATAATTATTCTTATACCATGCATATCAGTGCATAAATAATAGATTTATGTGTCATAAAATCAACAGTAGAGCCTAATTTAAAACCTGAATAAACAAAGAGATAACATGACTCTCACAGTTTCATGATAAAAAAAAAACTAACCACACACAAAAAATACTTTGGATAGGTAATAAGTATAATAATTAAACACAGGCCCTTCGAAAAGTTGAAGGAGGCTGGGTGAAAATGAAAATAGGTGTGCATCCATTATTCCACTCTGAAGCATTTTTAATGATAAATGTAAAACTGGGTTCTTAATTTTGTGCTTCTATAATACCCTCTTCTCTCATAGGACCCGATCCAACAATAATTTTAATGTCAACATAATAAAACTTACAATCTGGTCGATAGCCACTGCTCTTGGGTGTTCTTTTAACAAAGAGACTGTAAAAACAGTATATGCATTAATCAATATTGACAAATAATAATAGAAAATTAAAACTGAGTATTTTTGCTTAAAGGGAACAAAAAGAAAATCCTACCTTACAACTTTAATAGATTTTGTTTTAAATTGCTGTAGTAATTTGAGTAAATTTTCCATGGTCAAACCAGTATCTATAATATCTTCTACAATTAATAAATTCTGAAATATATAAAGTGTATATCAACCATACAATGGCATTTATGGTTTGTTTATATTATCACACAAAAATGGTATGTTTCTTTAATATTATTCAGGATCAATGAAAACAAAAAAAAGGAAAACACTTTTTTTTACAGATGTAGTTCTTTTAAAAAAATATTTTAAGCATACAGAATTTTTATGTTTAACCATGTACACTGTAGAAACAAATAGGCTGGTATTTTGTTAACATTTTAAAACAATCATTGTTTATAGAATTCTTGTTGTAACTGACTAAACAAGGAGATTTCTAAGATTATCAGGGATTTTTCACCATACATTTGATTCCTAGTTAAAAAAAATCCAATCAGTAAATTGACAACCTAACCATACTAAATGTTATGAAACGTTAAAATTTTAAAATAGGCTACACATAGAAAGAGTTTGCTCAAGTAAAAAAACAAAAAATGATAACTATATAATATGTTTGTTGATACAGTGAGATGCAAAAGTTTAGACAATGACGTCATTTAGCTGTAAAATTTAGAATTGTGATAGTATAATTACAAAAGCCCCTAAACATATTAAAAAAATATTTTGAATGCTATAATTGAAACATAATTGTTTGCTTTGCTAGAAAATAATTTTTTTCCATAAAACATAAATTTGTATGTTGCAAAAGTTTCGACACAAATACCAGATTATGCTAATTTAGAGTAGATAATGGCCTAATTTTGCATTTTTATTGATGAATTGTATTTTTTATATGATAAATTAGAAAAACACGATATCCGGTGAACTAAACAGATTTAATAACAATATTGGTTAAATTTTACAATATAGCCACTTTAAATCTTTATTAAAATCACATTTGCTTCAAATGTACAATTTAACATCTCTAAATACGTACCGAATGCCTACCAGTTAATCACCTTAAAGTTTTGCCACGAATTCGTGGATTTGGAGGCATACATGGGTAAATTTTCTTGGTGAAACGTGCAGTCTTTCCCACATAAAATCACAAAATAGCGACATATTGTTCTTTTAGCATACCTAACTTTTCCAGATTTCCAAAAATCGGAATAAGTTTAGAGGAATCACCTGAACAGAGAATCTCTTTATAACATGGTTTGTACACTCCTTGAAAAGTTTTGAATGAAAAAGCTCACTTTCAAGCCCTTAAAGCCCAAATACTTAAAATAAATCTGAGCATAGGGGAAAAAGTCTGTACTATTTATTGCAAAATCGAAACATATCAAAATTTTTCTCAATGCTAAACACGTAATTCATGATATTTTAAAACCCCATGTTTTTAAAGAGTCATCAATAGCTACAGTAGATGTAGAACTTTGATTATCCGAAAGCGGTGCTGATTATCGGAATGTTATAAAAAAAAAATTCCACCTTGCCTACCTGTTACTGTTCGTCTTAATTGAATGTTATGCCTAGTAATTTTTTTGTACCGACCAAAAAAATTACTAGGCATGACATCCAACAGAGACAAACAGTAACAAATAGACCAAGTGAAAAATAACTTTTTCACTTGGTCTATTTGTTACTGTTTGTCTCTATATGTCGCAAATAAACTTTTGTAAAACCAAGATTCTAACAAAAGTTGAATAGCAAAAAGCTATAACTCAAACTTCCAAATGACATCTTACAATTTGGATTTGGTTGATTTCATTAAAATATACCTTTTCTCCGATAAACTCCAATTATACGAATGATGCTGGTTAGGTCCAATTGCTTTGATAATTGGAGTTCTACTGTACTGCATAACTCGTTTCCTTCATTCTCTTCTCCCCCCCCCCCATATCAATGAAAACTAAACTTAATTTTCAATTAAAAAAAACAAGTTTAAATAATAAATTTTAATGATCAAGAAAAACAGTTTAATTAAAATTTGAAGATGAATTAAGATTACAATAAGATATCTTCAAATAATGGATGCCGACAAGTGCAATCCCTCATTAGAAGAGGATCATCTTTACCTGACCAAAAGCATGCAATCCAATAACGCTACCTGATTTACTTATTTTGGTGCCTAGTAATTTTCACGGCAACCACCGATGAGGTTGCATTGTCTCCTTATGATTGACATTTTTTTTGCCTCTGCCTGATAGGAAGAGAGGCGTTTACTTTTGTAGTTCCGGTTCAGGCCAATCGGACCAACCAGAACATTTTCTTTTGATCCGTTAGTAGTGATCACAAGAACAACCTAATTCTGAGCAAAGCAGTAAGAATTCCACAACGTTCTGATCGCGTCCACGCGGGGGAATCCCGAGTGATTGACACTTGCTGGGTGGTTCGGACATGCGCAGAAAAACGGAGATGTTTCGTCCACCGCTACGCTAGTTTGATTCAATTTTGAATCGTAATAAAAACTGAAAATTCAAGGAATTTCCAGAATATCTGTGAATTTTCCAGGCTATTTAAGGCCTTGAAATAAAAAAAATGAAATTCCATGCTTTTCCAGGATTTCCAGGCCGCGTGCGAAACCTGGTTATTAAATCTGTTTAGTTCACCCGATATAATGTTTTTTAAAAAATTTATCATATAAAAAATACAATTCATCAATAAAAAGGTGAAATTAGGCCATTATCTACTTTAAATTAGCATAATCTCGTATTTGTGTCTAAACTTTTGCAACATACAAATTTATATTTTATGCAAAAAATTATTATTATAGCAAATCAAACAATTATGTTTCAATTATAGCATTTCAAAATATGTTTTTAATATGGTTAGTGGGCTTTTGTAATTATACTATCACAATTCTAAATTTAACAGCTAAATAACGTCATTGTCTAAACTTTTGCATCACAGTGTAAAATTAGCTAAACTAACAATTACGTGTAAATTATAGACAGCATTTGGGCAAGCTAGGGCAGGTTTCAATTCTCAGCATCATCACGAGACCACAAAATAAAAGTTTGTTAAAGCAAATGCTATAACAAATATGGTTCCATTTATTTCTATTTAAATTAACTTCAAATTTTAATAAGCAGAATTAGTTAGTAACTTCTGGTGGCCTATTTTCAATAATTGATTGTTACATTTACAGTGCCTATATATTTTATGAAATACATAAAAAGTGTTAAAAAAATGGATGAAAAAAATTTAGGAGCAATGTGCTATGACTCAATTAAAAAACAAAATATTTTAAAAATTGTACTTCCGTTTTCCAAACATTTTTCAACAGAAAAAACATGCCAAATACAATATTAATTCTATATTAAACATTTACACGCTAAATTTGGCTAGTTTCATTTATTTTTTTCAAAATTCAATAATTATTTTTTTATCGTTTGCTAGAATAATTTATATTTCAAATAATAAATATGTAACATTCCTTGCTTTTAAATCGAAGGAAAACATTTCATATCAACATATAATCAAAGAATCTCTTTGTGAAATATATTTGACATCATTTCAAACAGATTTATGTCGCAAAAATAATTTTTTGAATGTATTATTTAAAATAAAGTTTCTCAAGCTATTGCTGCGAATGGCAATGATGATTCGATTCTAATAAAAATGGCTTCTTATGCTTTTAAATAAGCATTAAATTTGAGTTTTTTAAATGATTGAAGTACCTCAAATTTGAATTTTTTTCTGAAATTTTACAAGTCTTCTTACTTTGATGCCCTGAATTTTTTTACATATCATACTTGTCTGTAGCATTTGTAGTTTGGGCTATGAAAGTAGGTGACAGACAGACGGACTGAACGATTATAATACCTTCCGCTTTTTACGTTATAAATGCAGTGTGGATTCTAAAAGTAGGGGCAAATGCACTGTGTACACTGGTGGGGTTCTTTCCCAGCACTATACAGGTGGTATACAACAAGAAAAGAACCAACTATGTCAATGATTGCTGCTTAAATCCGTAATTATTGCACCACTGTTAAGTGGTGGAAAGCAATATACCATCATAAATACTGCTGTATAACCACATGCTAACATTACCTAATAAAAGGTTTAGGAGTTACGCAAAAATGGAGTTACACAACTACCAGCGTCCCTTTAGTTGGATTCTTAAAATACAATAGAAGGAACACTTATGCAAACAAGTAAACTTACCCTTCCAGCCAAAGTCTCAAGATTATCTATGCCCATAACCTTTAGGTTTCCAGATGAATCAGAACCCTATAACAGTTAAATAAACCATTAAAAAAATTATATAGGATAACTTTTAAGAGTAACAGACATTACAAACAAGTAACAAGCATTAGAAATAGGTTTTTGTAAAAACAGTTAAAATACTAAGTCATTCAAAAGTAATTATGCCACATAACAAAATATACTTTCTATTTAAATGATTTAATTTTAAACATAAATGCTTATATGATGTTTAAATGCTTAAATGATAGTATAAAAAAAAGGAAATGTATATTGACAAGTTAGGTAATTAATAAGAACAAGTTTTTACTACAAAGCTTGACTCTATAATATATAAAGGCAAGTGGAAATCAAATATATACTTTTACACATTTATTCTGAAAACATATAATATATTATGTAGTTTTGTTAAAAATATTAATATATCTTTAGTAATACTTAATTTATAAGATGCTTATAAATTAAGTTTTATCAAAATTACCTCATAACTCTTTGCAGCCTAATAAAATCTACACAGATTACTCCTGTGGGACCTTGATAATTACATACATATTGCTTTATTTTGTCTAAGAGGTCAGCAAAAAATTTGTATCCCCCTTTAAGAACACATAAAGCAGTAAAGGGTTGATCTTTATAGTCTTGAGCAATGTCTCTGGCAAGTCTCTCAATCCTATGAAGAGAGGAATTTCGGATAAACTTAGGAATCATCAATATAATCTTAGTTTCTAATTTTGTACTTGAAAATTGTTGATGTGCTGTATTTTTCAGTGGATTATAAAACACAAAGGTTAATTAAAGAGCTTAGTGGGAGAACGTGCTAAGTGACATTTTAAAAAAGTGGGATTCTTGTGTCAATGAACATGCGATTCCATCCTTTATATAAAGTTAACAAGATTTCCCTTTTTCATAAGCTTAAATATATTTTTTTGACCATTTACAGCAAAATTAAGTGCAAACTGGAAAATTTAAAGTTCATTTTTTTTGTTTTCACCTTTTTGTCACTTAGTATGCCCTTCCACTAAAGTCTTTAATTCACAGATATTTATTTGTGGACTGTAATAATTTTAAACAATAAAAAAGTTACAAAATACTATTAAAACATATAAAACTAGGTTGATACTAAAAACGTGGAAAGGTTGAAAGCTGACAAGTTACATCAAATATGTCACTATAATAACAAACCCAACGTGACAACAACTGAGAAAATAGTAAAGTTTAGTTACTAAATTCCCACTAGCTCTACCAGTATTTATACTAGCACAACTAGTGAGCAACTGCTACCCAACTGTATTTGTAGTGAAATGCAAATATAAAAACAAATAAAAAGTTATCAAAATATATTTCAGAAATAAAAAATGCATAAAACTTATATTCCACTACAATAAACAAACAAAGGCAAAAACTACAAAAAAAAAATTACCTATCATGAATGATTCCGCAAGGGACCAGTACTCGATCTAAATCTCCATTGTAATGATTAGGTATACAGAAGGTTTCCAATGGGTAACCTTCATCATCATCTGAAATCTTTACAAAAATAACCTTTAATACTCCATATGGTTAACATTAATTAAAATTAATCATATACTTTCATGGTTCTTCATTGTCTGTATTTTAAAAATTATAGACCCATAAAAAAGGCTTCTAGTGTTGAGGGAAATTCTTGAAAAGTTACAAATTAAAATGGAACAGACATAATGACCCGTTTTAATTTGGCGATTTGCGAAACATTGACAAGCAACGAAAATGCCCAAATGTGGTAAACATTCCACTTCATACAACTTGATAGTTATAGCAATCCTTTGTTAAATTTTCAAAGTCGCCAATCAAAACTGACCCATTATTTCATAACTGTACCACGCAAAAAAGTCTATAAAATGTTCATAAAGTAATAAAAAAAATATGATATATAACGACATAAACAATTTGACAACAACTTACAACTATATATTTAGAAGACTGCATTTCCTCGAAAATTTGGTGCTATGCTAGGAGATAATAGAAGCAAAAGTTAAATTCAAATTTTATTTTTAACTTTCACTTTGCTCAGTCACGGGCTCAGTAAGCAAGGAAGCATATGTTCGTGTTCTAAAGTGTTTTTCGTAATTTGGTAATTTAATCATTTGTGTCTGTCTATTTTTAGCCTCTTTTAGGAGGTTTAACACAGCCAATTAAAGCTTCATAACTAAAAATAGTTGTCAAGTGACGAGATCATCACCTGAGCTGACACTCTTCTGTATTTTAGGCAACATCGTTTGCTAGCCGGCCGGCCGTCGGGACTTGTGGGGATCAGTGCTTAAACAGTTTTAACGGCTCTATAGTTTTAACGAGCACGTCTTTCCCAGTGCCAGTGTACTCGGGAAACATGTGTGGGCCCGTTCTCATGCAGGGCAAAACCGGCCATTAGCCGGCTTTCAGGGAAAAAAATCCCTCTCTAGGGAAAATTGCGGTAACGAAAACGTACCTGGCTCGTAGGTAGTAATAATTTTATGCCACCTCTGTATGCATTGCGGTTTGTTGATCAGCGGAATATTTGGCGTCAGTTACTCGGTTATCAAATGCAAAAAATTGTCAGTTGTATTAGGAGCGATTGTTTTAAAATGCTAGAATGCATATAAAGCGAGTATGCTTTTATTTACTAAGGTTTTGTAAATTTTTCGTTATATTGTGTTTTCATATTATATAAATTTCATAAACATTTACTAAAATATAATTTTAAATCAAAATTTAAAGCATATGTAGCCTAATTAATCAATATCAATAACACTAACGATAACGATTTACACTATCTGTGTTCTGTGTTTTAGTTTTTAAACATAAGATTTATGTAACTTAAGAGCTTTTGTTTCACAAAAAAAAAAATAATAATAATTTCTAAAAAAAAAAAAAAACGTAAGAAATACAGTAAACAAACATGGTAAACTTAATAGAAAACATTGCTTACTTCAGGCAGTAATCTTAGCCTTGACTTTGGAGAAAGACTTGCTAGAAAAATTAATTTTCCAAAAAAGAGTTAATTTTTTTTATACCTAAAGAATTTTACGTTGTATTCTTAACTATTTTTTAGTGTAAAAATCACAGTAAATCACTCTTTCTAACTTACTTATTGAAGGTACTAGAATATTGTCTTTACTTAAACTGTCTGTTACTGTCTGTTAAAAAACCCGACTTACTTAAACAGCTTGGACGAACGGTTGTCTTGGAATGACTTCGCGAACTGGTTCATCACTGGATGTATTTCGTTAGCACTATTTTTTGCATCTCTCTGCATTTCTAATTTGCCATCACCAATAGCAGGAGATCCCCAAAGGGTGCCCTTTCCTTGTGTTGCGTCTTTGCCAAGCTGTCTGCATATATTCCCTGCAGACTGCTTTGTGGGGAGATAGATCCCCCCCCCCCCCCCCCCACCATAGGACATTAACCCAATATATAAGGGCCCTCCAGGGCCCGATCACGGAATAGGCAATTGAAGACAGGGCTTCCTCTTTAAAATTTTAAGGGGCCCCCCAAATCAACCCTTAAATAAATCTGTGCTATCACCCATTGCTTTACCATATTGGATTAAGAATATAACAATAACGGTTATATCAATTTGATACAACAACAATTACGTAGTCTTGGTTAATGTATGGAAAATTTAACCATTAATTTGACACAAGTTGGTTTCCCAATATAAGTTTATTGGCAAATTAGTTGTCCATGTATTAGACAGACGCTGCGTTCAGGGGGCCCCCAAATCCAGGGCAAGCATCACTTGCATAAAAGTCTTCAGGGCCGTGTGGTGCTATGATGCAGAGAGGCGACCGCATCAGGCGGCACTTGACTAGGGGCGGAAAATTTCGGTGCTTAACCCTGAGTAAATTTTACTTCGTTTTAATTTTTTTTTAATTTTTAAAATGCTTTAAAGAAAAGACAACTTCGCATGTACTAAAGGAGTGGCAATTCTGATGAACGGCCCGAAATGTCGGGTTCTGTCGGCACCCTTATACACCAATGGTGTTTATTTGAAGCCTATGCTCACACTTCATTTTTTGTCTCTTGTTTTTCTCCTCACAAAAATTCCGTTCCACTGGGGGATCATCAGTAGTGGGGGTGACTGGGTTAATGTCCTATGGTGGGGGGGGGGGGGGGGGGGGGGGAATCTATCTCCCACAAAGCAGTCTGCAGGGAATATATGCAGACAGCTTGGCAAAGACGCAACACAAGGAAAGGGCACCCTTTGGGGATCTCCTGCTATTGGTGATAGCAAATTAGAAATGCAGAGAGATGCAAAAAATAGTGCTAACGAAATACATCCAGTGATGAACCAGTTCGAGAAGTCATTCCAAGACAACCGTTTATCCAAGCTGTTTAAGTAAGTCGGGTTTTTTTAACATAAGTAAAGACAATATTCTAGTACCTTCAATAAGTAAGTTAGAAAGAGTGATTTACTGTGATTTTTACACTAAAAAATAGTTAAGAATACAACGTAAAATTCTTTAGGTATAAAAAAAAATTAACTCTTTTTTTGGGGCTCCGAATTTTGTTCAAAATCAAGAAAAATTTTCAGACAAAATTTAGCTTCTCAACATTAAAATAGAAGATTTTATAGTTTTTAGAAATGAAACAAACTTAGAATTAATTGTGAAAACAAATATTTGTTTAAACAAATTTTACTTGTGTTCAAGATCGTTGAAATATTGCATTTCTTTGAGCAGTTTAATATAATTATATAAATTGAATTCGTTGATTTTTCAATAATTTGCCGGCGGCCCCGAATTCGCAGTTGGGCAGGCCCCAAGTATTATAAGTATAGGTCCCCTTTTAAAGCCACAATAAGTAATCCTGACTCAGTAAGTCAGGATTTCTTCCTTTATAGATATAGACTAACCTTATAAATGTGTATGGGTGTAACCGTAATAACGGTGATTTGTTTTTTTTTATGTAAGGTTTTAATTAATTCCAATTGATTCCCTCTCCACTAGTCAGCATCCTATCAGGATATTATAATCTCCTCGCATTCTGTTATCAGTATTAATTAAAAAAATAAGTGTCAGTCCGATTGTTTCCAGGCTCTTCCAGGAGTTTGAGAGCTTTCTCGTAGGCCCCTGTTAAAATTGCCAGTTTTATAAACAGAGAAAATCCTACCCTATTATTACCTGTATGTATTCAGTGGAAAATTTAAGTTAATGACATTTATTTCACTTATTTAATGTTATTATTTGTACCAATATATTTAATATATTTTATGAACCACAAAGGCATAAAAATGGATCCACCCACCTTCTGCTTGTGATTAAACTATATTTAAAAAAGAAAAATAAAATATTGGTGAAATGTAATTGCTGTTCCGTATTTACCTAACGCTTTTTTAATCTAAAAATTTAAAATTTTATTTAATTGATTTTTGTTGAAGTTTTTTTTGTGGTGATTATTAATTTAATATTTATATACGTTCTATAATTGCATTAAATAATACTTCTGGTGGAAATATGAAGATACAATTTTCTCGAATTTTATTTGCTAAATCTCTTATGTTTTGAGAAATCACCCAATTATAAATAATTTTTTAATGCATTATTTAATAGAGTTACTATAGCATATAGAGTTTACATAAAAATAAATTTAATGATGTTCTTACATTACAAAAGCAATACGGAAGAAAATTACTTTTTATATTTCTCTAACATTCTCATCATAAGGTTTGCCATGGTAACCGCAAAGTTCTCTGTTATTCATTCCTTAGAGACCCAGAAACATCGTAACCTAACTTTAGATTATAACACGATTCCTAATTGCTCTAGGATTGTGTTTTCATTTTCCGACATACTTGTACCGGACTAATCCAATTTCTTAGTTGCTTCTGAGTATTCTCAGTTGCCAAATGAAGACGTCATTGAGATATTCACTTTTGTAGATACAGTTTACCGAATAAGATGTCGTTAAAGTTTCATCTGCATCTAAATACTGTACTTTGGAATTTAGAAATGTACCTATTGTGAGGATATCAAGTAAGTGGACATAATTTTGTGCAATTTAGTGTATCAGCGTAGTAATTAAAAAATACTTTGTAATGAAGCATTAGCTGAGATTTTAGTTATAACATTACAAATGAAAATTATTATACACTGAAATTTGGACAAAAACCCATGTAACCATAGCAAAGAAATTTTGCAATATAAACATTTTTGAAAATTAAATAGGATTTTACTCTGTCAAACTTATATCTGCTCAGGGGTCGGCCTCTACTTGACAGCTGTTCAAACTTATGAGAAGTCATCAATTGCTCTCGTGTCGTGTAGATGTAGAGCGTCGTTATTTAACCAGACCATATCCGTGTCTAGAATAATAAGGGATACAAGGATATAAACCTATCGATGCCTTGTCCATTTTTCAGCCACACGCATAAAATTTTAAACTTTTGAAATTGCGTGGTTTTATTAAATTGTTATAATTTATAAAATGTAGGAGTCTTTCAAACCATTTATTATGGAAGTTATTTGTTTTAAAAAACATCTATGCATCTATGCATCTAAAAATAAGTTTACAGTCAATACATTTTCTACCAAGTTTAGAGTGTCAAAATAAATTTTTGCGTACAACGATCTTGTTGCCAAAATACTTTTATCACAATTTTTTTAAGGTTCTTAAATGAAATTGCACATCTGGTTATGCAGTTATCGCTTATTTAGCTGTGAATTAATGTAAGAACTTTTGGCGATGAGTTTAATTGAAATATTACTTAAAGAAACGAAGTATCAAAATGCACATTTTAAGTTTCATCAACAGTTTATTTTCGTCATAAGTTTAATTAAATTAGGAATATATGATATTAATTTATGAAATAAATTTGAGTCAAATGGGAATAAAGATTTTGAGTATTAAATCGGTATTACATGCTATATATATGTATAAGTAATAACATTAAAATATTTATATATGTTTTTTTATTGATCTATTATGTAGATATGGATGACAGAGCTATTGATGGAATATTCTTGGGTTGCTTGGACAACCTACCTCCGGTTAGCTCTAAAATTGTGAGAATTTTTACAAGTTCAACATTTACAGGTATGGATATTGGATACATCGTACCGTGCATGGAAAAGGGACGTATCTCTCATGCAACACGATCAAAGCATTCCTTCTATATTTATAATTAATATGGCTTCAATTGTGCATCTAAGAAGGAGAAAAGGGCTCAACTTTTCTGCGTTACATAATTGTCAATTCTAACTATTTATTTATAAGAAGAAGGAATATCTTTAAAAATAATAAATATATCATTTAAAAAAATAAATGTAAATAGAAGAGAACAGCTGGTAAGAATGAAATAAAACTAAGCAGCCAGATCTTATTTGGATAAAAGAATATCAATGAAACAATGTATTATAATATTTTAAAGGAACATTGAATAATGGAGTAATGGAGCGTTGAAATAATAGACCAAAAAATCATTTTTAGATCAGTCAATTTATGAACATATTTATGATATAATTCCATTGCTCCGTTGCTTTTCACATTGCCAAATCCTATTGCTTTATGAACATGAACTTTTAAAAGGTTACGTCATTCCGATCCATATTTTATCATTTTACAGTCTGTCTGGGAGTGTTTATACTTTTGAAATTAACAACGAAATCAAAATATTGCTTAACACAATCTAATTTAGTGTTTAAACTGATCTTAAAATATTTAAAGCGAAACATAAAATAGTTAGATACTGTATTTTTTTCATATACAAAGCCGTATTTTATGTTTTTAGAATGAAGGTTACAGGTCTGTTAAATGCTTATAAACAGTGATATCTCTATTAATCAACACCGTTCTTTCAAGATTTCAGCGGATGTTTATATAATGTTTCAGATTATCGTAGTATGTATTTCGGCTCAATGTATCGATCTTTCTCATTTTCCCAAACTGTATCATCTAAGACTGCGATTTCATTGAGAATTTTTGTTTATGCTATTGTAAAAGAGTAGACGAGGATAATTATAATTTTAAAAATTATAGACATTAAATTTATTTTCTTCTATTCTTTAGATATTAATTTTTTTCATTTGTAAGGAGTCTTTAAAAGTTCGAAACGCCAAGTTAAAAGTCTTAAGGTTAAGAGCAAATCTGTACTATAAAAATGAAAATGATTTAAAATTAAAAAATAAACTTTAATCATTTATTTTATTTTAATCATAAATGATTGATTTTTTAAAATCTTATCTAATAATAAATTCCATTACCAAGTAAATTTTAAGTAAAATATAAGATTTAATGTCATTATAATTAAATCCAAGAGGGACACAGACTTTTGTGTCCATTCAAGGGCTATTGCTAATATAAAGGATGGAAAATCAGG
Source organism: Oedothorax gibbosus (assembly GCA_019343175.1). Classification (NCBI taxonomy): domain Eukaryota; kingdom Metazoa; phylum Arthropoda; class Arachnida; order Araneae; family Linyphiidae; genus Oedothorax; species Oedothorax gibbosus. Next base: position 26,902 of record JAFNEN010000472.1, read on the forward strand.
GCAAATTTGACAACAACAACAAAAAAATTGATGACAAATTTTGGAAAAAAATATATCTGCTACTTACATCCACTTTTCTGAGATACTTTATGAACAAATTCTTTAGTTTATTTTTAACGAGTAATTCAACATTTTCACAATTAGTGTGTCCACTGAATAGACGATAGTGTCCACGGAGTGGACATTCACGATCGTGCGTAATTACGGTTTTACAGTTCAGTAATTGCAATTTTTATTGATTTGAAACAAATAAAAGCAAGATAATTATTTTGTAAAAACACCACCATCCTAATATAAATTATTGCTGAATACAAAAAGTGTGTGCACTTCAGATACAATAATGTTTACTTCTTTACCAGAACATGTCTACGGATTGGACAAATGTCAATTTTGAATTTTAGATGATAGAAACACACTGAGTTCAGTATAAAAATAGACCACATAAATGAAAATTGCAATAGGTATAATAAGTTTCAAAAAATGCAGTCACATAAATAATTCAAGCCACAGAGTGGATAAGTGATATAGCCAAATGAAGATATCACAGACAAAAAAAAATCTACAACGACATTAATATAATGACATGAATGCTATATTAAATGAAGCATTTAACAGCTTGTAGTTCATTTTCATATTTGAGAGTCCCAATTAATTAGAGAATTGCACTCAAATGATTCCATTTTCATATTTGAGAGTCCCAATCAATTAGAGAAAGAAAATTAAATGTTTGTAGGAAGTTGAAATTTTGAGGCCCCTGGGACTGATGTCGCAGGGCAATGTCACTATTCTTGTTTAGTTACAACATTATTATTCGAATTATGAATTCTTTTTTTAAATTGAAAAAAATATATAAAATCATTTGAAATCAATAATAAAATTTGAATAAAATCATCAGCAATAATTTAGAAAAAAAATCTTGTTTTTCCGTTTTTTTAACACACATTTTTTGCAGATGCAAAAATCTAGCAAAATATAAGTTTAACTATATTTTTATATTCAACTACTTGAGATGAGCTGTAATATTTTGAGAATCGTAAAAACTGAACTTAAATACCATGAATGGGTAGCCCTTAATCAAGACAGCTGAAATGGTCACAATAAGCTCTGGCCCACTATGGGTTGTAATATCACTGAGTTTTATTTGAAGTTTTAGTTTTTAAAAGTTACAATCAGGCTGAATTGCTTTATTTTTACCGTGCAAAAAAGCCCTCACTGTCTAAGTGCCATAAATTAACATGAAATTTGATAAATTAACAACAGTGCATTCCAGCATGGTTCGTAACAGTATTTCTATTTCCTATGAATCTTCTTGAATTAATTTTAATCGATTCCATTGATAGTTGCACGTTTGGAAAAGTGTTTTAGAAATTGTTACAAAATTTTTGATTTATTTTTTTTCCAGACATGTCCATGGAGAGAAATGCTCTCATGGAAGAAGTATACCCTCGGATAAAAGATTTTTGCAGAGAAAAACATGGTCTGGAATTTCAGGTTTGATAAATTACATTTTGTTTAGTTAAAATTTGTCATTTGAATAAGAATTCTTTTTTTTAAAGAGGTAACAATAAAAAAGTGCACGTAATTACACATTACAATTTAATTATTGACTAATAGCAATATTTTTCTTAGAGTTGCAAGAGAATGTTTTAATTTCTTAAAACTTGATGATTCACTTTATTTCATCTTCTGAAAAATTTTACAATTCCGCTCAACGAATAAGTTAATTCCTGTAATTATTATTAAAAATCTGATACAAAATATATATTCAGTAATAAATTTAGAAAAAAAAACATGTTTTTTCTCGTTTTCTTAGAACCCATTTTTTCTTTGAACTGCAAATAAATTTTGCAAGCGATAAAAAATATTAATTGAATTTATGAAAGAAAAATGAATGAAAATTGCCAATTTTGGCTTTTAAACTAAATGGCTGTGTTAGGTGATATTTTCTAAGGTGTATAAATTGTGTTTAGAAGTGGTACAAAGTGACACTTACTGTTACGAACCTACTTGTTTTTTTATAAGAATAAAACGCAACAGGAAGTAAACAGGAAAGTATACTACTTTAGTTCTTTTAGAACTTCTTGTTGTAAATTCAAAAAATAAAACAAAAAAAAGTTTAATTACATTTTATATTTTTTATTTCATACATTGGATGAGTTGTAATCTTATGAGAAAAGTAAAAAGGGAAATAAAATACGATTTGTTTCTTAATGCAAAGGTGGTTGATATGCGTTGGGGTGTACGAGACGAGGCTACTGATGATCACATGACTACCGATCTGTGTATGAGAGAAATTGAAAATTGCCAGAGACTGTCGATGGGACCCAATTTTGTAGTAAGTATAATTTGATTCATTGAAACTTATTTTTGAAATTATCATCTACAGATATTTGTATAATTTAAGATTTATATAAATGGTATTTTTGTATTAAGCATAACACATTATTTTTGCAATAATATTTTATAGATCATTGCTTGACGCATATTTCAGTATACGAACATTCTTATAAAGTATTATTTTACATATTATTCCCACATGAAATTGAATTTCATTTCAAAATTAATTATCATAATGTTCCATTACTAAAAATACACTATAAGAGAACTCCACTAATTTAGCATCACAGTGTGATGGTAAAAGTGCTGCCAGACATGAATTTGTGACCCTGTACTGTGAGTTTACAAATGGTGTAAAATTTATTGTGATGTACCGGCGAAAACAATTGTTTGTACTTCGTGAAAACATAAATTTTTCTTTAAAACAACACTGAAAAGAAACCACTAAATGTTCTGTAATTTTACAGAAATTTTCAACAGTGTACTTTAGAGTAATTTTTTTGGCTCACAGCGGGGCTGCTTTTTTTGGTGGATTAAGCCCTTAGCAGATCCGTAACTGAGAGCCTTTTATTGGTGGCACCATCTAGGCTGTTTTCTCTACCAACATCCAAAGAGAGTTCAGACTGCAATGGATCTGAGCTCTCGGATGTTAAAGTAAGACAAGATTTAATGTTGCCAAGAGAACCCAATCTAAATGGGTACTCAAGGAATCTTTTACATATGCCACATAACCATATCAGAATCATTTTCATATGACATGCATGCCGACCATTTTCCAAACCTGAACATCTGCCGATTCAGTTGAGGCTCGAACCCACGATCTTGGGCTTATGAGGCGAGCACAAAATACCTCACAGCCACTGAGCAGGGTAAAAAAAGTGAAACAATTTCAGTTTCACTTAAATAATTCTTTGAAATAAATCTTCAATTCTTTGAAATAAATCTTCAATTCTTTGAAATAAATCTTCAATTCTTTGAAATAAATCTTCAATTTGAAATAAATCTTCAATTCTTTGAAATAAATCTTCAATTCTTTGAAATAAATCTTCAATTCTTTGAAATAAATCTTCAATTCTTTGAAATAAATCTTCAATTCTTTGAAATAAATCTTCAATTCTTTGAAATAAATCTTCAATTCTTTGAAATAAATCTTCAATTCTTTGAAATACATATTTTCATACAGACATTCTTGGGACAGAAGTATGGATACCGCCCCATACCAACCATCATAGACGGCAAAGAATTTCGCATGATCCACGACACCCTTGGACTGATGTCCCAAGACACTTCTCTGCTCGACAGGTGGTACAGAGAGGATACCAATTCGGTACCATCAGTTTTTGTACTGCAACCTATCAGCACGGTACTGCTGAATTTCAATAATAAGGTAAGAAGATGTCGATGGTTTGTGAAATATTTGTAAAAAAAAAATTAAATAAATGCCTGCAAATTGAATGTTCATCGATGATCAATAAAGACGTCTTGTATGTCACACATGTATTTAATTTTTTTTTAATCATCAGACGTCATAGTACGGTTTTCGAGAAAATAGCACATGCTCAATGGGTAGGTTCTGAAGAACTATTTAGGTTTTAAAGGTATTGCTAAAAAACGAAAAGTGATATGGACTTAAAACTTAGTATCTGAGTACTTATTACACGTCGAACGCGACCATAAAAGTTTAAAAAAAATCTTCGTGGAAAACGGACAGCTTAAACTAGCATATCAAATATCTATTACTGAGAGCAATTGAGAGTCGTGTGGTACTTCAAACCCTTAGTTTTTGTATTATGATATGGTTAGGAAGACTCTCTAAACTTTGAAAGAAAATAATTCTCGAGCTTCACATACTACTTTGCAGACGTAAATTTCTATTTTAGAGGGCTCCCAAACTTCAAGCTGCAGATCAAGCTACATGGTGGGATACATTAGATAAGTTGCAGAAAATGCTACGAAAAGCAGCAAGTACCCTCTACATCTCAAAGAGGATAGACCATGATGCTATGCACAATTATATGATGTCTGGTAAAGGAGAAATTATTATACATTTAGTTTTGGTTTAGTTTGAATGTTAATTTAAGAAAAGTTATATTGATATTTTATAAGAGTAACAAACATAAAATGTTTTAATTTATTATAACACATTTTAATACCTTAATGATCTTTAGCATCATATATTACAATTTTACGATTTGAATGACATTTTATGCTTAGAAATGTGACTGTCTCTTTTAGTTTCCTGGCATTTAAAAAAAAAGTTTAGTTTAAAATGTCAAATAATATTGCGTTGTTGTATTATTTTTCAATCAATGAATATGTTATTTCTCTTACAAACTAACCTTCCTTTCGTTATTTTGGTGCTGCCATCTAGTGACGGAGAGGGAAGTCATTAATGGGATCCTCAACGTTCCAAATACAAGGAATCACTGCCTCGCGTATGTTCGACAAATCAATGCAGTGGATATGACAAATCTCAAAGAAGTTAGTAAATTTATTGATACTTTGGGCAGAACAGTGGATATTGAAGCGCAGAAACTTTTAACAGATTTAAGGGACGTGAGGCTGCCTGCTAAAATAGAAAAATCAAATGCTGTAAAGTAAATATTATGAATTTAATTATTTAGTGTAGTTTATCCCATTTAATGAAAATAAGTTAAGTGTCTTTATAGATTTGTTGCATGTAGTGCATACATCCATTATAGAACTTACATTGTTTAGTTTTTAGAAGCCCTTTAACTCTCAAGCGCATACTGTTGCTATTTGGCAACATACACTTTAATGCACTTTAAAGGACTTTAAAATATTGTTGATATTCGGCAACTTAAGCAATTTGTTATCGATTGGAAGCTATATTAATGTTTTAGAATCAAATAGTTGATTGTTTAAAGAACAAATACTTTTTTGTTGTACACAATAAAAAAAAGATATTATTTCTCCAAATTTAATGCATTGTCCTCAATGTTACGTCTATGGCGATGCCAATGTTAAAATATTTCAAATAATGAAGTGCCAGTGCAAAGCGATGTTTAAAAAAATATTTGTACCGTAATTTATGACCATCAAAGATTAATATACATTTTTGGAGTAAAAAAATCATGCATAGCTAAAATTAATTGTTATCAAATATTTTTTTTTTATAGATATACCATTAACTGGTCTGGAAAAGAAGGATTAGCAGTCAAGTATCACTCAGAGTACCTGCGTGAATTTACAGCTCATTTTTACAAAAACATAACACGTTTAGTCGATCGTGCAATGCGAAAGGAAGATCTGAGCAGTCAGGGCCACATTGTTACGGAAATACTTCAACATCTTCAGGCTGGAAGAAGTTCCGTCTTGACTTTTCAAGGCAGAGAATACGAATTGAATCGTATACAAAATTACATACAATCAGATAGCGTGCAGCCATTTGTTCTTCATGGAAAAGGTGGTTGCGGCAAAACATCTCTCTTGGCAAAAGCAGCCAGTATGGTTCCCACTTGGTGCCCGAAAGGAACTAAACCGATATTGATCCTCAGATTCTTAGGAACAACTCCAGACAGTTCGAGTGTAGTACCAATGCTGACAAGTGTGTGTCAACAAATAATGTACAACTATATGATGCCATGGGAAGGGATACCAGATGATTTGATACCTCTTATTGCTTTCACAAAGCGACTTTTAACCAAAATTACTCGCGAGCAGGCGTTGTATATTTATTTAGATTCAGTTGATCAGTTGTCTGGGCCTAGCGACGCCAACAAATTGACATGGCTACCAACACGTATACCTGAAAACGTGAAGATCGTAATCTCGACTGCTTCTGAAGGTGAGGCCAAAGAGTACAACCTTCTTTGCAAAATGCTGAGCAATGAGAACCAGTTTGTTGAGGTGCATCCATTGGGGGAGGAACTTGCCGAACAGACGGTCAAGTGCTGGCTGGAAATGAACGGCAGAGATCTCAACAAGTACCAATGGAATGTGGTGAAGAAAGCGATTTCCAAATGCACTCTACCTATATTTATAAAACTTATATTCGCCGATGTCATGAGGTGGAGGTCATACTCTAAAGCAGTTGATACAATTCTAGCGTATACTGTAATGGACAGCATCATGAAACTTTTCGATCGTATTGAGAAACAACACGGTAGATTGCTTGTGGCTCATGCCCTGTCGTATATAACGGCTTCTAAAAGCGGACTGAGTGAAACAGAATTGGAAGATCTTATATCTCTTGATGATATTGTTTTGGATGACGTATACCAGTATCATATGCCACCTGTAAGAAGGATCCCTCCTCTATTGTGGACCAGAATTCGCAGGGATCTACCGAATTATCTTTCGGAAAGGGAAGCTGACGGCGTAAGTGTTCTTAATTGGTACCATAGACAGTTCAGGGACGCAGCAATAGAGCGATACTTTGTGAAATTGGAACAGATTGAGTATTTTCACTCATCTATTGCTGAATATTTTCTGGGGACATGGGGCGGCGGTAACCCTAAGCCCTTTAAGTATACTGAAATTCAGCGCTATCGATTTGGCCTTACAAACCCGGAAGGAACGGCAGACCGTAAAGTTCCTCTGCAACCTTTGGTATTTCATACTAAAGATGGCCGAGTTTCAGGCTACAACAAAAGGAAGTTTGGGGAGCTTCCTTATCACCTTGTACGTTCTCATCGCTACGAAGATCTTTTTAAAAACGTACTTTTTAATTATATGTGGCTGCATTCTAAAGTTAGTTGTTGCCCATTGCAAGCGATTCTGGCTGATTTTGAAGATATGGTGCAACATTTAACAGATAATGAGTTAATAAAACAACTTAATATTGTAGCAGACGGTATGAGACTTGGAGGTGTCGTCTTAGCACAACACCCTGACATGCTAGCGTCTCAAATTATTGGGAGACTTTTGCCAGTAAAAGAAATTTACCCTCGAGTTAAAGGTCTCATTGAACAGTGTGATGAACTTGGAACCCAGCATTGTTCTCTTATACCTGCATTTCATATACTACATACTCCCGGAGGTCCATTAAAATACTCTCTTGAAGGTCATCCATTTGCAGTTTTCGGATTTTGTTTGACGTCTGACCAACGGTTTGTTCTTACAATATCCAATAAATTTATCATGTTCGATCTCATGACCGGTGAAATATCTTGCGACATTGATCCGGATATACCTGGAATAATGCAAGCTTTAGCTTTAAATTCGGATGACAAATATGCTGTGGCTTATACAAACCACAACGAAATAATAATACTAAATGCTTTATCTGGAGACGTTGAAAAAGTAAATAACCTCTTAGAACACTTGCCTATAACTGGAATAGCAATCGCAGAGGACGTGGCAATGGCTTGGAGCCCCAAGCAGTGGGTGACTTTCAGCATACCCAGTGGATCGAAGCTATCTTCTCATTACATGGAAGAAAACGATTATTTCATATCTTATGTCAAGTATTTGGATGATGCCAATTACACAATAGCAGTTTCGAGTTTGAAGAAAAGCGCAGAAAACCTCAGAGCCCATCATGTTTTGAAAACTCGTGTTAATGACTCTGACGTCCCAGACCTTGCCATTGACAGCGCTTTACATTTCATGGATAACGATTGCATTTATGCTTCAAGAGAAAGTGGAGACATGTATGAGGTTGTCCATTTCAAGGTATCGACGGATGGTTGGAAGGAGGAGTCTGTGGTGGGTAAAGCTGAGATAAGGCTGATGGCATTAGAAGACTCTTCGGACAACCAATTTCTTGTAGGAACTACACCAACAGGTTTTATGTTGATAAACCTGTCGAATTATAAAGAAACCCATTTTTTTCTTCCCAATAATGTTAAAAATATATCTACGAAGCCTTTTCATTCTCAAAGTTCTTTGGCCTTGACGAAGCACAACCAGTATGGAGTTGGAGGAGTAAGGAAATCTTTGTACATTTGGAACGTAAAAGATGGGCAGCTACTCAAAGAAGTTGATGCACACATTGCGAGAATTATGAGGATCCAGTCCTTGATTATTGAAGATTTTAACGGCATAGTTTCATCTTCAATCGACAGAACAATCAAGGTTAGAATAAAGTTAGATATTAGTTAGAAAAGACATTTGTTGTGGCAATAAAAATTAACTTAATTTTTTTTTACTAACTAGTTCTTTTGATGATAAACCTATGATACGAAGCCCATTTTAACCTATGTTTCAATTTTACTATGTTGTATAGGTATGGAACGTAAAAAATATTTTTGAAAAGGTGTACACAATCGATCGAATGGAGATGGCGATAGAATCCGTAACTTTATCAGGGGATGATTCTTTAGCAGTTACTGTCACCAGAAGCAGTGTCGGTGTTTGGAGTGTGGCCACTGGAAAACTTTGGAGCAAATTAGTTGACTCACCAGTTGGTGCCATCGTCACACATGCTGTGATAACGACTGATGGTCGTTATGTTATAAGTTCAGAGTCAGGAAATCTATTGGTGTGGAATATGAAGAAGGTACACACTTTACGGGATTTATTATTATTATTATTATTATTATTATTATTTTACTGATACATTTTAAGATCTATTAAAGTTCATAGGCACGCTCGCAAATAATGTTAAAGCTACATTTATTATTTTGCTACGATTGATTTTTTTACTTTGTAGCTTTAAAATATTTCCAGACGCATAGTACATTAACCCTCTGAGGGATAAGCAAATTGGCTGAAGTGTAAACTTTTTTTCCCTGTGTGAGAATTAAAATTTACATTTTTAACTGAAAACTTAATTTCTATAAATGTTTTTAAAACATATATTTCTGTAGTAGGTGATAATAAATAACACCTCCATACTCTAAATTTTCAAATTTAGTAAAATTATGTACATTATTAATTTATAAATTCTTCAATATTATATGTGGGGCTGGAAAATACACAGTCAGATGATGGGTTTATCCGTCAGAGGGTTTTAAATCAAATTGGTATGTTAGAAAGTGAAATTGAACGTACGCTGATTATAATCCCGAGAAATAGATAAATGTTACGAAATTTGTGATTTTTGAAGTTATTTAAATATCAAATTTGAAAACAATCAAATCTTCAATTTTGAAACAATATTTTAAATCTTTAATTTTGAAGTACCTCATTTTCATTTACCTATATTAGGAGAAAAAGTATATTAATATATATTTTACAAAAATTACTGCTATATCGTGCATCTATTTGTATGCAGTATGTATTTTAATTGTATTTGCATAGAGATTTCGTCCTGATTTTAGGGTGCTGTCAATTTCCGAGAAAGCCATCCCCACATAAAGCAGCTGCTTCTTGGGTTGGAAGACAAGATCATTGTAGTGATAACTTCAGAAGTCGACAACGAGGCCAAGTGCACAGTCCGACAAATCCCTTCAGGCGAATTCATGTACGACTTCACTTTCCCATGCGAAGTGTCGACCCCGGCCGTGATAACAAAAAACCAAGTCTACCTTTGCCTCATGAGCATGGACGGGACCCAGAAGGTCATCCTCGTCTATGGCTGCAAGAAAGGCAACCTACTGTTCAAAATCCCGCTGGCAACAATCCAGCTGACCGGCTTCAGCGTCATATCCCCCTTTCCTGGACGTGCTTCGACAGTCGTCGTGGTAAGCACCGATTCCTCGTGGCTGATCGACATCGAAACCAAAAGAATCGTCCGGGGCATCAAGCGATGGAACGGGGCGTGCACCAGTGATGGCAAGTACGGCCTCGTCGCTCCCAACCAAGGTGGACTGGAGGTCATAGAGCTGCGTACTGGGAAGACAGAGAAGGTCCTCATACCTCCGGTCAGTGAAGGCGTCTTTGCGGTGACAGCTAAATTCAATACGACGGACGACTATGTCCTGTACTACCACAGTGGGCGACAGACGATGCGTTTGTTCCGGATGTCCAACGGCCGGATGATTGGGAACTACAAGCTCGCTGCCGACGTCAGCGATTTCAGGTAGTAAGGTTAAAAACATACTAATTTTTGAAAATAAAATAATTTGTTTACCTTGCCTTGCCTTGAATTGAGACTCTTTACGCCCCAGTGGCGCATGAGGCCACGAGCTTCCTCCACCCCCTCCGGTCAAGGGCAACTTCTCTGGTCAGTCCCCAACTTGCAAATCCTAGTTCGTTTCTTTCTTTCAGTGTCATCCGCCGAAATGTCATTTTAGATCAGCCTCTTTTTCTTCGACAGTCAGGTGCCCTCGTCAATGATATTCTTGTGGATCAGTTGGTTTCATTCTGAGGATGTGTCCAATCCATCTCCAACGTCTCTTTTTAATCTCCCTTGTAATAGGACATCATTTTAGTTTTTGTTTATGTTTAGCCACCTTTTATAACTTTCGTTGAAGGTACGGTTACATTCTTTTTTTCAACAAAGAAAAGTTTATTTAAACCAGATTATCTTGCTGTTGATTGTTGAATTAATTAGTAATAATATCATTTTCAAAGCAACTTCAACATTTCCTATAATTTAATCTTTTGGTTAAAGATTTGTCTTTTAGAGAATAATTTAAAATTTTGTTCGAACATAAATTTAATTAGGAAAGGTAGGTAGCTTTAGGAAATTGATAGATCCTTGGTCGTTGGGGTAATAGATAGACATATTTTATCACTATTAAAAATGCTTTTTATAAAAGTAAACCACGCTTATAATTTATTTGATATTCGAATACTAAAATACTACAATTTAAAAGGCCAAAAAGGCTGAAAAAAATTAAGAAGAAAAATAATACAAATGTCGTTTTACTCTTTAAAAATAATGAAAACAATTTGATTTCTAAATATTAAACTTTTTACTTTAAATTAACATAAGTGTAGGAAATCAGGTTAAAAAAAGAAACAAGTGTAATTTTTTTTTACTGGACAGATGTTATTGACGTTGCAAAAAAAAACACAATCAATTCCAACCATTCATTAGTTAGACATGGGGAAAGTTTCATTTTTGTCCGCCAATTACTCCCAGCTACACTATATTTATATATTTCTTCCTGAAGAATAAATGCTTGAGTTCTTATATCTGTGCGCTTTCGTTTATTTAGGGAACTATTTGTTCATTTGGGCTAAGTCTTTCTATGTTGTTAATCCAAGTCTTAGATGAATGAACAACAAACTAAGAACTTTGGACCTTTCGTATGCAAATCAAGCAGGTTACCGACTGTTATCTCCAAGTCCAGGATGGAGTTCCTGTGTTTATATTTTATACCGTATTCATTCGCACATTTCGATTCCAGGACAACCCACGACGGCCTGTCCGTGGTGATCGGTGGCGTGGACGGCAGCTTTGTCGTCCTGGCGGTTGCAGACACTGAGAACAAGGCCTCCAAGGAGAAGCTTCAGCAGTTGCCCAGCAGATGCGACGTGGACGTGCACGCGCTCAAGACTGCCGTAAGCTTCAAGACGGTGGCCAAGGTCACGGCGACAGCGGCGTTTAACAAGAGACAGTCGACATGCGAGGAGAGCGAGAAGTCAGAAGTCTGCAGCATTTCTTAGATGTAGAAAATAACATTATATGACAGCTATTTCTATATGATAACTCTAACTGTGAAAGTCTTCACTTTTTAAAATGTAAGGAAAACCAAAACTGATAGGGATATATATTAAAAAGGAAAAAGAAACTAATCAAATAAAGATATAATCGTTTATGTTGTATACAGAAAATTTCTTCAACTTTGCGCATGAAACATGAGATGATTTATGGAGGAAACAAAGCAGATTATTGGCGCAAATAGTTTATTTGTTGGTACAAATTTCATATAATTCGCGAGTAACAAAGTGTCGAGTGTTGTGTATTTTTCTGAAGAAGGCGAGAGATTTTTGAGACTCGCCGAAACATGTAAAATTTGTACCAACAAATAAACAATTTGCACCAATAATCTACGTTGTTTCCTCAATGAATTCTCCATGTTTATGTTGTATTCAAAAGAATTCGATTCACACCTGGTTTAAAAAATCTTAGTTATTTAATTTAAATTAACTCTCATTTATGTGTGTGCATAACGTAAGTTTTATACTGATTATGAATGGGAGAAAATTAATTTTGACACCAAATATTGCAGCAATCGCGTAAAACAACTTAATCAGTCTGTGTCACTTAATTGAATGCATTTGTGTTTCGATATTGGTTGCATTCAAAAGAAAACCTAATTTGTAAAATTAAAAATTGCGGGAATATTTCTATAGCGTCATTTTATAAACATATGCACAGTAAAGTGGCGAACTAGAATCTATCCTTAGCATAATTTTTGAAATTACTTAACGATAAAATATCACTTTTGCAGTTAGAACTATCATATGTATGAGGATTGTAAGGTCGTGTTGTACCATTGGTTAATGCTGTATTTATTAAAATTACTTAAAATTGAATTTTTTTTCAAGTAAATCAACAATGTGGAGAAAAAGATTTAATGTTTGGTTTTAATTTCAGTAGCTATGGAACAGAGCTTTCAAATATGAAAACACGTTAGGTTAATCCCCTAATACTATGTCAGATAAAAGCATAAAGGGCATACAAAGGACGTTCAAAACTTTCATGTAGTGGAATGATATATTTTTTAAATATCTATTTGGAAAGTAATCTTTTAGAAAGGTTAAAACAAAAAAACACAGAAAATAGGAACGTCCAATTCATAAATAAACTATCAAAAGTAAGAATTACTTTATGAAGACATTGATTAATTGCATCTTACTTGTTTAGTCATTTCAAGTCTCATATTGCAATGCTGTACATAAGCAAACAAAAAAAAAGCTAATGTTCCGATTAAAATCATTCGACATTGCACAACGGCTATTTTCTACTAAGGTACCAAAACTACTTAATAATGCATCCATTTTGTTTTTGAGTCATTACCTAGACCCAATACTCAATCATGGCTTCTCTTAACCAATGGTAAACTACCCTACTATTTGTAAATTATAATAGTAAATGTGATTAACATATCGCACGCACATGGCAATGTTGATGTTAGAGAAAGCGTTTGTATAGTAAAGAGTATAGTTTTGACTAAGATGTTTGGTTTAGGATGTATTTTTTAATTACACTTAGTGTCTATGTTATATGCCTAAGAGAACTATGTTCATTACATTATTTTTTGGTCATATTAACTTATTATAAATTAAGTTAGTTATCCAGCCAATTTAAATTAGTTTATATTACTTAGAATGCAAAAACTAACAGTAGACTGAGCATCCTATGGTCTTAGAAGATTTTTGTAACAAAAGTGTAATAGTTATATTTTATCTAATGTTACAACGTTGGAAAGTTTAATAAATACTGTTAGGTTTTTTTCATTGGTTTAGCTATTATACAAAAAGTGCATACGTTTAAAAATGCTACATATGATGCTATAGAAAAACACATTCATAATTTTGCAACTTAATCTTAAAGGTAAAATACATAGAAAAATTAATAATAAAATATATAGATGGAAATAAATAAATTTAGGCTTATTAAATGACAAAATTTTATTATTAAAGAAAACGTGGCTATCTGGTTTTATGGCTTTCAATTAAGTGGTGCATTATTTTTGGCAGAAAATATTTTTAGGTTTCTATTGCTGAAATCAGAGAGTACTTTATTTTTCCCGACTTCGTCAGCATGTCTTAGATGTTACAACTATTTACAACCGGCGAAATATTTTATTCAACTGATAAATTAAATATATATTTTTTAATCTTTAAAATAATATATGATGTGTTAAATTGTGAGTCATGAAAATATAATATCATATTTTAGAATATAATAAATTGTTGAAAAGTAAATGTTCATTTGTGTTGTTATTGCCATTCTTCAACTACAATGAGTAGGTTTCAGAAAGGGTATGGAAATATAAATTATGACTAAGTTTTATAAACACCTGGAAAGTATTAGGTAAAAATATTAAAATCCACTACTTCAACCGCTAAAAGTTAAGTTAAAAAATTAAAAATAAATCCATTATTTTTCTTTCTGAATAGGCAATATTCTAATTCGGTGAAAACAAACGTAATGGAATTTAACTGGGAAGTTTTTTATTTTTAATAATTCATTGCTGTTTTTTTAATATTTAAAATTTTTTATATTGTATAAAGTATATTGTTTTGAAAGAGATAATATTAAAAAATATCTATATAAAAGATTATGATTTTAAACTAATTTGATATTATATTTTCAAAATTTGATTTTTAGTACCTAATATTATTGTAAAGTAATGAGGTTAACTCCTTTGCGGGTTCCTATCGGAGACCAGAAACTAAAGACATCTGGTCGTTGGCATAAGCGATATCGTTCGCTTATTCCGCCCTGGCCTCTGGTATTCATACACTGTAATAAATGGTATATTAATTTTACAAACAAAAAACATGTTAGCCCTAAAAATTTCCTTATAATTTACAGAAAAACCTGTTTGCAACGTTCTTAAAACTGAGTTATTTCAGAACACAAAGTTTCAATGAACTTTTTAAATGCTTGTTTGGTTGTAGTCTATTGCACTCTACGCGGTTGAAATCAGAAATATACTACTTTTACTTTAAACAGCATATTTTTACGGATAAAAACCGTTTAAAGAAAATAACATTTTCAATTAATTCAACATTTTCAACATTTAATTATTTTTTTCTGTAAATTTAAGAGATTTTTTTTACCCGGTAGATTTAACCTGAAAATTATATAAATATGTTCAGGAATACTTTACGGTTTCAATAACTAATTATGCACTTTTCCCCCAACTCTAATCCGTTTATAGGATGGGTGGTAGTAGGTTTCAAAACCTATCTAACAATTTTTTTTAACTGATATTTTTTTAAAAAGGTCATTAATTGTTTTTACTTTCAGTTACCTACTATAAAATACTTTAATGAAAATATTGCAATGGTATCGAAAATCCGAAATGGAGATTTTGTGTTTAAACGTTTTGTTTCCCTCTAAATGAGGGTCTGATTGATTTAAAAAAAGTAGTTTTTGAACACTGTCAGACTGCCTGTTTCTTGTCGATCTGAAACCACTCTACATCTTGAATAAGTTTAGTTTAGTTTGAATTTCGTCGCACTAGAGCTACACGAGGGCTATTGGCGACGGGCGTCGTATTTTAGAACCACAGTCAAGTGACGACATCTCGAATTAAAAAAGCTACGAACGTCGAATTTTGTACACGAGTTTCTAGTATCTGCCGAAAGTTATAATAAGGTTTATAAGAAAATCTTGCATATCCAAAGGGTAGCTCTTATATAACTTTTTTGGTTTTTAAGTTTTTGCTAAAAAACGAAAATATATACGGACTTCAAATTTGGTACACGAGTTCCCCGTACCAAAGTTACGCTATAATAAAGTTTAAAAAAAAATCGCGCATGCTTATATGATTAATTTTTAGGTTTTAAAGTTACTGAAATTGCCTTATATAGTCTATAATTACATTTAATGTATTGATTTATTGAGTGGTAATTGAATGTCGTATTTTAGACACCAATTATTGCAGACACCAATTTACAATTCTAATTACCCGAATATAACAGATACAAAGTTTAGTAAATTATGAAAAATTGGCAAAATAAGAAACATAGGTACAGATCTCTGCATTAAAGTATATTTAAAAACTAGGAGAGACTGTAGGTATAATATATTGAGAGAATATCTTCAACTTTGCCCAAGATACATGAGCAGATTCATGAAGAAAACAACGTTAATTATTAGCGCAAATAGTTTATTCTGTAAAAATTTACATGTTTCAGTGGTAACACAAGAGGCCCACCTTTTTCAGAATGCTACACACACAACTCGGACTAAAAACGAAAAAAACACTGTTGACGAGGCGAAGCGGAGAAACATAATATCCGGGAAAGGGATGAGGGGTGTGGGAAAACGCGGGGTAGAAAAGAAAAATACTATCCTGTTGTTATATGAAGCTTTTCCAAATTAGTGAGAACTCTGGCTTGTTAGATAATTAACTAAGTTATTGTAGATTTTGAGAATATGGTAAGAGCTGCGTAAAAGTTAAGCTCCCCAATGCTGGAAAGTTTTAACTAAAATTGAGGCAGAGGAGAAATTGAAATATGGTAATTTAACTCCCAGGAATGTGCAGTCAATGAAGGTTTCTGACATTCCTGCTTAAATTAATTAGTAAGTAGTTAAATTTTGATCAAAATAAATTTAAATGAATGTTGTGCATTTTACAATCTATTGCTAATACAAATCAAAACTCACATATGTAATGTGAAAGCTTTATAATCATTCAAATCTTATGTTAACTATATGTTCACTTCCCGATTCGTTTAATATGATTATAAACTATTTCTAATTAGAAATCGGTTTAACATGTCAATACAACCTGATTCATCGTAATGAATTGCAACGTTATCGAAATATAACTAAACTGCGAACTCACCCAATCTAAATACCATCGAGAATTTGTGGGGAATTATTAAAGAACGACTTCAAAAAGTTGCGCCTACAGACAAAAAGAACATATTTCTAGTAAAAGAGCGTATGAGCGAATTTGGATTAAAAAAAAAAATTGGGAACCTTTAGTTATTAATATGCCAAACCGTTTAAGAGCTGAAATTAAAGCTAAGGGTGATGCGACAAAGTACTGATTAACAAGTGAGAACATTTAGAGTTTAAATTATATACAATCTATTTGCATTATTCAAATTTTTTTAAACCTATGTTAGGAAATATTCTAATATTTTGAAATTTTTGTCGTTTGCTAATTTAAATATATTTTCTATTTCATTGTAATATTTATATATTTTTATAAATCTACAAAATATACAGATTTATATTATAATAATTTTTATTTGATATCGTTGATTATTTATTTAATAAATTAGATTCTCAATTCCCTTGACCATATTTTCTTTCATTATTCTAATTTTTTTTAATCGGAGTTGTAATTCTTTTCCTTCTCAATTATAAGGGAACCGAGGTAGACTTGATGTATATATATATTTATAAAAATACTGTATACACTCAGAAAAACTTGTGTTCAAACAGAACAATTGAGAAACAAGTATTGTGCAAAAATGATAACATTACAATATTATGTTGTTTTAATACAAGAATTGTGTTGATGACATGCGAACACAAATTTGTGTTGTTTCAACACAGTTGACGATCGCGAGAGAAGACTTTTATTATATCCATGCTCAATCAATAAAAACACTGTAAAGTTTAATTTTTTCTAAAATATGTGAAACAAAATTATAACATTAATCTTTAAGTACCGTAATATACATATTTCCTAAGCTTAAACTTAGGCATTTATCGGAAACATTAAAGGGAAGATGCTGAACTACATTTCGGAAGAGTACAGGTGTGCTGCCACTTCAAAACAATTTTTGTATTCACCAAGCATTATTATTTGGCCTCAACAATTTATGAATTATTTCAACACAGCTTGTAATAACTGGGTAAAACATATTTTTTTATTAAAAGTAAACAAAAGCATTTTCCGAGTGTACAAGTGATTTTAGAGTATAAAATTATTTATAATTTCAAATTGTAACTTTGAAAATCCTGTTCATATTTTTTTTTTCAAAATTCCTAGCTAACAATATCATTCGATCTTGGACAGATTCCCCCTGATTAGCTTTAGTCTGGGTTTCCTTTAGACAAAGTTAATAAATAACTCATCCAATCTCCTTCCCTATATATTCATAGTCATTTTCTTACGTGGTTGGGCAAACGCGTACCTTCCTTCCACTTAGCCGGGGCAGGTCTGTCGGACAAGAGTGACGTGGTAATAAATGCCAGCTCAGTGATTACGGGTTCGCGTGCCATAAAATCACCGGACTCGAGGTGACGCCCCGGCTCTCTCTTTCCATTCTTCCACGTGGGCCTCAGATACAAAGGGGCTTAACTCATGGCCTAAAGAAGATTACCTTGACGTCACACTTTCCGTCCTGTTCGTTAGGTTATTGTACTTTTTCCGGCTATCTATTTCCAGTTTTCTAGGAGTTTTAACACGACCAATTTCGCCTCAAAATTTAGAAGTGACGAGTTCGACACCTGAGCGGGAACCCAAAGCATACCAGTGACGCCATCGTTCGGGATTTTTGACTCCACTGATTTAAAGAGCACGTATGTCGCAGTGTACTCAGGACAACTCATATTCAGCCCCATATGCCGGGATTCGAACTCGGGACCTTCTGGCTGCCTGATCAGGACCATTCAGCTACCCAGTCGGCGTCCTGTTCGTAGCGGTGGATGTTCTGAAGGAGGACGATGTCTGTTTGAAAATTAAAGGTACATTCCGCTGTGCGCAAGTAGGGTTTCAGTTTTCGTCTTTGGAACAACCGACACTCCAAACAAGACGGAAATTGTGACGTCAAAAAGATTTTCTCTAGTCTCAAAGTTGAGTACGCCGTGCGCAACTCTTTCAAACTATAGATGTTTCAAACTACACGACTTTCAATTACCACTCAATAAAACAATACCTATTTAAAGGTAATTATATACTTTTTAAAATAATTTCAATAGCTTCAAAACCATAAAAGTCTTATGGCAGCAACCATTTGCGCATGTTCTATTTTATAAAAACCCTTATTATGACGTCTGACAGGTAGTAGGAACTAGTGCACCAAATTTGATGATGACTCCGTAGCTCTTTTTGTTCCAGCTCTAGAGTGGTTTCAGTTTTTGGTTTTTAGAATCAGCATCTTCCAAAATGTGTAGAAATCATAAAATCTTCATTTCGGATTTTCGACTCCATCGCAATACTTCCATTACCTTATATTTTATATTCGGTTATTGAAAGTAAAAATATATTAGCCGATGTTTTAGCTTTTCCTAGATCTAGAGGTTTCTCAGAGTATCGATATTTTAAAGACGTCTTTGTAACGATTGCCTTGAATATCGACTTTTCTACTCTTACGTACATGTATGAAAGATGTTATTTTGCATCGAGTCACAAAAATACACATCATTAAAATTAAATGTACCGGTTCTTAGGATATTTCTATATATAATAGTTCATTTTGAGTCAGTGATAGGCGTAACTACTGTGCAGGATAACATAAAATCTACGGTCTATCTTTTTGTTTCTCTACATATTTCACTTTAATGTGATTGAAATTTTTTATTTTAAAATTCACTTAACTGTCTTCTTGAAAACCCAAAAGAAACTAAGAAACAAAAATGTAACCTTTTGGCTCTGAGGTTATATACCATTTACCTGGAAAAACCGACTTGCACCTTTCAAAATTTTGAGTTTATTTACAGAACTGTGTTTTTAAAAACTCAAAAGAAACTAAGAATTAAAAATTAACACACAAGGAAGATTGGCACGAAAATTTGCCATTCGAATAGCTTCTTGCTACCTTTCGAAATATATAAAGAAGTAAAAACCCGTCACTTGACTGTCATGGTTTTCCAGCAACACACATATTTTTAAAAAATTTATAAATTTTATTATTTAAAATATGGACCAGTCAGTCTTTTATAATCCTTTGAAACAGAACTAAAATGGTAAGCAGTTAAAAAATGCGAATGCTTCTAGTTAAAATTTTAAATTTTTATCTCATGCAGTGCAAATGAGATTATTCTTCAACTAAATTGCGTTTCTCTCAGATGGTTCGGGGAATGGAAGGATTAGTTTTTGAACGACGACTTTGGCGAATATCCTAAACACAATCACTTCTGAATCAAAATCTTAACTTTTATTTTCTTAAATTCATTTTCCGAGTAACTTATTTTACCCTAAATAAATTTGCCAGAACTATGGTCACCATTTCTCTTTTTATTTTGTTTATTTTGGATAAACTTTAGTTAGAAAACCGACTTGCACCCTTTTCGCTGTGAGATACAACCATTCTCTCCCCTTTTTCCCGTGAGTGAATCTCGGTAGTGGTAGCTGGAGGCACGCGAACTCGTCTTCTTGGGAATTAGGGACGGATGGTGACAGGGACGCGTTTCTCTGAATAATGGAAGATGCGGAGATGGATATCGTCATTTTTAGAGGGTGATTGCCGGGAGGGTTAACTGATTTTTAGTGCTGGGGTTTCGAATGGCATTGATGTATGTTGGGTCAGTTTTGGGATTGAAGTTTTCTTTAAAAAATAATCTTAAAGTGGTTGTTATAAATTAAAATTTGGTCAAACGTCAAAATAAGGACGCGGATATGAATACTGTCGTTTTTAGAATGCCGGGAGGGTTAACTAAGTTTTAGTGCTGGGATTTTGAATGGCATTGATGTATGTTGGGTCAGTTTTGGGATTGAAGTTTTCTTTAAAAAATAATCTTAAAGTGGTTGTTATAAATTAAAATTTGGTCAAACGTCAAAATAAGGACGCGGATATGAATACTGTCGTTTTTAGAATGCCGGGAGGGTTAACTAATTTTTAGTTCGGGGATTTTGAATGGCATTGATGTATGCCGGGTCAGTTTTGGGATTGAAGTTCTCTTAAAAAAATAATCTTAAAGAGTGGTGATTTTAAAATTAATAAATAGTCCAATGGAGATGCAGACATGGATATCGTCATTGGTAGAGGGTGATTGCCGGGAGGGTTAACTGTTTTTAGTGCTGGGATTTTGAATGTCATTGTTGTATGTTGGGTCAGTTTTGGGATTGAAGTTATCTTTTAAAAAAATAATCTTAAAGTGGTGATTTTAAAATTAATAAATGGTCAAAATTAAGAGGCGGAGATGAATATCGTCGTTTTTAGAATGCAATTGAGGGGGAGTTGACTGCTTTTTTGTGCTGGGGTTTCGAATGACATTGATGTGTGTTGGGTTAGTTTTGCGATTGAATTAAAAACAATTGTTTAATAAAATGGTGTTTTTGAAATTAATAAATGGTCTAAATCAGGATGCGGAGATGAATATCGTCATTTTTAGAATGCGGTTGTGGGAGAGTTGACTGATTTTTAATGCTGGGGTTTTGAAAGGTATTGATGTATGTATGGTCAGTTTTGGGACTGAAGTTTTCTTTTAAAAAAATAATCTAAAAATGGTGGTTTTAAAATTAATAAATGGTCCAAATGGAGATGCAGGGATAAATATCCTCATTTTTAGAACGTGATTGCTTGAGGGTTATTGATTGAGGGTTAACTGATTTTTAGCGATGGGATTTTGAATGGCATTGATTAGGATGGGTCAATTTTGGGATTGAAGTTCTCTTTTAAAAAATAATCTTAAAGGGGTGCAAGTTAATAAATGGTCCATATGACTTCGCTAGCTTGAATCGCTTAAACTTAGTAGGGACAGATTTGTACCAGTGATTTACTTTGCGAATAGGAAATCGCTATTAAATTTTACATAAATCATATTTTCTTTACGTTGTTTTCCTTTGAAAAAAACTATAAAAGTATAAAACGGAGATTATTTGCAAGATTTTTATAGTTCGATAGTTGACAATAAACTAAACTATACTGCGAAATGCAGTACGTCTGGTAACTTTACTTAAACTGATTTTTAGTTTTTTATTTAAAATTTTTGAATGGTATTGCTGCAAGTTGTGCAGATTGAAGAGATATTTTAGATTTTTTTTTAATCTTAAAGTGGTGATTCTTCTTAAGATCTTTTAAAGAGTGAATAAATGGTCCAAAATGCTTGGGTTGTTAACTAGGTAAAATTATAGGTATATGCCTTTTTGTTTATAATGTAAGATTTTGATTGGTATTGAGGTATGTTGATTCAGTTTTTATAATTAATGGGTTTTTGTTCAAAGTAGGCATATTAAAATGTGTTATTTTGAACAGATGTTCCAAATAATGGCTTTGAATTTTATGAAGTGATCCTTCGAGAAATTTTATTTTCTGAGGAAAATGATATCTTTTAAACATATCAATAGAATAAAGCTTTATCATGTTTCTAGTAATACACTGTTAAATATTTGATGCTTTGTTTCACCAAAAATATGGTTTATGGTGCAAAATATGTTACCGTCAACTCATATTACTATAATATGCTACAAGGATGGTTGCCACTCATAGAGACGTCGAATTAAGTTCTAGAAATATGCATATCATATTTGAAACCACGAAATATTTTACAAACTTGCTGTTGAAATCAGTGACTAAATATTAATTGAGTGTAAAGCAAACAAAACCACATTAACACAAAATATAAAGTAAGTAAAATTTTGACAGCAACTACTTAAATATAAGCATTTGAGTTGGAAAATATGCCGCATATGCAGAGGCAAGTTTTCTGACCTAACAAAAATGTACCCAAAAATAATTTTGAGTTCAATTGACTCTCTCTTCTCCGTAACACTCCATTACTAATAACTATTGTGATATTTATTACTCCAGGAGCATATGGATCACTCTCTGTGTTCTTTTTTTATAAATAATGAGGCTTTCAAACCAACAACTGCACATTTTGGAATTTAAAATTGAACAAACGGTTAATTGGCTGTTTTTATAACATAAAAATTACAATTTTAATATTATAACACTAGTTGATTTATTAAAAAAAATAAAACTTTGAACGAGAACAATGTTGTAATACGTGCTCCAACTGCATTTTGCAAAATTTACATATTCCAAAATGCATATGGAGCTTATTGGACCTCTTACAATACCTTAATAGGAAGCCGTTTAAGTTGTTCGAAAAATGAATGCAATGCCTAATAGTAATACATGAGTACCCAAACTGTAGTAGATACCAGGTTGTAATTGTAAATTTAATGCTAGTAAGTTTATATTAATTTTCAAATAAAGAACTGAAAGTTACTCATAATTAAATTTAAAAACTAAAAACAGATCTTTCAACAACATAAAAGTTTTTGTTAAATTAATTCTTGGGTCAGATGATGTATGCTGAGTTGCTACTTAGGCCAGTTCAAAACAAGACGTTATTTAACGGTCCTTTTAAAAAATAAAGGTGAATGGAAAACTAGCCCAGGTCTCATGTTTTTGTTTTTCTTATTTAAAGCACTCCTCAAAGTCAAAGTCAGTACTTCAATGTGCCTATTTCACACCTTCAGTTTCAATAGTTCCAGCGGTATTGTTTCCATTCTTGGTCCTTCTGGAATTTTATTTCATTTGGTATTCGGAAAGGCGTTCGCGAAAGTGAGTTTTCAAAGGTTCGAATTCATGGTTCATGTTTTTAAATGTTGTGTACAAACTTTTCTTTCAGTAGAACTGAAGCTTTTCTCTGTTTTCGAATCATCGCTAAATTGCTGTCCCACAATTTCGCTTAATTTCTCCGCAAACGACAAAATATCATCTGAACAGTATTTTCAACAACATTAACGCTTTGGTAATGTTTTTCATAGTTTAAATTTAATCAAATTAAATTCGATAAAGTTTAACAAATAGTAGGAATACAAACAAGTTGCGCTTAAAAAACTCTATAAAATAGAACACTTCAGACAATGAGACCGTGCATTGAGAGTGAAACCAAAACAAGCAATGAAATCGTGGCAGAGCAAGAAAGATAACTGAATTAAAAGATTTACGTCTTTTGAAGCAAGCCAATATCATGGGAGCAACTAAACTCCTTATATTTTGATATAAAATTTACACACAATCTTAAAGAACTTATTGATAACTTTTATCAGATAACGGGACAATTTTTAAAGTCGCAAATTGGATCATTAATCAAGACGCAAAGCCACCATTTACTTAGTCTCCAGGGCGTGTTCACCCTCAAAGCCCCACTAATCACTTCTTCCCAACACCCGCAAAAAGACGGTCTTAACGGAAACGGCTATCTCTCTGGCCGTTGCTCTACTACCACCATACAGTCAAGAAGAAGACGGAGATGCTGCCAGGCTAAAAACAATACGAAAACCAGTTCGCCAAATGAAGCCATCGATCGCTATGTAGTAAGCCTAAACGAACGTTCTCGCCGAAGTATTTGGTGTTATCCTATAGTGGAGTTTGCATAGACAGTTGTAGGCTGTATAGCACGAGATCTTAATTTATATAATATGGTAGTCATTTACTTCGCAGGTAAGAAAAATTGACTTGGCGATTTCTGACTCTTTAATAAACTATAATTACAACACATTGTTCTTACTGTGAAGGAAATTACTAACATCTTGTGTAAATTAAGATCTCGTGCTACAGCCTACAAATGCCTATGCAAACACAAAAACTTATTTTCTGATTTTTAATCAACACTTTTTCTTTTAAAAGAATACAATTATGCGTTTTATATTGAACTAACGTTGAGTGAGTGGTTTGATTAGGGCTTACTAGGGTGCCTTGGCGACCTTCCGAGGGCTCCACTTTATTTCGCGCCAAGCAACCTCATCTTGCTTTTAACTCTATGACCACCACCACCCTCGGCCGAAATAAAAATACACACATCGAAGGCGGGGGCGTCCTTAAAATAACCCCTGCCGAAAAATCTGTTGGATTTGATAATTGCTCTTATCGACGTAAGGGTGCGGCTGGATCTTTACCAACAACAGCTCGCGTGCTGGGACGGAGTGCCACACCCGGCTCACGTGATGGGGGTTGTAAATATTCCACTTCTCACACAAAAAGAGAGGGGATTAACAGGAAAGAATTCGTGCATAGTTTTCACCTGTTATTCATAAGAGACATTGACATTTAGTTCAATTCGTAAAATGTTCATTCGTTAAATACCGTGGACAGGTAAACTGCAGTATCTAGACTAATGAATTGCACCTTTTTAGCCTACTTTTCTTTTTTTAATTCGAAAGAATTAAAAAAATGAAAAAGTAGGTATTGACATGCGGTCGATGTCCGTCTGTCCGTCCGTACCCCCCTTCCAAAATCGGTTCTAATCATCGGATCTTAAAAATTCTTTTTTTTGTTAGAAAGCTATAACCTCAGATACCCAACTTTCATACTTTTTGTCCGTCTGTCTGTACGTCCGGACGGACATAAATCTACTATCTGTCGGCGAATTTCTCATTGAATTAGCATTGAAATTCAATTTTGAGTCATTTAAATCACTGTAGGTATTGAAATGCGGTTGATGTCCAACTGTCTGTCTGTCCATCTGTCTGTCTGTTCGTATGTCTGTCTGTTCGTATGTCTGTCCGTCTGTCTGTCCGCCTGTCTGTCCGTTTGTCTGTCTGTCTGTACCCCCCTTCCAAAATCGGTTCTAATCATCGGATCTTAAAAATTCTTTTTTTGTTAGAAAGCTATGACCTCAGATACCCAACTTTCATACTTTTTGTCCGTCTGTCTGTACGTCCGGACGGACATAAATCTACTATCTGTCGGCGAATTTCCCATTGAATTAGCATTGAAATTCAATTTTGAGTCATTTAAATCACTGTTGCCAAATCAACAATGACATGAGAAACTTTATTTATTTAAATATATTTGAAGCAAAATAATATTTTCATGAATCAGTTTGGAATGACGTCATAAAATGTAGCACAATTTGATTCTTTGATTGTTCATTAATTATCTAACAAGAAAGCGGCAAGGCATACTTTTGCATACAATTATGCTTAGTTTTAATTTACATTTCTTATTTTTTTTAATGCAGTTTGGAGTTTCATTACTTTTGTTATTAATAAATATTTAATTATTCTTCGAACTACAAATAAATCGCGAGCAGACGATAAATAATATTTAATTAATTTGCGAAATAATATTAAGGAAAATAGTTGATTTTGGCTTTTAGAAGTTTAAATTATTAGCTGGATGCTGTGTTTCGATTTTTTTTTCTAATCTGTATAAATCTAGTGTAGAAACGGCTGTTGATGATATTTACTGTAAGAACCTAGTTTTTCCCGATTAGAACTTTAGTAAGTATTTAAGTAACAGGAAAGTAGGCTATTTTAGTTCTTTATGAACTTCTTGTTTTGTATGCATTCAATAATTTTAACCAGTATGCTTCTTTAGAATTCAGTATGCTTTCTTTTAGAAAGCATACTGAAAGACTGATTATTTTAGGGCCAAAGTGGCCCAATTCATTGTTGTGATTACTTCAGTTTATCCTGTTCGCGGCAGCATATCTTCTGTTTTTGTATTTCGATTTGTTGACGCTGCTTATCAACGCACGTAAATGTTTTAAGTAGCCTCCAAAAATTTAAAACAATTTAAATTGACAAGTTAAACAACTTTGCAATTAATAAACAGAAATAATTTTCCTCGACTAAAATTTCTGTCTTTGAACTTTTATTCGCAGATTAGAGTATTGTTTAAAATCAATTCCGAGATTAGCTCAAAACACAATTTGTTATAAAATGCGACTTTAACCTCAAATTTACAGTTTTATTTACAAGGGGAATTAAAAAAATCTATGGCTAACTTCTAACAGCCTAAGTATAGGCAAATAGATTCTAAAATTAACAAATCTGATGAAGAAGCAAACTTGTTTGGTATCAATATAGATTTTGGTGCAAACTACTAATAGGGCCATGTAAAAATAGCTTCGATATGATCGTTATAAAAGTTTTTTAACAAACAAATATTAAAATATCAATCATGATATATTTAGAAGGAATATCAATAACATCGATAATAGTTTTCTAAAAAATGGAAGCAGGTATTGACTAATATAAAAAAATCCAATTTTTCTACTACAATTAATTTGCTTTATTTTATTCAAGAGAGTTTATGAATGTTATTGCCGTAAAAGAACAGAGACTTAGAAAAGTTATTCACTAAAATTAACACAAATTTCGTTTCTTACTACAAAGGACTTAAGCACTGAGAGAAGCAGTTCAATATTCTCCTACCTTTAAGGTGTAGGAGTAGTAAGTTAGAAAATCGAGGTACATGGTAGTCATGACCTTCCGAGAGTTTTTACAAACGTTTCCTGTTGTAGGTCATTAAATTCTTGGGCATGGAGGATTCCCCGATTTTTGTGAATCAGCCTTTTTGCATTCCTTCATGCGCAGAAGTGTGTGTAAAAAAGGTCTGTGAATTGAATATTTTTCTTTCTGTGTGGGGTATCCATTGCGTGAAGGATTGGTGTCGAAACTATTATGCAAGAGCGAATTTGCTTTAGTGAATTCTACTTATCGAATTTTAAGAGAAATAAGGCATATCTAACTACTGGACAAAGTCAATGACTTTGCAGCTTCAGCGTTTGTTTATATTGTAAATCAAATCGAAATGACATCAATATTTGATTTTAGAAACCGACATTTTGTATTATTAATGACGGAACGCACATCTTCAAAATTGGAAATCTTGTTTAGGTAACGAGAAACAAATAAAAAGTATCAGCTAAATCAACAAAATTTGTGGTTTCAAGCAGAGTTCGAGAAAACTTGCCAAACGTTAATTCTATAAATATTATCAAAAGTTGGGGGTCTTAGAGATATAGTTATGAATTACGCTATAGGGAAAATTTTTGTATTTCAATTTATTGACGCTGCTCATCAACGATCGTAAATGTTTTAAGTAGCCTCGAAAAATTTAAAACAATTTAAATTGACAAGTTAAACAACTTTGCGATTAATAAACAGAAATAATTTTCATTCGTTAAATGCCGTGGACAGGTAAACTGCAGTATCTAGACTAATGAATTGCACCTTTTTTTGTATGCATTCAATAATTTTAACCTAAAAGAAAGCATACTGAAATACTAATCCTTTTAGGGCCAAAGTGGCCCAATTCATTGTTGTGATTACTTCAGTTTATCCTGTTCGCGGCAGCATATCTTCTGTTTTTGTATTTCGATTTGTTGACGCTGCTTATCAACGATCGTAAATGTTTTAAGTAGCCTCCAAAAATTTAAAACAATTTAAATTGACAAGTTAAACAACTTTGCAATTAATAAACAGAAATAATTTTCCTCGACTAAAATTTCTGTCTTTGAACTTTTATTCGCAGATTAGAGTATTGTTTAAAATCAATTCCGAGATTAGCTCAAAACACAATTTGTTATAAAATGCGACTTTAACCTCAAATTTACAGTTTTATTTACAAGGGGAATTAAGAAATCTATGGCTAACTTCTAACAGCCTAAGTATAGGCAAATAGATTCTAAAATTAACAAATCTGATGAAGAAGCAAACTTGTTTGGTATCAATATAGATTTTGGTGCAAACTACTAATAGGGCCATGTAAAAATAGCTTCGATATGATCGATATAAAAGTTTTTTAACAAACAAATATTAAAATATCAATCATGATATATTTAGAAGGAATATCAATAACATCGATAATAGTTTTCTAAAAAATGGAAGCAGGTATTGACTAATATAAAAAATCCAATTTTCTACTACAATTAATTTGCTTTATTTTATTCAAGAGAGTTTATGAATGTTATTGCCGTAAAAGAACAGAGACTTAGAAAAATTATTCACTAAAATTAACACACTTTTCGTTTCTTACTACAAAGGACTTATGCACTGAGAGAAGCAGTTCAATATTCTCCTACCTTTAAGGTGTAGGAGTAGTAAGTTAGAAAATCGAGGTACATGGTAGTCATGACCTTCCGAGAGTTTTTACAAACGTTTCCTGTTGTAGGTCATTAAGTTCTTGGGCATGGAGGATTCCCCGATTTTTGTGAATCACCCTTTTTGCATTCCTTCATGCGCAGAAGAGTGTGAAAAAAAGGTTTGTGAATTGAATATTTTTCTTTCTGTGTGGGGTATCTATTGCGTGAAGGATTGGTGTCGAAACTATTATTCAAGAGCGAATTTGCTTTAGTGAATTTTACTTATCGAATTTTAAGAGAAATAAGGCATATCTAACTACTGGACAAAGTCAATGACTTTGCAGCTTCAGCGTTTGTTTATATTGTAAATCAAATCGAAATGACATCAATATTTGATTTTAGAAACCGACATTTTGTATTATTAATGACGGAACGCACATCTTCAAAATTGGAAATCTTGTTTAGGTAACGAGAAACAAATAAAAAGTATCAGCTAAATCAACAAAATTTGTGGTTTCAAGCAGAGTTCGAGAAAACTTGCCAAACGTTAATTCTATAAATATTATCAAAAGTTGGGGGTCTTAGAGATATAGTTATGAATTACGCTATAGGGAATATTTTTGTATTTCAATTTATTGACGCTGCTTATCAACGATCGTAAATGTTTTAAGTAGCCTCCAAAAATTTAAAACAATTTAAATTGACAAGTTAAACAACTTTGCGATTAATAAACAGAAATAATTTTCGTCGACTAAAATTTCTGTCTTTGAACTTTTATTCGCAGATTAGAGTATTGTTTAAAATCAATTCCGAGATTAGTTCAAAACACAATTTGTTATAAAATGCGACTATAACCGCGCATGAAATATGTTATAGTTATGCACGGTTTTACTATCTCTATGTATATAACCTGGACAATTATGCATGTTATAATATTTTAATAGTTTGAGCAGAAAAGTGGTTAGGGAATCTATCTTTTAATGCAAATCTCGGATAATTGGACTTGAGTAAACTATGTAAATATTTAAAAAGAGCTCATGACAGTTTTTGTGCGTAAAAAGTTTAAAAAATAACATATAAATTTTTAATATTTAAAAATGTATTATAAACTTGGTAAAGAATATTATTTATATGCCATAATGGGTATGTTTTAGGTTTTGAGTTCCAACAGAAATGCTGACTGAAAATAAATTCTTTCTCAAGCTCAAATCGTGAATTACGTGGGAACCGAGCACTAGTCGGAGCACCTATCTAAGGAAATGCAGGAATGAAATCAGGAAGGAACTACGTCATCTGAAAGAATCCAATTTTGAATGTAGGGTTAATTTCTCTAAAATAGATGAGTACATGGACACAGACTTTCTCCAAGGATATGGTACTAAACAGAAAAACAATTCTTGAGATTAAGCAAGGTTATTTCGACTCCTATATCCGTTGGTATATTTGGAAAAGCGGAAGTTGCCTTTCTGGTAGATCTTGGTGGCGATTGTGAGAGGAAGTTGTGTCCAAAGATAGTGGACATCAAGATAACACCCATCTTAGATTGGGACATCGCACGAAAAAATTTTAAGTGATTGTCCTTTCACTCCAGGCTTAATTTCTCGAGTAAGAGCCTATAGACCAGGCTAGTAAAGCTGTTGCTACAGCTGTAACTGGGAAGGAAAAATTAAACTACTAAAACAGCACATTAAGTTAAACTTTTCTCAATCGATGTAATTTTGTAACTTTAATTAATAATATGAGTATATAATACGTATTTTTTACATGATTTATTACATTTAATATTGAACCTTGTTTATAACGTTACTCTTTAATAACTTCATAAAAATCGCGGTCTCAATGTGAAGACGCTATAACAGAGTTATACTGAATAAGTTTTTGTCCTTTCGAGTAAAATCTCTGGTTGCACCTTGTATCTGCTCTTATTTCCTCCGGATTTGAATACACCTGTTCTCCTTATGGATTAACGTATTTCTGCTCCTGCAAAGATTGGCTCAATAATTCACGTGATTCCGTACTGGGCATTTTCAAGCAGGTGGAGGAATATTGAGTGCATAAATAAAAGCAGTAAAGTACATAATCAATTCTGTTTGATGGTTGGCTCACGATGGTAATTGTTTCAATTACGAATGGGGTTGAAGTTAATAAAAGTAAACGGTTAAGCAGTATTTGTCCAGTATTTCCCTTCACTAAACTATTAATAATCCATTATATCATAAATTATGAATACCTATTATATTAATATATATGGATAATTATTAAGTAATCATTATATATCTTAAGGGGGGCGATACATGTAACCACCTGAATTTTGATCGTTTTTCAGAGACGTTATTAAAAGGGAAGAAATTCATGAATCGTTTTAAAATTCAGTATGTTTATACATTATACAATTCAAAAATTAGATTTTTTGTTTTAGTTTTTTCACAATGGCCGCCGTAGTAACTCATGTCTTGAGACCCTCGCAGATAAAAGTATCAATCGGCGGGAATTCTAGCTACTCCAAAATTGATCTGAAATCAAAAATTTTTATTGAAAATGTTCATAAAACTTACATCTTCTAGTTAAATCAATAAATAATAATAATAAATTAAAAATTGTAAATCTACAAGCCTCAGAATAAAAAAAAATCGATTTTTTACCATTTTTTCAAAGGTTTTTAGGTAAAAAAACTGTAATTTTAGAAAAACATTTGGCATTTTTGAAGTTCAACTAGAAGATAATACTATACAGAAGACGTATAAACTTTTTTATAAGGATCGATTGAGAACTTTTTGAGTTATCTTGCCCGCCAATTTTAAAAAAAGTAGTTTTGAGATAAACGTGCTTAAAGTTTTGACAAAGCCCTCAAGCGTTGAGTTGAGGTGAAGCATTTAAATGAGTTTTTAATCAATAAATAATGCGAATTTCATTCTAAAAATGTGCAGGCATACTATTTTTGAGATGTTATTTTAACTATTTATGAAATAATTTTTTTTTCGATTGTTACATGTATCGCCCCCCTTAAGAAGCAAATTTCCGAAGGGTTTAGATATATGTTAAAGTTTCAAATCTGTGTAGATCTCATATTTTGACGCTAAAAAATCTACACTTCTTTTTTTTACAAATTGTTTCGGAACATTATCATACTCAAATTCTTCTCAGAATTATTATATTACTAAATTACTCTTTAAGAATTTCTAAAACTTTTCAGCAATAAGAAGTTTATTTTAAGAACCACACAGCCCCTTAGTAGCTTACTATAAATAACTTACGATTTAAAAACTATTGTCTATTGTATTATTAAGTTTTGATTTAATAATCGTTTTCGGAAAAGTAAAAAAAATAGTAATATTATACGAAGATGCAGTATTTCTAATTAATTCAGAAAGGCTTATCTATTTTCTTATTTTCTGAATTACAGACAATGCAAGAAATAGCTTTGTACACAATCAGAAATGTTTCTGAATACATCGGTCAGCTAGGGTGCAAGTAATTTTCAGAAAAGTCTCCAGGTATTTCGAAAACTTTTTCTGTAATTTTCAGAATCATCTTTAAGCATTTTGAAACGTTTATGATACATTTGAAGACGTTTTCGATTGATTTAGAAACGTCCCTCCCAGGGTACTTGAGGAACCCCAGGATTAAGTTTATTTATTTATTATTTTTTCCAATAAATGTTCTTACGAGTGAGCTACCGAGCCTCAAAATGGAGGTTGTTTACCTGCTTCTCTTGTGTACTGACAGAGATGGAATGGGATCGTTTGCGCATGAGTTAGAGGCACCCAAAATCTGAACTTTAAAATTTAGGGAACATTTCCCAACTGATAGGAAACATTCCATAAATGTTGTCTTATATTTTTAGAAACATGTCAGTTAAAGCAAAAAAAAAATCTAATTTTTTTTCAGTGTACAACATTTCTTCAAAAATGTGTTTAACTATAAATTTAAAATACTTTTATATTTCTTAAATGAAATTTATTAAAAAAACATAATAAAATCTCCAAGGAGACATGCTTATACTTATGCCTATGGTAAAGATTAAGAAGAGAAAATATTCCTTATTACTATAGTTTCGTTTATCTTGTGCAACAAATACTAAGCATAATATTTAATTAAGGGGGAATGAGCGCGCTGGACCGCGGGTCTTCAAACTCAAGTGCCTCAGTGTTAATCCAATGGCGAAAAAACTATTTTCTCTGCCGCATTTCTCCGGCTGTATTGTATATTTTTACAAACGGTTTTTTTTAATAATAAATGTAGATAACTTACAGGTCTCTATCTTCCAACTTTTTGAAATTGCTTCGAATATTTTGTGTAAAATTATTTATTGAAAATTAAAAAAATATTCGAACCGATTTCAAAAAGTGGGAAGGTCGGGACCTGTAAGTCTGCTACATTTATCACATAAAAAATCCGCTTGTAAAAATATTCAATACAGCAGGAAAAATGTGGCAGAGAAAATAGTTTTTTCGATTAACGCTGATGCACTTTGCTTTGGAGACCTCCGGTTCAGCGCGCCCATTCCCCCTTAAGAGATTGCAGCTCTGACATTTTTATATAAAATTTTTTTCTTTCCCGGAAGTGAATCAAGGAAACAAAAAATTTTATGAGCTTCCAGATGCAATTTTTTTGATCTGATTAAACAAATGAATATTGAGCCTTAACGAATAAATATGCAAGATGAATAAAAACATAAATTTTTATGAGTTTGAGCAATGTTTAAACAGACTTCTTTCTGAGTTACATGATAAATTTTATTCCTCCACGGTGCTCCCAGGCCGCTGTGGCCCTATTTAAATCCCGTCTACGTTTACACAGATGTGGAAATCAAAGTTACAGCATTTGAATGTTGAATAAATTTCATCTACGTATCTCTATGAAATATAGATTGCCTTTGCAGGAGCAGAAAATGAGATTTATTTGGATTTCGAACGGCTTGCTCTTTTGTATCTTAAGTTGAAATAAATCGTAAAAGCAAATCTTTAATATTTTTAAATATAAATTGCGCCTTTTGAAGAAAAAACAACAATTTTCTTTATTTTTCTTTTCACAATGCTACCACTTCCTTTGAAGTTTAGTTTTAAAAATACAGATGCTTGCATATTTAAAACACATTGCAATGAAGGAAATGTAAATAATAAAAGATTTTTTTAGTGTTTTATGCTTGTAAAATATTGAGTACAAAGTATTTTCTACTAATTTTGTCTAATACATATCACATGAAAACAACAGTCTCGTTTTGTTGCCCAACTAATTTTCTAGGCTACGGAATTAATCAAAAATTTAAACTGAAGCATACATGATTTTACCACTGCCTGGTGTTGTAATTGTAATATTTTAATTAACATAATAAAAAAATCATCTGAAAATGAATACGAAGCCAAACGACCAAAAGAATATTTTTAATGGCTGCTTTCCAGCCTCGCCAAGTACATATTCAATGTTTGAGGCATCTGCATGGTCACGATGCTGTGTAACTGATATTAAAAACAAATCTGCATCTTGCATTTGATGCGTTCGGCTGAGTAAATAGTTATGAATGCAACGTGGCTTCTGAGGCATCTGGAACTGGATTGGCGATAAAAATAGATTACGAATAAACTTATGTTCCGTGCACGGACCAGTGATTGTGATCTATTACAACCTGCATAATTTAGATGTTGTATTGACTAGTTGTAGCTCACTGTGTTCTGTAATTATGGCAAGCGCCATGTTTGGAAAATATTTATAAATTAGTTTCGATAACTAAGATAAAAATGACCCATATCTCCATATCATAAAGGATCTCCTCCTATGGAAGCATATATGCGTATTTTTAAGGATTTATTTTAGTTAAGGAAACTATATTTGTACTTTTAGTTTTGGTTAAAAATCTTATTGTAATAACTATTAAACCTAACCTTAAAACAGTATTTTCCTCGAAAAAATAAGTAAAAACTTTCAATAAGTAAAAACAATATCATTTGTACCCGAAAGAAATGTTAACATTTTAAAAGATTTTCAATAAAAAAGCAGTCTAAAAATTTGGAATTTGTTTAGTTTATTCTCTCTGAGGAAAAATTGCTTAAAATTATACCATACCTCGATTTTGTGGGTAAGTAAAACTTATATAGTAGAATATTAAATGGTTCTTTTTTACCAATAGGTAGGGGGAACTAGGGACATTTGACCCATAAGGATACATGACCCAATGCCTTTTTCTCAGTAATGGAAAAGTTTTGTGAGTTGAAAGTGGCATCTTTTTTTTCCTTTCAGCTAGCTGATCACATGGTGAAAAAAACGAGCTGAATCATTGCGTATTTGTTAATTTATGCGAAGAAATACGTTTTCATGCACTGAAAGTAAATTTTTGAGGCCGTAAGGTTTTTAGGTCGACATTTTTTGGTTTAAATTAAAGATTTTTTCAATTAGTTACTTGTTTAGTTCATGCTATTAGCTACAGTAACGTGCATAATAGTGCTAATGTAATTATTCGCAAATGACTTTGTTTTAGGGTTAAATACAAAAAAATTGCAACTAGGGATAATTGACCTAAGCCAATTGGGGATATGTGACCCAAGTAAACTACACAAAAGTAGACAGAAGTGGACCAAGTAATTTTTTTTAAAAATCACGGGAGTCCCAAAAGTAAATGTGACTGGGTTCTTAACGAAGTATAAGGTTTGTTGGGAAGGTACAAGGGAATTTTTTTAAACGAGCTTACAATTCAATATGCAGAAAAAATCGATGGAAAATGTTTTAAATGTCCTGAAATGGATAATACATCCCAAAATGTTATTGATCAAATAATAGCGATTCTTCAACTACCTGTGTTTTCTCTGCAAAATAAAAGAAGCCTCAGTTTTGTATTTCGAACAGAATTTACTTTTAAATTTGATTATTTCGTTAGTATAAGCATAATTAATGAGATAAAAATAAAAAGTAATCATTTTGTCTGAAAATACTATAAAATCTATATAAACTTTTTTAATATGATATTAGTTTTGTTATTAGGTTTAAAGTTTTTTGATAATTTTAAGTCTTACTACGAAATTTTAGGGTTGGGTCACGTATCCCTAATGGGTGGGTCATGTATCCCAATGCATAGGGATACGTTACCCAAAACTAAAGTTTTAAATAACTTATATTTTACTACTGTTGCATTGCAGTTAATACTACAGAAAAATACTAATATATATATTGTGTACTACTTTATGAAGTATAAATTATCTGCATTTACACATTCATAAATTCATAATTCGAGTTGAGTCACATGTACCTGGTTTCCCTATACAAAACGATTAAATAGTTTAGACATGACGTCATTGAGCTGTAAAATTTAGAATTGTGATAGTAGAATTACAAAAGCCATTAAACATATTAAATAAAATACTTTGAAATGCTATAAGGGTTTCGTTGGCTCCAATTAAAAATGTCTATTTCAATTTCCATAGACTAAATTCATTCATCGACATATACAGCGTTTTATAG
Organism: Oedothorax gibbosus; assembly: GCA_019343175.1. Lineage (NCBI taxonomy): Eukaryota > Metazoa > Arthropoda > Arachnida > Araneae > Linyphiidae > Oedothorax > Oedothorax gibbosus. Next base: position 62,900 of record JAFNEN010000472.1, read on the forward strand.
CAAATAGAAAGATTTTCACATTTATTTTGACCTAATACCCTTAAATACAGGATATTTTAATGCACGAGAAACTGAGTCAAATGTAGAGTGAGAAAAAAAATGAATGAATGATCACTTTTTGAAACATCATTAATCTTGTTGCCACTAAAAGTGAGCGGCAATTCATTATAAGATTGTTGCGGTCGACACACCGTTATTCAAAGCGATCTTTTTACCTCCAAAAAACTGTAATGAAGTAAAGTCAAGATTATTTCGCCTTAAAAATAACATATTTGATAGTTAATGGAAATGGTTGATTGTTGACAACGATGCATTGCATTGAATAGTAAAAATGGATGCATATTAAATTATTTTACTTATGTTTCTGAGAAAAACTTGAAAATCCAATAATATATGTAAACTTAAAAATTTCAAGAGCGTTTGCGATATATAAGAGAACGTTTTACATGGTATAAACTTTTTATGTGTTACAAATGTATATTTAAAACTAATGCAGCGAAAGTTAGTTTTACACTTACCTCTGTGAAACAAGCAAATTGGTACATTTGCTTATTTTCCAGAGGATGAACCTACAGTGCGATGCAAAAGTTAAGACAATGACGTCATTTAGCTGTATTTAGAATTCTGATAGTAGAATTACAAAAGCCCGTAAGCATATTAAAAAAATATTTTGAAATGCTATAATTGAAGCATATTTGTTTGATTTGCTATAACAATAATTTTTTAGCATAAAACTAGAAGTTTGTATGCTACAAACATTTAGACACAAATACGAGATTATGCTAATTTAAAGTAGATAATGGCTTAATTTATCATTTTTACCCAACTTTTCTTTTTTTAATTCGAAAGAATTAAAAAAATGAAAAAGTAGGTATTGACATGCGGTCGATGTCCGTCTGTCTGTCTGTCTGTCCGTACCCCCCTTCCAAAATCGGTTCTCTCCATCGGATCTTAAAAATTCTTTTTTTGTTAGAAAGCTATGAACTCAGATACCCAACTTTCATACTTTTTGTCCGTCTGTCTGTACGTCCGGACGGACATAAATCTACTATCTGTCGGCGAATTCCATTGAATTAGCAATGGACAATTACAATTTTGATTTCGAACTTAAATCCAATTGTATGTATTGAAAATGGCGTTGATAAGGCCATCTGTCTGTCTGTTCGTTGTTTGTCTGTCTTCAATGTATATCTGTCCGTACCAACTTGCACAAATCGTGTTTTATCACTTCGATCTTAACAAATTCATTTTTTATTAGAAAAGCTAAATGCGATCGCAAACTTCATATCATTTTTTTGTCTGTCTGTACGTCCGAGAACATAAATCTATATCTTTGCAAATTATCCATTGAATTAGCAATTGAAATATTTCAATTTTTAGTCATTTAAAATTTTGTTGCAAAATCAACAAATGGCATAGAAACTTTATTATTTAAACATATTGAAGCAAAATAATATTGCATGAATCATTTTGGAATGACTCAATAAATGTAGCACAATTTGGTTACTTTGATTTTCATTAATTATCTCCAGAGGAAAGGCGTCTTTTGCATGCAATTATGCTTAGTTTTAATTTACATTTCTTATTTTTAATGCAGTTCGAGTAGTTTCATTATTGTATCAATAAATATTATTATTCTCAACTAAATAATCACAGAATGATAAATTTTAATAATTACGAAACTATAAGGAAAATAGTTGATTGTTTAAAGTTAATATATAGTGGTGCTGTTTCGATTTTTTCTATTGTATATCTATGAGAAGATATGTAACTAGAACCTAGTTTTCCATTAGCTTATATTAGTAACAGAAATAGCAAGTTTATGATTCTTTATGATAATTTATTTGCATATTAGACACGATATGTGACAATTTACATTTTTAATTACACCAAACGACATATAGACACTTAACTTTGAAATGCATATTTGTATTACAGCACTTGACCGATTTACTTAATGAAGATGATTCCATGACGTTTATATGAAAATGCAGTTTCTTTTTTACTTAATACATGTAGAGGTCACTTCTTCAAACGCATAAACGCCTCACATAAATTCCACTCTATTGAAAGTTCCCTTTTTAACTGCAGTATGCAATTCTGGAAAAACGTTTCTTTGAACATTACATTAACTATCTTTAGTGATATTTAAATACTTTCAGTTTAACCGAATATTGAAAAAAAAGCTTTTGCAGCAAACACTGGTTTTCCCCCTCAAAAACTCTAGCATCAAGGTGGAACGTTTATACTGGTGTGGAGGGAATTAACGTTGATGAGACAGACTATTTGTCGATTTTGAAGAGAAGACTATCTCTGCATTTTACTAAAGTGCAAAAAAGAACAATATGTCGCTATTTAATGATTTTATATAGGAAAGACTGCACTTTTCTCAAGAAAATCGGCCAATGTAAGTCTCCAAATCCACGACTTCGTGGCAATACTTTAAGATGATGAACTGTTAGGCATTCGGTTCGTATTTAGAGATGTTAAACTGCAAATTTTTAGCAAATATGCGGTAATATTTCACCATTAAAGATTTAAAGTGTCTATATTGTCTGTTTGGTGTAAAATTGGACTAATGTTGTTATTAAATCCTTTTAGTTCACCGGATATCGTGATTTTTAATTAATCATATTAAAAAAAGACAATTTATCAATAAAAATGAGACATTAGGACATTATCTACTTTAAATTAACACAATCTCGTATTTGTGTCTAAACTTTTACAACATACAAATTTCTAGTTATATGCGAAAATTTATTTTTATAGCAAATCAAACAATTATGTTTCAATTATATGCTTTTGGTAATTGGTTAAAAACTGGTGAATAAAAAAAATGTAGCCAAAGATGAAGTAAATCTATCCCACACACAAGCAGGACTGAAAATTTGAAGTCACTAATCCTAGTGTCGTTATTCCGAAGATGAAGATCGAACATGTTCGGAATCACTCGTTCACGGCTGACTATATCTTTAGGGTTCCGAGTGGTATTGAACAGGTTTCTTCGTTTTCCGTACTCGGAACGTCCGTCTACGCATGTGTTTGGGGGGGGGGGGGGGCTTTTCTGTGTTTGTAAGTTTAGCAGGCCGTGATTAAATACATAAATGGTGAGATTTGGGTAATGTCACATGACAGATTAATATTCGAATTAACTAGTTACCTTTTGTTTTCATAACTGATTTAAACAAAACTTTAAAAGAGTTAATTTTAAAATACATTGTCTCAATATTATTTGATAATGTATTTTTGAAAACCCATGGAGCTGTTATTATATTTTCTCATCTCATCATACTGATTCGGCAGGGAAACTGAACACAAACAGTGTACGGGCACGTAGAAAAATCTATAGTTTCCTGAACTTAATTATAATTTATCATAAACAGAATGCACGAAAACTCATATTATAAACAGTTCTGCTTAATTATAATTTTATTGGCGTTTGCAGGTGAAAAAACTTATTTACGTTGAACAAAGGTTATTTTTATCTGATATATTTCATTTGCGATTGTTCATGAATATAAGTATGACTCATTAGTCTCTCTTTCTTATTTCTTTACTGAATTCTAAAACGGACGACTCAACTGATAAGGCCAGAGAAGCTCCCTGGGACGTCAAACTATCCGGCCGGTTTTGGCTGTTGGAGGTTCCGAAAGAAAGGATCACACCTGTTCGGAACCTGTAAAGTACAGCCGTGAGCTAAACCGTCATGAGGAGTTTCTGTAGCCTTAAAGTTGAGTAGGTAATGGTTCTGATGATGTGCTGGCTATGCCTACTCAAAAAATAAGTAAATTTTCAAATACGAAAATAAATTCAATAAAATGACAGTGCTTGAATATTTTTTTTCAATTGTATTTTACTCTCTATAATTTTGGAGAAAATTTCATGAAACCTAGGTGAACCGTATTCGGAAAAGATGTCTTAATGCGTATTGTAAATGACCAATAGGACTAATAAAAATAAGCATTCAAAAAAGCTTCGAGTAATATTGATACTTCTAAAGCGCTTGGGGACATTGATAATAACAAATAAGTATTAGCCACATATTTATAAATTTGTCTGATGCACTATGTTTATAGGGATATAATATTTTGTATTATATTTTAAAATTACATTTGTGTTTCAATTTATTTTAATTTCTATGCCCAATTGATGTTTGACGGAAACATAAAAATAGAGAAGTTTCTTCAACTGTATCTCAACCAAATATTTGCAGATACTGGTATTTCATCTACTTACAAACACAATAGCATTTATTCTTAATTCACCCCAATCGATTATATAAAGTTTCACTTCAAAAATCTACTTTTTTATGTAGACAACCCTTTTCCAAGCAATCTACCTCTAAATCCTCCCTATCACCCTCTAACAATCCCTTGATCCCATCTCATCCCAATCAGCATCACTTATTCCATGTCTATTTTATCATCTCGAGGACAACAAAAGGCATCTTCTTCTGCCAGTCATTTAAGTGAAAGGTATGGATGGATATTTTTTTCTTCGAAGAAATAATAATGAAATAATATTTTCTGACAATGGGAAAAAGATCAAGAAAGAATGTCTGAGGAGGAGAAATTATCAAGATAGATAGGTTTGTGTTTCTTTGAGACAACATAGGTTTTAGGCTTGTGTTATATTTTGTAGATTTTTTTATACAAGCATTTTTCTAAAAATAATACTTTTCCTAAATTCGTAGTAGAAATATAGGTTTTTGGTTTTCTTCTAAAAATATAAAGTTTAGAAAATATTAACTAATTATTAAGTAATAAAAGACAAACGAAAATGATAACTGATAATTAATGAAATTATCTTTCAATAAATTTCATTTTTAGTTTAGGGTTGGTGAGCAGGGAGCGTGTCCCTAGTTAATAATTAATTCATTAATTTTAGCTTAAATAATAAATTTAATAAATGATTAATTTGAGCTTAAATAATAAATCATAAATTTTTTAAAAATAAATAAATTTGATAAATAAATGATAAAGTTTAACTCACAAATAAATTTGTTTTCCTATAATTAGCAATAAAAGAAACTTTAAAAATACAGATTTCAAGATGAATATTATACGTATAGCAGAAATGTACTATTCAGGTTCCGAAAAGGTTGTCCCTCTTTTTCGGAACAGATGACAACTAAAACCGTACGGATAGTGTTCCGTCACAGAGATCTTCTCTGGCCTTATTAGTGGAGTCGGCCGTTGTATGGTGGAGTGCAACAAAGGCAGGCATATATCTGGATTGAGTTTGCTAACGTGAAAAAAAATCGCCATTGATCTTTAAATTTTTCATATGCCATAAAAATTGTTCTAAGACATACTTTAAAAAAAAGGCAAATCTAGATGATGGGCGGTAAGCAATTATCCCAAATCCTATCTTTACAAGAGAAGTAATTTTTATTTTCAAGACACAACATGAATTTTTTTTAACCTCTTTCCTTCTCGCTCTCATGCAAATGACGGGGTGAGGTTTTGTCCATAACTACTCTGAATGTTGGCTTTTCTTAGAAATGTAACTATTTTTTTTAAAAATTTCAAGCTAAAAACAAATTAAAAATTAAAATATGTATAGTTCATACACATATTTTTATATAGTTTTCAGGGAGAAAAAAATAGGCACTTTTCAGAGTTTTCTTGAAAATTATCCGATCGCCTTCAGAGGAATACGAAAATTAAATTAAGTGTAAACTTGTTTTCACACTGCATAAGATTAAAATGTAAATTTTTAACTGAACATTTAATTTAATTTTTTTAAATTGTACTTCTGTGTCAGATGACTATTAATAACTCTTCCATAATTTAAATTATTAAATTCACTAAAATTTTAAAATTTATATATTTTTAAAAGTTATGCGTGATGCTGGGAAACCTGACAGTCAGGTGACGGGTTTATACGTCTGTATCTCTCATATTGTTAAGGGTTAAATACCAAAAAAATTACGGGGACCGGAGCCTACATTGAAGCTCATGTTAAAATGGATATTTTTATGTACCTTTTTCTCAGGAAGTACTTGTTGGATTGATTCAAAATTTTACACAGTTAAAGTTCAAACACTTTTACCCAGAAATACATATGTTTTTAGAAATATTTTTTTGTGAATTTATGGCATTTTGAAAATTAGTTATCACATTTTGATAAAAATCATTGAATTTTTTTTGTTTAAAAGAAAAGTAATTAATATTTCTTTTACAAGCATATGTCTGTTTCTGTAAAAGTAATTATTGTGTATGCAAAAAAAATCAAGGCAAAATATTCAGTAGTTACTGAGAAAAAGGTACATTTGCCCTAAAATATACATTTTGAGAAAATGGCGTTTAAAGTATAATTTTTAGCAATCTTTTATGAGGAAAGTATTTTTAAAAAATTAATTTAAAATTATACTATTGTACTATTTTGAAGTTAACATTTGAAATATTATCCCACTCTCAAAATCTCAAAATGTGTTTTTTGGACAATTTTTGGAGTCTGATGCCCCTTAAATTTTCTCAAACACGTAAACTAGATCATTTCCGCGTGTCTTCCATATCCAAGACTGATATTCCACCTGCCCCTGGTAAACGCGAGTCGTGGGTGTGTCCGCAGCACGTGTCCCTCTGACGTCACGCACTGACCACGCCCTTCCTCAAGGGAGAGGCAGAACAGAAATTCCGGCGGACAAACCGACCTCACTTCAATTGCGCCACTTCGCTCCGAAGTGGACGGAACTCTCTTCTAACTTCTTGGTGGGATCTCTATTGGTATGGAATGAGGAATTATCTTCTCAAATATTACCTTTTCTGTTTTATCTTTAGCTTTGTCGTTTTAATTTAAATTTTTTTATATAAAAGTCTTAGAAATTAATATTCTTTTTATAATTCTTTTTATGTTGTAATTTTAGGTTTTATTAAGAGATTGGAACACTCTTTTAACTTCTTGGTGGGATCTCTATTGGTATGGAATGAGAATTATCTTCTCTAAATAACTTTTTATTTTATCTTTAACTTTGCCATTTTTCTTTGAATTGTTGAGAATAAAGTTTAAATAGTAATTAATATTCTTTTTATGATACTTTTAATTTTGTAATTTTATTTTTTAAAAGTTTTATTAAGATTGGAACTATAAATTTTTTAGCTTGTTCCATGTATATATTAGAACAGAAATTATCCTATATAGTGTCTCATTTATTTTATCTTTAGCTTTGTCGTTTTCCTTTTATTTGTTAAGATTAAAGTTTAAATAGTAATTAATAATCATTTTATAATTCTTTGAATTTTGTAATTTTAGGTCGGAAAAGTTTTATTAAGATTGGAACTATATATTTTTTAACTTGTTCCACGTATATATTAGAAAAGAAATTATCCTATATGGTGTCCCATTTATTTTATCTTAAGCTATGTAGTTTTTATTTTAATTGGTTATATTATATAAAAGTAAAAATAGTAATTCATATCCTATCCTTTCCAGAACTTTTGTTTTCGTAATTTTAGGTTTTTAAAAGTTTTTAAAGATTGGAACTATATTTTATTTAGCTTGTTCCTCGTCTATGTTATAGCAGAAATTATCCTATATATTTTCCCATTTATTTTATCTTTAGCTTTGTAGTTCTTATTTTAATTTGTTACATTTTAAAAAAGTTTAAATTTTAATTAATATCCTTGTTATAACTTTTGTAATTTATGTTTTAAAAGATTGGTTAAGGTTGGAACTATATTTTATTTAGCTTACTAGCAAATAAATATCCGTACTTCGCACGGACTAAAAAAAAGTTTTAATTGAACCAAGTATATGTACAATTTAATCCAAATTATAGGATAATAAACTTATGTTACTATTCCTGCTCGTTATAAAGTATAAAATGCTGTTACTTATATTACCTTAAAAATCCAAAATAAAAAAATACGCTATAAAGGCACTCATAAAAGTCATCGTAATTTCCCTCATAAACATATAAAACCTTTTAGCTCATTTGGCGCGTTTTTGGTAAGAATTTGGCGAGAAAAGAAATATAGCTACAAACACTCTTATTATACAGCTCTACCACAATGGCCTTCAAACAACAAACCAGCTTATAAATTAAAAAAATATATATATGGCGCGTTTAGGTAAGAATTTGACGAGTTTGGCAACGTATTTGGCGAAAAAATGAAAACAAAACCCTAAAATGTAGCTCTAGTACGATAGTACGAACAACCATCATAGTTATAATTCACGGAAGTAGCTTAAATATGCACATTTTTGCAATCAACAGAACCATCAATGAAGAAATCCATTACCTAAACCCACAATAAAATCCTAGAATGGAGGCTAGACGGAATTACGTCACTTGAAACATGTCAATTATTTTTCCAATAATGAATTTAGTTTCTGAAGGTAATGACAACAGAATAAAATAAACATTTTCAATTATAAATATTTTCGTTAAAAGTTTTATTTAAATTTTTTCAGTAGATGGCATCAGGAAAGTTAAAAAATGATCGGATTGAGCGAAAGTGGTGTATTTTTTTCAGAATAATCGAATTTTCTCTAAAAATAGAACATTTTGAGCTCTGAAAGTTCAAAATCTGTAACTTAAGTATAAACTACACATTTGTGCCAAGTTACGAGTCAAAGAAATGTCTAGTTTATGAGTCTATAAGAGACATAGCCACAAACAAACACACAAAACTTCATTTTAGCTTCCACACTACGTTTATAACGTAAAAAGTGGAAGGTTTTATAATCGTTCAGTCCGTCTGTCTGTCCGTCTGTCTGTCACCCACTTTCACAGAAAGAACCACAAGTCCCACAGACAAGTGGGATACGTCATTTTAAAGCAAAAATCAGATTAGGCTACATTCCAAATTTCATTAAAAAATTTAAATTAGAAGATTATTTAAAATTTAAATTACTAAATTTTTTTTATCTACATTGAAATAACATGCAAATTCTATTTTTATTCATATTTTCACTGTTGTCATCCACAAGTCCCACAGACAAGTGGGATACGTCATTTTGCAGCAAAAAATCAGATTTGGCTACATGCCAAATTTCATTAAAAAATTTAAACTAGAAGCTTATTTAAAGTTTAAATAACTAAAAATTTAATCTACATTGAAATAACATGCAAATTCCATTTTTATTCAATATTTTTACTGTTGCCATTTCGTTAAACGTACGAGAAACTTTTGTTAAAATAAAAATACACTTTTGAAAAAATATTTATTTATGTGATATAATTCGGTTTGGATTGTTGTATTATCACAATAGAGTTCTTTTAATGGTTCTATATATATGTATGAAGAAAGATGCATAGAGAATTCTAACTTGGCATAAAAAAAATATGCTAAGTTTCGCTTTTATTTTTAAAGCATCAATTGTACAAATTATATATTTTTTGAACAGTAAATTAATTTAACAAACTATAAATAAGTGAATTTTCGAAAGAAATGTAAATGGGAAATTGTGGCGACAAAAATATTTATTAAAAAAGATTACATCATTATTCTTCGAACTTCAAACAAATTTAGCAAACGATAAAGTCTAATTATTAAATCTCAGAAAGAAGATTAATGAAAATAGTTAATTTGGGCGTTTAAAACTTTGAATTACAAATAGCTAAAGGCCCTGTTTTTATTAGAATTAAATCACATTTGCCATTCGCAACAATCGCTCGAGAAACTTTAATTCTTTTAGACAATAAATTAAAATAAATGTATTTTTGCGACATCGATCAGTTTGAAATGACGTCAAATATATTTCACTACGGAATCCTTGTATGTTGATATGAAATGTTTTCATTCTATTTAAACGCGAGGAATATGACATATTTATTCTTTAAAATATAAATTGATTTTTGCAAACGATAAGTAATAATTATTGAATTTTCGAAATAAAATAAATGAAACTAGCCAAATTTAGCTTGTAAATGTTAAATATAGAATTAATGTTGTGTTTGGCGCGTTTTTTCCTGTTAAACACAAATATGTGGAAGCGAGTTAAGTGACAGATTCTGTTACAAACCTACTTGTTTATTATTATAGACTAGCAAACTTATACCCGTTCTTCGCACGGAATAAAAAAAATATCAAATAGATTCCAAATATTTGTACCATATACCCTGTTATAGCATCATAAACTTCTTATTGTTTCCGCTCGTTATAAATTATAAAATCCCGTTTCATTGCCTTAAAATTCGAAAATGAAAATACGCTATAAAATGCCCTCATAAATGTCATCACAATTCCCTCATAAATACTTAAAACCTTTTAGCTCATTTGGCGCGTTTTGGGAAATAATTTGGCGAGAAAATAGATATAGCTACCCACACCCATTATACAGCTCTAACACAATGACCTTCGAACAACCGACCAGCTTATAAATTATTTATAAAAGAAATCGCCTATTTGGCGAATTTTAGGTTATAATTTGGCGAGTTTGCAACGTCTTTGGCGAAAAAATAAAGACATAAAACATTAATAGCTCTATTGCGATGGCCTTTATTAACCATCATAGTTCCAGTAATAGCTTAACTATACATTTATTGCTTAAATATGCATACATGCAGTCAACAGAAAAATCAATGAAAAAATCATCAAATAAACCCACAATAAAATCCAGGAATGAAGACTGGCGGAATTACGTCACTTGAAACATGTCAATTATTTTTCAAATAATGAATTTAGTTTCTGAAAGTAATGGCAAAAGAATAAAATAAAAATTTTGAATTTTAAATGTTTTCGTTAAAAGTTTTATTTAATTTTTTCAGCCGATGGCATCAGGAAAGAAAAAATGATCGGATTTGAGCGAAAGTGGTGTATTTTTTTTAAGAAAATTCGAATTTTTTTTAAAAATGGAACAAATATGAAAAATCTAAGCCTCAGGTGCACATGTTGGTATTAAAGGGAATCTATCTTGAAAATTTCGAATTTCTGAGGGCAGTATAAGTAGGTCTTTTACGATCCGAATACAAACACACAGACACACACACAGACTCTTTCTTTTATTATTATAGATTCCACGTATATATTAGTACAAAAATTATCCTATATAGTGTCTCATTTATTTTATCTTTGGATTTGTAGTTTCATTTTAATTGGTTATTTTATACAAAAGTTTAAATTGTAGTTAATATTCTTTACGTATTGCTTTGTTGTTGTAAATTTAGGTTTGAACAGTTTTATTAATTTTAGTTTACTTTTTGTGAATACTATTAACGCGTTCAATTCCGGAAAAAAAGTTAACTTTAAAGGTTTGTTATTTGTTTTTTGTGTAAATTAATTTGTCCTTCTTAAATTGTTGAGGACTATGGTCTGCAATTACTTTATATATTTTTATTCAGATAGTAATATAAAATAGTGCAGTTTCAAACAGGCGATTATTTTAAATCGCTTTTTAAAAGTTTCTATTTTTTAAGGGAAAGGTTAATATGGGCCGTAATTTTTCATATTAAAACATTAAAAAAGTTTTAATGTTGCTACAATTATCAAGAAACTATATACTTTAAACTAATACCTGATAATAAATATAAATTTAAAATGAACTATTCAAAACGTTCATATGAGTTACCATTAGGTTCACAAACTAATTTTACTTTAGACATCGATTAAAAATATAGATTTAGAAACCCTATTAATCAATTATATACAAGTCCAAGAGAAAAGGCTAAGAAAAGGAATGTTCTTTTAATTGGCGGCACTGGAATTCAGAAATATGGTTATTTGTTTGTGAACTCAAGTGATACGGTAAATATCTGAGAACCGGGCATACTGTGAAATTTGATATAAGGTTAAATTGTTGTTTTCCCTATTCTTTATTAGAAAATAGTTACGTTCCATATTATGCCAATAGCCATTGTTAACTAAAATAGAACTATTAACTTATGTTATCTTTTGCATTTATTTCGTGAAAGAATATGTTTGTTAAATTTGTATCAGCGATTCTTTAATATTTTTTTGTACGCATGTCGTTATTTTTTATCATCAATTTTCAAATTAAAACGTATTTAAATGTTATTAAACGTCGAAACGATTTCTTTTTAATTTACGTTGATTATCTTTCTTAGATTACCATCAAAATCCTACTCATATATTATTAATCTAAACATATTTTTGTGACACTTGCAATCAAAGGCTGAAAAATTATTTTGAGATCTTCTTCAATCGAACCATTTCAGCAATTAAAATTTCGATGTCAGGTCCCAAGAGGTTAGACACAAAAGCAGTAAAAGTATCAATTTGTCTAATGGTAAGTTTGATGACAAAATACCTTCTATTTTTAAGATAAGATACTAAAGATCTTTCGATATTTAAGATATTAAAAATCATCTTTCAATACAACTACAATATTATATCGGAAAGATAAATGTATATTAGCGTCATTCACTTTCCTATGGTAACATATATTTCGATAATTTCATTGGAGCACAATAAAAGCAGGATCGAAATTTTGTAGCTCATTCGTATAAAAATTATAAACAACTTCTTCTCCCAATCAGATTTGAAATAGTACAAATTAAACTTAAATTATAAAATGCTGATCAGGACTTGCAAAACAGATTTTATTAATGACGCAAATACGCAACAATGCTCAAATGGAAACCTCTTTGTGATAAAAACTCCTCATCCAAGTTTTAGCTTATCATGTTGAGACAAAAAATAATACAATATAAATTATAAATATACTATTAAATAATTAAACAATTTTGTTGGAACTTTATTCGATGAACCTCGGTGGAAGCACATGCTGCCAGATGCCACTGAGTTCACAGGGTAACCAGTTTCCACCAATACTTTTTACAGTTTATCTTCCATTGGTTTGGACGGGTCTAAATAGTGCTTATTATTAATTATCCAAAAATCGCCATTTTTTTAAAATGAAAACTACATTAAAAATATTCAAACACTATCATTTTTACTTTATGATATATATTAATCTTTTTTTAATAATTCGTAATTTTTGTCACATATAAAAGTATATTTTTTGAGTAAAATAATTCAAAAAATTAAAACACTGGCAGTGTTTACTGTTTTGTATATTTAATATTAAGCAAAAAACCTATCAAACTAAAACTTATAAAATACTTAACAAAATATATATATATATATATATATATATATATATATATAATATATATATATATATATATATATATATATATATATATATATATATATATATATATATATATATATATATATATAATATATATATATATATATATATATTAATGTATTGTATGTATGTATGTATGTATGTATGTATGTATGTATGTATGTATGTATGTATGTATGTATGTATGTATGTATGTATGTATGTATGTATGTATGTATGTATGTATGTATGTATGTATGTATGTATGTATGTATGTATGTATGTATGTATGTATGTATGTATGTATGTATGTATGTATGTATGTATGTATGTATGTATGTATGTATGTATGTATGTATGTATGTATGTATGTATGTATATATATATATATATATATATATATATATATATATATATATATATATATTATATATATATATATATATATATATATATATATATATATATATATATATATATATATATATTATGGTGAAAAAAACACACATAATTTTTTACAGTATAAGACAAGACAACAAATGATGACAACAAATAGAACATGCATATTTTTTTTAACCTAAAACTCGAGTTGAATATATAACAAGTAGGTTTGTAACAGAATCTGTCACTTAACCCGCTTCCACACAAAAGTTGTGTTAAACAGGTAAAAAGGCGCCAAACACTGCATTAATTCTATATTAAACATTTACATAATAAATTTGGCTAGTTTTATTTATTTTATTTCGAAAATTCAATAATTATTACTTATCGTTTGCAAAAATTAATTTGTATTTCAAAGAATAAATATGTACTATTCCTTGCTTTTAAATAGAATGAAAATATTTCATATCAACATACAAAGAATTTCGTAGTGAAATATATTTGACGTCATTTCAAACTGATCGATGTCGCTTATTAATAATAATATAAATTTATTTTAATTTATTGTCTAAAAGAATTAAGTTTCTCGGGCGATTGTTGCAAATGGCAATGGTGATTTAATTCTAATAACAAACAGGGCTTTTAGCTATTTGTAATTCAAACTTTTAAACGCCAAAATTAACTATTTTCATTAATTTTCTTTCTCAGATTTAATAATTAGATTTAATTAAATTACAGTTCGAAAAATATATAATTAGTACAAATGATGCTTAAAAAATAAAAGCGGAACTTTGCACATTTTTTATGCCAAGTTAGAATTCTCTTTGCATCTTTATTCATAAATATATAATTAACCATCAAAAGAACTTTATTGTGATATGACAACAATCCAAACTGAATCATCTATAATAATAAAAGAAAGAGTCTATCTGTCTGTGTGTCTGTTATCGGATCGTAAAAGACCTACTTAAACTGCCCACAGGAATTCGAAATTTTAAAGATAGATTCCCTTTAATACTAACGTGTGCACCTGAGGCTTAGTTTTTTCATATTTGTTTCATTTTTAGAGAAAATTCGAATTTTCTGAAAAAAATACACCACTTTCGCTCAAATCCGGTCATTTTTTTCTCTTTCCTGATGCCATCGGCTGAAAAAATTAAATAAAACTTTTAACGAAAACATTTAAAATTCAAAATGTTTATTTTATTCTTTTGCCGTTACTTTCAGAAACTAAATTCATTATTTGAAAAATAATTGACACGTTTCAAGTGACGTAATTCCGCCAGTCTTCATTCCCGGATTTCATTGTGGGTTTATTTGATGTTTTTTTTTCTTCGATTTTTCTGTTGACTGCATGTATGCATATTTAAGCAATAAATGTATAGTTAAGCTATTACTGAACTATGATGGTTAATAAAGGCCATCGCACTAGAGCTATTAGTGTTTTATGTCTTTATTTTTTTGCCAAATACTTTGCCAAACTCGCCAAATTATTAACTAAAATTCGCCAAATAGGTAATTTCTTTTATAAATAATTTATAAGCTGGTCGGTTGTTCGAAGGTCATTGTGTTAGAGCTGTATAATGGGTGTGGGTAGCTAGATCTATTTTCTCGCCAAATTATTTCCCAAAACGCGCCAAATGAGCTAAAAGGTTTTATGTATTTATGAGGGAATTGTGAATGTATTTATGAGGGAATTGGGAATTGTGGAATTTTAAGGCAATGAAACGGGATTTTATAATTTATAACGAGCGGAAACAATAATAAGTTTATGATCCTATAACGGGGTATATGGTACACATATTTGGAATCTATTTGATACTTTTTTATTCCGTGCGAAGAACGGGTATAAATTTGCTAGTATCACATAAATAAATATTCTTTCAAATGTTTGTATTTTTTAAAATAAAATTTCTCGTACGTTTAACGAAATGGCAACAGTGAAAATATTGAATAAAAATGGAATTTACATGTTATTTCAATGTAGATTAAATTTTAAGTTATTTAAATTTTTAATAAACTTCAAATTTAAATTTTTTAATGAAATAAGGAATGTAGCCTAATCTGATTTTTTGCTTCAAAATGACGTATTCCACTTGTCTGTGGGACTTGTGGTTCTTTCTATGAAAGTGGGTGACGGACGGACGGACAGACAGACGGACTGAACGATTATAAAACCTTCCACTTTTTACGTTATAAACGTAGTGTGGAAGCTAAAAAGAAGCCTAAACAGTAACTTAACACAAGTCTCACGTATTTGAAATTCTTTTCAAATCCCGAACAATGGAAATGTTTAAAATCAAAACATTTTTCTTTACATTTCTGGTAAAAAAAATGTATATCTAATATACTCTACTAATCTCATTTTACGTTATTTCAGACATCCCGTTCCCAATGTCCTTTGGCTACTAGTTCGACCTTGCCTTGTTAGCTGCATAGAAATCCGGTTTGAAGAAGGTGCTTTCGTGTCAAAAGGGGATCACGGTAATTAGTGTTATTTATTGTATTAAATTACACATAATGTGCCGCTATTATCATAATTCGAATCTTTTATTACTGTTTTATGTGCAAAGAAAAAATTAAATCGCAATTACAATTTCAATTTGAAATGAAATGATTTTTTTCTTTTATTAGGACTCATTCAGTGTTTAAACTGAAATATTTTTCCCTTTTGTGAAAAAGCGAAAATGAGAAATTTTGTTGTAGCAAAATGGCATAAGCTTTAGCAAAATTGAGAAATTCTTTAAATTAAAGAAATATTTATATATTCATAAATTTATATACATTAAATATTTGCCCTCAATAAATACAGAAGTGAAAAGCATTATAAATAGACCACTACCATAACTCAAATAATTTCGGAAAATAGCGAAATCAGCGTTTCGCATTGTAGCGAAAACGATTTTTCTTCTTTTCTCAATTTGGATTTTTTTTCTCGTATTTTGAGAAAAAATTTAGTTTAATCCCTTAAATATTGTACCTCATACAAGTATGAAGGTTGTGGTTTTAAAGTTGTATTCCGTTGTAGTCTCCGTTCATTGGTGACTTTTGATAATTGTAAATTCAACCGAGCGAAGTCGCCAAAGAACGGGCCGAACCCAATATCTTAATTATGCTTTGAAGAATGTGATTTTTGCAACTAAACACTTCATATGAAAAGCTTTAATTTAGTTTGACCTGATTATTTTACTCAAATTAATAAATAGTTTGTAAATAGTTAAGTTAGTTAGTTTATACTACTTTGGAAATGAATAAAATGAAAAATAAGATGATGAACACTTTGTTTTAATTAAAAACTTATGCTAAATTGTTAACTTGCTTTAAGCAAACAGCCAAAGAATTAAATTGTTAACTTGCTTTAAGCAAACAGCCAAAGAATTTGAATAATTATTCTAAAAATATAGCATAAATTTCGGTTTGTATAAAAAATTGATAAAAGCATTTTATTCTGATTTTTAACAAAAATTTAATTTATATTATAACTAGCAAATAAATACCCGTTCTCCGTATGGACTGAACAAAAAGTTGTAATCGATCCAAGTATATGTACCATTTAATCCATTCTAGGATAATAAATTTATGTTATTGTTTCCGCTCATTACAAAGTATAAAAAAAAATCCTGTTACTTATACTACCTTAAAAATCCAAAATAAAAAAAGCTATAAATGCATGCATAAAAGTCATCGTAATGTTCCTCATAAACATGTAAAACCTTTTAGCTCATTTGGCGCGTTTTTGGAAATAATTTGGCGAGAAAAGAGATATAGCTACAAACACTCTTATTATACAGCTGTAGCACAATAGCCTTCGAACAACAAACCAGCTTATAAATTAAAAAATATATATATTATTTGGCGCGTTTAGGTAAGAATTTGGCGAGTTTGGCAAAAATTTGGCAAAAAAGTGAAAACCAAACCTTAATATGTAGCTCTAGTATATGTAGTATGACCTTGAACAACCATCATAGTTATAATTCACGGAAATAGCTTAAATATGCATATTTGCAATCAACAGAACCATCATTGAAGATTTTTAGCATTATCATAAAAAATAATTGTAATGGGATTTAACACTGGTTAACAGTATAAGAATATTTAATTGCGTAAACTATACGTATTACATTCTAAAATAATATCATAAAAGCAGTGTTGAAAATTTTAAAATCGGACAAATTCTTTAAAATTGAAATGTATTCGATATTATTTAAGAAACTTTCATTTTTTAAAAAAAATATTTTTATTGTAAGTTGTTTAAAATAAAAATACTATTCAACGGCTTCTGCAATACTTTAAATCCATGCAAATGTATTTTTATTGCAGAGGAGAAAGAATTTTTTTAATGCAAATGCAAATGATTTATGGGGTGACCAATATTTATCAAAAACAAATATCACCCAATTACAACTATAACTAACACATAAATGTGTGATAACCTTTTTAACTGGCTATCTAATGAGTTATAGTTTTCCTAATTGCAGTGTACAATGGTTTTTAACACAATGTGTATTTCTTTTTAGAAATATTTTAACGGGTTTTATTTAATTTTTGAAAATCGTATTTGGATTCAGATAGAGTATATTAAACCATAGTAAAAATGCTGAATAGCTGTGGTAACATTAAGTTTTGGTTTAGAGGCACAATTTTGAGAGAAACACGTCTTTGCATTTATTTTGTCGTGTAAAATTGGTTAAAGCAAGATTTTGTAAATTATTTTCTCTTTTATTAAATTTTATGCCACTAAAAAAATAATGAAAATCGTTAAACAATTAAAAAAATAGGAATGCAAACAATAAGAAAAAATAACATTAGGATCTTACTAAACAATAAAAAAAATTATCAAAATATTTTTTAAAGAATTCTATTGATTTCAAGGAATGTTCTAAAAATAAATTTCCTTTGAAAATAATATTTAAAAATAAGTTAAACTTTTCTAGTAAAAGGAGTTTCTTAATAGTCTAATAGATAGTGAGAATACCGACAAAAAAATAAGTATATCTAGAAAGAAATGAAACTTAATGAATTAGCAGAATGTAGTATTTATTAAACTATTATATTACTCGAAAATTAGCAAAATAATTGCTAATACAAATACAAAAATTGTCGACCCAGCAAGGTTTTGGTCCAAAATATTTCTAATTCTTACCAGTCTCCAATAACTATCGAGATTCTTCTTCTCTCTTCGAACAAACATCATAATCAGGTAAATCATTCCAGACATTGACGACTCTATTGTACAAATAATTGTTAACTAACTAATAACTTGTTATATCATAATTAACAATACCATTCACATCGTATTATAGATTAAGTTCCTGATTAAATAGAAGATGGATATCAGTATATCCTTTTAACATATAACTTTTCAAACTTCAGAAGGTGAGGTATGATAAAAATACATTGGTTTCCCCCTACTAAAAGGGTGTGACGCCAATTATCTTAAAATCGATTTGACGTTCAATAATTGGGCGTATGTATAAAGCTTCAAAATCTCCATACAAATGAAAAATGTGAAGGGAATATCGAAAATGACCTTATATAAAGGAAAAATTAAGCTTTGAAGTATACGCAAATAATTATAGTATTTTGCTTTGAAGATTTTTTTTATCATGTAAATTTTACTTTCAGAGCATGAATAAGTCTTTCAGTAGAATTTTTGACTACACTTATGTGAATCGGGTATTATATATTGGTGATAAAGATTTCATTTTATAATAAATTGAACAATAGATTCAACAACAATATATACTAAGTTAAACTGTAATTTATAGGTACGGGATTCATGGCATTTGCTTGTCTTAAGATATAGTGAGAATATTGATTTAATTTTTGTCTAATATCACCAGGTATTTGTGGTTTTTTTTATGCTTTTGTAGTAAGGGAAAATATTATTTATTTTTTTATGTAAAAAAGAATTACGGACAAGTGATAGAATGTAGTGTTATTTTTTACCACTTTATAAAAAAAATCAAATTCTTCATATGAATTATGTACTTTGGTACAAAATACCATGGGAAAAACGCCTCATAAACTAAATAAGATAGGATAAATTAATTGCCTATTTTAGTATTTCGCTAAGAGTTTATAAATAAGACATGAGTAATTTAATGTATAGATATTTAGTAAAGCCCAGAAGTTAACCAGCCTATGCAATATGCATTACTAATCCTAAAAATTGCACATTATGTATGTATTGAAATAACTCAAAGTGTTACATTGTCAAACGAACGATATCACACTTCACTCAATGAAATAAAAAATATCGTAACGTTCCATGTGAACCCAATTTAAAAATAAAAATTTAACCCATATTTTTTTTACGAAGCCCACTTAGTATCCGCAGTAAAAGGCAATGCACGTGAAATATACCACCATTATCTAATGAACATAAAAACAAGCACAAAATGGCCACGTCATTATGTGGGTAATGATTCAGTTTTTATTAAGCGACTGCTCGACAAACTTGAGATACGAAAACCCCAAAAGGGAAACAGGAATTGCATGAGATGGCTGCTGCCTTGTGTGTGTCTGGAATAGTACATATTTCTAAATGCTTAGAAACATAAGGTGTTAAAGACATAACATTATCCTATTTTACACTTGTTATTTCATGTAACAGGACTCGAAAATAAACGGACGGTTTAATTATTTATGTATTTATGAAATTTATTGGAAGGGAAAAAAATTATAGCACAAAAAACATCCTAAAATAGTATTAAAATCAATTTTATTCATTTTTAATTTTGAGGAGACTTATTTATTCAAATTTACGTAATGTTTGTTGCAGCATTTACCCGGGAAATAATTTCTGAGAAAACAAAGAAAATTTCATGGAAACGTAGGTTCTCCCAATTTCTATAAAGCAATATATTGTTTATTGTCCAATTATTAATAACTAGCAAATAAGTATCCGTTTTTTGCACTGACTTAAAATATATCAAATCGATCCAAGTATGTACTTTTTTTTTTTAAGAAAGTACATGAGTTAAAAGTTCAGAATATAAGTTAAGGTAATAATCGTAACTTAAAATATTGTTTAATATTATTTAAAATTTTTATTTGCTAATGCGCAATGAGTTTAAATAATCAAAGCTATTAATCTGCTTCTTGAATGACAGTAAACGACCAATTTTTTACTTGTACTTTTTGAAATTGCAAAAAATAATATTTTTAATAATATTTATCTTTCCTTTCAAATTCTTGGATTTTTACCTTGTTATCTACAAACTACAGGTTAATCAGCTGTTTTAATGGAAGAACATCGTACAACAGTTTTCTTAATCAAACATAAATGTGAAATCGGTATCGGAAACACGTGACGATATGGGTAATGGAAATGGCTGAGAGTGATCGCAAGAACAGGAAGTAAATATTCTGCAAATGCTTAGTTCTTTTGAGAAATCGATTGGACGTGACGTTTGGAGCTGTATTGTCTATGTTTCTATTAAAATATGAATTAACTTTAAAACTTTTTTGAAAGTTTATGAAAGTTAATTATTTTACTTTTAAAAATTTCGTTAGTTAAACATCTTGGTAAGTTGGTAAGGATATATGTTGGAAAATCTATGTAAAGGTAATAAATGTTTATGGAAGTAAAATTCTAGTTCATCTACCAAAATATTAAACACATAAATAGTAGCTTAAAGAAGAGGACGTTAGTAATATTTATGTATTTTTTTATGAAAATTAATTTGTATTTCAGGGTAATTCCATGCAAAGTTATCCTTTCTGAAGTGTAAGTCACGTTTGTAAAAAGTGATTATCACTACAACTTTTAATATGAAATGAAAAAAAATTGTGGAATAGTTGATCTACACTTATTATAACTAAATAATGTAATGTACTTTATTTAATTTGATTTATATTTTAAATTTAAAAAGATTTTAATCTCCTCTTAAATCGTGACTTACACTAGAGTTACATGGAATTAGCCTTCTATATTTTCTATAATTGAAATTTTCTTTTAATTTAACTTAAAATTAAATTATACGTCATACTACTATACTCCTATTTAACTTCAGACTAAACTTTATAATACTTTAATTATTATTTTTTGATATCTTTTCCTAACATTTCGAAGAGGCTTGTGCTTTTAGAGTAATTAAATAAATAAAATAAATGCTTCTTTCGAAAATAACTTTAATTCTTTTTTAGAATCTTCACTTTGGTGAAAAAGTACCATAATTATAAGATTTAAAAAAATACGAAACTGCATAAGACTTCGATTTGTTCTTTGTTACTTTTGAAATAGTTTTGAAATTACATTTGCGGAATTTTCCGATCGATCTCAATTCTAATATATAACAAGAAGTTCATAAAAAACTAAAATAGCCTACTTTCCTGTTACTTAAATACTTACTGAAGTTCTAATCGGGAAAAAAACTAGGTTCCTAAAGTAAATATCATCAACAGCCGTTTCTACACTAGATTTATACACATTAGAAAAAAAAATCGAAACACAGCACCCAGCTATAATTTAAACTTCTAAAAGCCAAAATCAACTATTTTCCTTAATATTCTTTCGCAAATTAATTAAATATTATTTATCATTTGCTCGTGATTTATTTGTAGTTCGAAGAATAATTAAATATTTATTAATAACAAAAGTAATGAAACTACTCCGAACTGCATTAAAAAATAAGAAATGTAAATTAAAACTAAGCATAATTGCATGCAAAAGTATGCCTTGCCGCTTTCTTGGTAGATAATTAATGAATAATCAAAGAATCGAATTGTGCTACACTTTATGACGTCTTTCCAAACTGATTCATGAAAATATTATTTTGCTTCAAATATGTTTAAATAAATAAAGTTTCTCATGCCATTGTTGATTTGGCAACAGTGATTTAAATGACTCAAAATTGAATTTCAATGCTAATTCAATGGGAAATTCGCCGAAAGATAGTAGATTTATATCCGTCCGGACGTACAGACAGACGGACAAAAAGTATGAAAGTTGGGTATCTGAGGTCATAGCTTTCTAACAAAAAAAGAATTTTTAAGATCCGAGGGATAGAACCGATTTTGGAAGAGGGATACGGACAGACAGACAGACGGAAAGACAGGCAGACATACGAACAGACAGACAGATGGACATCAACCGCATTTCAATACCTACAGTGATTTAAATGACTCAAAATTGAATTTCAATGCTAATTCAATGGGAAATTCGCCGACAGATAGTAGATTTATGTCCGCCCGGACGTACAGACAGACGGATAAAAAGTATGAAAGTTGGGTATCTGAGGTCATAGCTTTCTAACAAAAAAAGAATTTTTAAGATCCGATGGATAGAACCGATTTTGGAAGGGGGGTACGGACGGACAGACAGACAGACAGACATACGAACAGACAGACAGATGGACATCAACCGCATTTCAATACCCACAGTGATTTAAATGACTCAAAATTGAATTTCAATGCTAATTCAATGGGAAATTCGCCGACAGATAGTAGATTTATGTCCGTCCGGACGTACAGACAGACGGACAAAAAGTATGAAAGTTGGGTATCTGAGGTCATAGCTTTCTAACAAAAAAAGAATTTTTAAGATACGATGGATAGAACCGATTTTGGAAGGGGGGTACGGACGAACAGACGGACAGACAGACGGACAGACGGACATCGATTGCATGTCAATACCTACTTTTTCATTTTTTTAATTCTTTCGAATTAAAAAAAGAAAAGTAGGCTAAAAATATATGTAGTAAAATAATTTAATACGTTAAATTATTTCGGAATAACTTTCCGTTCCATTCTGTGTATTTTGAAACCTCTCCCATACATCTATGTTTCGAGTTTCAGATGGAGGTAAATTTTAAACACACAAACATGTAGACAGTCACATATAAATAGAATTGATAAGCAATTATACTAATTTTTCTTGTTTATCGGAATTTCAGATACATCATGGAATTCAGAACAACAAAGTGATCTTTGTGATTGGCTCGGATGTTCGTAAAATCGTTTGCAAACTGACTCGAATCCTCCGAGCAAAGCTGCGATTGACTGTTTTGTTCGTTCGGCTCGAGTTAGAAAGCAGATAAACACTACAAAGAACACCAGAATTCGAAAGTTACTTAAAGAAGTAAGTGAATTCTTTGATAAAATTTGTGTGCAAAATATTATTAAATTTGCTTTTGTGTTATTATGTTTGTATAAGTGGATAATTTTTGCTAGTTTGTGTATTGTTGAAAAGGAACGACAACGTAAAAATTTTGTTATCGAATTGCACTCCTAAGCATGTTATCTTAGAATCGCCACTAGTATCTGATATCATAATGTCAAAATGTTGTCTGGTAGACATCAGCCCACCCTAGAGGTGGTAGAACTGCAACAAATGTTTTAAAGAATGAAGTAAACATTAATCTAACTATATTTAATATTTGAACAACATTTAAAAATTGCAGCTTTTGATGTTAGATGCAGTAAGATTTATCAAAAAGTTCTAACAACTATATTTTTTGAGCAATATACTTCGATTTTAGATTCGAAACTAAGTTTATAATATAAAGCGCGGAAGCTTTTTTAAAAGCTAAGTCGGTCTATTGGTGCGTCATCCACTTTCAGTGCCCAAACTACAAATGCTACAGACAAATGTGATGCGTTAAAAAATTCAGAGCATTGATTGAAACTAGAAAGAATTGAAAATATCACAAATAATTTCTAATTTGAAGTACTTAAATTATTAAAATCTGCACAATTAAAAACTCATTAAAAAGCATAAGATTGCCATTTTTAATAGAATTAAGTCACCATTGCCACTCACAACAATCGCACGAGAAACTTTATTTACATCAAATAAAAATTTAAAGGATATTTATTTTTATGATATAAATGAGTTTGCACAATGACGTTTAAATATATGTCACAATGAGATCCTTCTTACTCTTTTCTAACGAATAATCTATTAATACAATCCGGGGGCTAAAAAAAACCCTACAGTAGCGAAAATGTTGTATGCATGTTATGCTAAAAATTCAAATTTTACAAGGTACTATTATAAAGCCAATAATTTGTAGGTTTAAATTTATCTTAAATAACTAACTCAGTGTTTATATTATTTAATTTGTAAATATTTTTTAATTAGCACTTTATGATTATTTAATTAATAATTAAAATGGTTTAATTACTAATTAATAAAAAATTAATTAGTGATTAATAAAAAATTAATTAGTAATTAATAAACATTTAATTACTTTGATTAGAAAATTAAATGAATTATTAAGTACTAATTAATGTAATTAGCGGTTAATAATGATTCATGAAATAACTGACGAGGTGCCAAAAAAGTTTAAGAGGGCGCCAAATCGTGGTCCTTCCCCCCCCCCCCCCCCCCTCATAAAATGTACAAGTTACGTTAATCGTTAATAGAAGTCCTGGCTTCAATATGCACGATATTACATATTTATTCTTCGAAATTATAATAAATCTAGCAAACGATAATCAATAATTATTAAATTTTCGACGAATAGTAGTATAATTTTGACGTTTAAAAGTTTAACATTGTACTAAATGCTGTGTTTTCCGAGCTTTTTTAGAAGCATGGGAAGTTTTGTGTGGATAAGCAGTTTAAAGTAAAAGTTTCTGCTACAAAGCTACTTGTTTTTCTTAATTGGAACAAAACTTTAGGATAATATTGCAATCTGAAAGATTAACAAAATTTTAAACAAATCTACAAAAATATTTATTAAAATATGATTAAGTGTCATTATAATTGGGTTTGGTGCTGCCATCTTGCGGCAAAGTAAAAAAGAATCCGTTAGTTTGTCTAGAAATTGGAAATAGTGTCAGTTGAATTTTTTTTATGATTTATCCTATGATTGATCCCTTTTTATGATTATTTTAAAATTAATAAACAGTTATTTTTTCATTCAAAGTAAAACTGTGTTTCTTATTTTAAATTATTGATTTTTCCCATAATTAAGCATAACTAAGATTTAGTTTATATTTAATAATGTTATTATTAAGCATAAGTAATTAGTCATAAAATGTTATGTATAAAGTGTAATTAATTGTTTTAGCAATAAAATTCAATTTTCTGAATTTAACGGCTGTACTTGAAATTAAAAATATCTAATACGACTCATACATTTATTTCTAATTAATTATTTTACTTATTATTTACTTCACCTCTTAAAGAGTGCTGGTCTGTATTTTTGAAAAAACTCGTGAGTGTTTGTCGTATACGTTATTTAGAAATAAGTGAAAAAAATTTATCCTTGAAATTTTATAGAAATCTATTATCATACAGCACTCTTTAATGTCCCCGTATTTTATGATAACTTTTTTTAAAATAAATTTGTAAAACTCTGCATTTTAGTTCTCCACAAGCCATTATTATTTCCTGCACCTTAAATTTGCACACGCCATTCTTTAAAAAAATAAGCTTGCTTGTATTTGATTTAGTTCAGGTACAGGTTTTAAAACAAGCAAAAAATAAATAGATTGAAGAAATTTATTGAATTTTTTCTCGTTATATTTGTCCTTGTAGATTATACTGAAGCTAATTATTCTTACTGAAGCTTGCTTTTAAATCACTTCTTAAAATTATCTAAATAAAATTAACAAGAAGTTCATGCCATTGTTGATTTGGCAACAGTGATTTAAATGACTCAAAATTGAATTTCAATGCTAATTCAATGGGAAATTCGCCGACAGATAGTAGATTTATGTCCGTCCGGACGTACAGACAGACGGACAAAAAGTATGAAAGTTGGGTATCTGAGGTCATAGCTTTCTAACAAAAAAAGAATTTTTAAGATCCGATGATTAGAACCGATTTGGAAGGGGGGGTACAGACAGACAGACAAACGGACAGACAGGGGGACAGACAGACGGACAGACATACGAACAGACAGACATACGAACAGACAGACAGAAGGACATCAACCGCATTTCAATACCTACAGTGATTTAAATGACTCAAAATTGAATTTCAATGCTAATTCAATGGGAAATTCGCCGACAGATAGTAGATTTATGTCCGTCCGGACGTACAGACAGACGGACAAAAAGTATGAAAGTTGGGTATCTGAGGTCATAGCTTTCTAACAAAAAAAGAATTTTTAAGATCCGATGATTAGAACCGATTTTGGAAGGGGGGTACAGACAGACAGACAAACGGACAGACAGGCGGACAGACAGACGGACAGACATACGAACAGACAGACATACGAACAGACAGACAGATGGACAGACAGACATATGGACATCAACCGCATTTCAATACCTACAGTGATTTAAATGACTCAAAATTGAATTTCAATGCTAATTCAATGGGAAATTCGCCGACAGATAGTAGATTTATGTCCGTCCGGACGTACAGACAGACGGACAAAAAGTATGAAAGTTGGGTATCTGAGGTCATAGCTTTCTAACAAAAAAAGAATTTTTAAGATCCGATGATTAGAACCGATTTTGGAAGGGGGGTACGGACAGACAGACGGACAGACAGACAGACAGACAGACGGACAGACGGACAGACGGACAGACGGACAGACGGACATCGACCGCATGTCAATACCTACTTTTTCATTTTTTTAATTCTTTCGAATTAAAAAAAGAAAAGTAGGCTAAAAATATAGTAAATACTTATGTAAAGATAACAAGACAATTCAAATA
The DNA here is from genome assembly GCA_019343175.1 of Oedothorax gibbosus. Lineage (NCBI taxonomy): Eukaryota > Metazoa > Arthropoda > Arachnida > Araneae > Linyphiidae > Oedothorax > Oedothorax gibbosus. Next base: position 89,942 of record JAFNEN010000472.1, read on the forward strand.
AACTTTTTATATTGTTTTTTATGCAATTATAAAAAAAAACTAATTTAAGTTTATTTTAGGCTAAACATGCATTAAAAACAGGTTACTGTTATAAGATACTTTTATTACTTACTCTTGATCACTTTAACATATGCCATCTAAATATAATGTTGTTTTCTTACCCCAATTAATCTTAGTAAATACTATTTCTGAATTTTTAAATTAATTTTATTTATTACAAATATCCAATATGTTTTCAATACATACTTTATTATTATGAGAAATATTTTCGAATCGCAAAGTAAATTACATCATACCTCTTTCGCAGATAACTTATTAGCGAAAATACGAGTAATGTTTGAATTGCCCATTACATTTCGTTGAAAACAAGAAGTTCATAAAGAACTAAAATAGCCTACTTTCCTGTTACTTAAATACTTACTGAAGTTCTAATCGGAAAAAAAACTAGGTTTCTAACAGTAAATATCATCAACAGCCGTTTCTACACTAGATTTATACATATTAGAAAAAAAATCGAAACACAGCATCCAGCTAATAATTTAAACTTCTAAAAGCCAAAATCAACTATTTTCCTTAATATTATTTCGCAAGTTAATTAAATATTATTTATCGTCTGCTCGCGATTTATTTGTAGTTCGAAGAATAATTAAATATTTATTAATAACAAAAGTAATGAAACTCCAAACTGCATTAAAAAAATAAGAAATGTAAATTAAAACTAAGCATAATTGTATGCAAAAGTATGCCTTGCCGCTTTCTTATTAGATAATTAATGAACAATCAAAGAATCACATTGTGCTACATTTTATGACGTCATTCCAAACTGATTCATGAAAATATTATTTTGCTTCAAATATGTTTAAATAAATAGAGTTTCTCATGCCATTGTTGATTTGGTAACAGTAATTTAAATGACTCAAAATTCAATTTCAATGCTAATTCAATGGGAAATTCGCCGACAGATAGTAGATTTATGTCCGTCCAGGCGTACAGACAGACGGACAAAAAGTATGAAAGTTGGGTATCTGAGGTCATAGCTTTCTAACAAAAAAAGAATTTTTAAGATCCGATGGATAGAACCGATTTTGGAAGGGGGGTACGGACAGACAGACAGACAGACGGACAGACATCGACCGCATGTCAATACCTACTATTTTTAAATAAATAAAGTTTCTCATGCCATTGTCTATTTGGCAACAGTGATTTAAATGACTCATATTTGAATTTCAATGCTAATTCAATGGGAAATTCGCCGACAGATAGTAGATTTATGTCCGTCCGGACGTACAGACAGACGGACAAAAAGTATGAAAGTTGGGTATCTGAGGTCATAGCTTTCTAACAAAAAAAGAATTTTTAAGATCCGATGAATAGAACCGATTTTGGAAGGGGGGTACGGACAGACAGACGGACAGACATCAACCGCATGTCAATACCTACTATTTTAAATAAATAAAGTTTCTCATGCCATTGTCTATTTGGCAACAGTGATTTAAATGACTCATAATTGAATTTCAATGCTAATTCAATGGGAAATTCGCCGACAGATAGTAGATTTATGTCCGTCCGGACGTACAGACAGGCGGACAAAAAGTATGAAAGTTAGGTCTCTGATGTCATATCTTTCAAACAAAAAAAGAATTTTACCCCTTCCGTACCCCCTTCCAAAATCGGTTCTATCCATCGGATCTTAAAAATTCTTTTTTTGTTAGTAAGCTATGACCTCAGATACCCAAATTTCATACTTTTTGTCCGTCTGTCTGTACGTCCGGACGGACATAAATCTACTATCTGTAGGCGAATTTCCCATTGAATTAGCATTGAAATTCAATTTTGAGTCATTTAAATCACTGTAGGTATTGAAATGCGGTTGATGTCCATCTGTCTGTCTGTTCGTATGTCTGTCTGTCTTTCCGTCTGTCTGTCTGTCCGTCTGTCCGTATCCCTCTTCCAAAATCGGTTCTATCCCTCGGATCTTAAAAATTCTTTTTTGTTAGAAATCTATGACCTCAGATACCCAACTTTCATACTTTTTGTCCGTCTGTCTGTATTTCCGGATGGACATAAATCTACTATCTTTCGGCGAATTTCCCATTGAATTAGCATTGAAATTCAATTTTGAGTCATTTAAATCACTGTTGCCAAATCAACAATGGCATGAGAAACTTTATTTATTTAAACATATTTGAAGCAAAATAATATTTTCATGAATCAGTTTGGAATGACGTCATAAAATGTAGCACAATTTGATTCTTTGATTATTCATTAATTATCTACCAAGAAAGCGGCAAGGCATACTTTTGCATGCAATTATGCTTAGTTTTAATTTACATTTCTTATTTTTTTAATGCAGTTTGGAGTTTCATTACTTTTGTTATTAATAAATATTTAATTATTCTTCGAACTACAAATAAATCACGAGCAGATGATAAATAATATTTAATTAATTTGCGAAAGAATATTAAGGAAAATAGTTGATTTTGGCTTTTAGAAGTTTAAATTATAGCTGGGTGCTGTGTTTCGATTTTTTTTTCTAATGTGTATAAATCTAGTGTAGAAACGGCTGTTGATGATATTTACTTTAGGAACCTAGTTTTTTTTCCCGATTAGAACTTCAGTAAGTATTTAAGTAACAGGAAAGTAGGCTATTTTAGTTCTTTATGAACTTCTTGTTTTAATTCTTTCGAATTAAAAAAAAAAGTAGGCTAAAAATTAAGATTATAATTATTTCTGCTCAACTATTTTATCTATTGATTGAAGACTTGCATTAATAGTGAGAATTATTACTCAAATTTTGCAAATTTTAGTAACAATTCGATAAGTCATATTTTCCCGTTTAGCCACTTTTTCGAGTACAGTGCGATTACGAAGTACTACTTACATCTAAGGAGGAAAGTACAATTAGAATCAGCAACAGCTTAGTAAGCTAAGTATTTTGAAATAAAATCATAATGATAGAAATGAAACTAGAATGTTATAATAAAAGAGTTTTATTTGATTAATATTTATTAATAGATAGGTAAAAGATAATTTATTGGCAAAATATGATATTGGTAGACATTATGTATTAAGTAGCTTCTGACGTATCAAGATAATTGAAATATATAACAAAAATCAGTTATGAAATATATTCAAAGATATTTGCCGTTCAGTCAAACTGTTAAACTGCTGTTGTAAATACTTTTTAATTCTTAAATATAGGGAATCTTTAAAATTTAATCAGAATAAAAGAAACCTTGAATTTAATTTTCAAAAATGAAATCAAGAGAAAGATATACGTTTCTTTTACTCGCTTTTAAATTTCCCTTTTTGAAATTGGATTAGTTGAAATTAAAAGTAAGTATTTTTCAAGTTACTCATATTTTGGGATTTTAAAGTATTCACGATAGCAGTTAAATTAGAATCAAATTATAATTGAATATTTTGTTCTTCTTTAAAAATGCATTTTATAACTGTGACCCTCCATTTAAACAATAATACTCATTCTTTTTTTTAATAATATCTGTTGATAAATTATTTTTATAAAGGAATTCATATGTTTCTAAACAACTCAGAAATGCCTTGGGCAATTTGCTCTTCAGCTATTAATTATAAAGACAGTTTTTAGGAAACAAAATAATACCGTTAAGAATTAATTATTGAAATAACTTTTATAATATTACCTTATTCTAACTAACTCATTCACTTAAAGAAAAAGCTAAATTAAGATAGCACTTGACAATTCAACAAATTTCTTTCGCAGCTGACTACAGCAACATCAAGGTCAAGAAATACATTAGGTACAAAGATCTGTAACTTAGTTTCTTACTTGACGATTCAGCATTTAAAAATAATAATGTAAATAAATACAAAAAATAATTAATGTAATGTCACAATTTAATATTTGACAGCCTTATTTTCCAGCCAGTTCATTGCATATTCAATTTTGTAAAGTATGCAAAAAACACCTTTGTCCAAATAGGTCGATAGAAGAATTTCCATTTGACGAATGATTACCTATGTGATTTTCAAAGTATTTTCTATAGAGTGAATCGATTATATAATACTATCACACAAAATGCTCATCCTAATAAAGACAGGACAAACTAAGTTGTGGCAAAAGTGTAAATGATATTAAAAAATGTAACTTTCCCTTAACACTCTTTCTTTACCATAAATCTTTTTTTTATTATGCACGAAATTAAGTTGAATATTTTTTACACCTTATTTTGTTTCGCGGTTTTTGTTCCACTACATTTTGAAAATTTTAGCGCTTGGTTTCATCAAAAATATGGTTCGTAATAGCTGCAACGGCTATGTGGTGAAATGTTTCATAATACTTTCGGTATTTGATAGAACCATTTCCCAGGATTTCGTTTCCGAAATTTGAAAATGGTTCAACCTAATACCCAAAATATGGTGAAACATTTTAACGTACAGCCGTTGCAGCTACTAGGAACCAATATTATGGTGAAACCAGGCACAAAATTTTTAACAGTGTGGCGCACTATATGACCCGTGTTCTACTTCTTTTTCGACATGTAAATAAAAAACTATGTTGCACCAAAAATATAGAGTCAATTTGCTGGATACAAAAACTGGTGCGCCAGATTCACTAAACTTGGAGATTATAACTCCATATTTTAATGTAATTTCTAAACACACTATGGACAACCTTTAGACCCGTATACCAAATAATAACTAATTATTATTTGAAATTATCATATGCACCAAAATTTTTCGTTCCTTTCAAGAATAATCCTTGAACTTTCTAGCTGCCACTACTATGTGGAGCGGTGATTTACCACTTTTGCGGTGTACTAAAGTTATGGTTTTACAACAAATTTGGTAAATTCACTCTCAAAATAGTGGTGACCGTTAGAAAGTTCCAGGATTCTGATGCAATTTTGTACACCAAACTTTTTAACAGTGTGACTCATTATTTTAAAAAGAGTAGGAAATCCTTTTATCGATTCCATAAGACATTGGATTTTTCTTACTAAGGTACATATAGTTAGACAATTAGCTAGCGACTCAGAGCCCACACTTGTGGCAAGCACACGCCTCTGGTTCCTTGAGGTGTATGACCATGGTGCCTTGTTGGCCGAAGATCCTTTTTCCGTCCTGGGTGTAGCAGTCTGTCAGGAGAATCTCTCGCTGTCTCATCCATGTCTCACGGCAGCAGTGACATTCCTACAGATATGGACGATTCATTAGTTGATTTTTAACAAAATATTAAAATTGCACATTTATAAACATATTTTCATAGGTAATCTGCTTTGTTGTTTGTCTGCATTATTGTTAATGATTTTTCACACAGAACAAAATCACCGGCTTTGAATAATCAGTTTGGTTAATAAATAAATTAATTAATTAATAGGCTTGATAAAACTGATTTATTTATTAACTAATTTATTAATTTATAAAACTGATTTATAAATTATTTTAAGTGAAACTGTTTTATTAATTAACTAATTTATTAATTAATGAAACTGATTTATTAATTATTTATTAAGTAAAAAATTTCACCAATTAATTTTAATAATAATTTTTAGTGAATTAGCCTATAGTTTTTACTATTGTTGAAGAATGAATTAGAAGTCATCATTTGATTGCTATTTTCAGTATGCCATTTGGTATCTATCAGCAAGGGACATCTAATATATTCCATTAAGATACAGAATGAAAACTGTTGAACCAACTGTTAATCATAATATGTAATATTAACATATATAAATAAGTCAAACCTTGTTAATTCGAAAGCCAATACATTGCAGAATTTGTTCGGTCTTAAATGTAATACGATTTTCTCGATCACATTATTTGTTAGTTTTACAGGACGGGGAAAGCAATATATTTTGAATGAACCGTAATCCGGATTATCCTAGTTCAGATTAATAGTTGGACTGCACTGTAAAAAATATGTTAATTTTACAGATAAAAACCAAAAATTACAGAATAATACTGTTATTTCTTTAAATAGTTTTTCTGTAAAGATATGCTATTTAAAGTAAAAACATTTTTCTTTCTGATTCTAACCGCGAAAAGAATACTAGACTGCAACCAAACAAGCGTTCTAACTGTTTGTTGAAACTCCGTGTGCCGAAATAGTTATGAAAGCGTTGGACTGAAGATGTAAAGGTCTGTGGTTCGAGTCCGAATGTTGGGCCGTTTATTATTCCTTGGTAGCATTGTGGTGAGTATCATCCCCGAAAGTCAGTGGAGTGACCGGGGGATCGATTTCCCGCAAACAGAAGAAGGTAAAATTTAATTTCTTTACAATTAGTTTCTTTACTATATGATTTTCTGTGTGATTTTCAAAGTATTTTCTATACAATGAATCTATTATATAATACTCTCACACAAAATACTCGACCTAATAAATACAGGAAAAACTAAGCTATGGCAGAAATGTCTGTTAAAAACATCGTCTTTTTTGGGTTAAAATTAACAATTGTTTGTATAAAATAAAAAGATTTTCTTTGTAAATTATACGTCATTATTTTGACACAACAGCTGACAGACGACCAGATCGACCTAATAAATACAGGACACACTAAGTTTTGGCAGAAGTGCCTGTTAAAAACTTTTGGGTTAAAATTACAAAGTGTTTGTATAGAATAAAAAGCTTTTCTTTGTAAATTGTACGTCATTATTTTATCACACCACCTGACAAGTTTTATTTCTGTAAAAAAAACAACGGACATTTATTTACAGTGCGTATATCTATACTTAACCTTTAGGAATCCCGTCGGCGTAACTACACTGGGCTGTATTTGCGAGTTACACGTGCCCTCGCACTTGGTGACACCAATGGTTCCCTCGCACGACCTCACCACGTTCCCCAAGTCGTCGTACTCTTCTTTGGCCACCTGGATGGTGGAGGGAAGTGTCTCGCACACAGCCTCGGATCCCTTGGCCACCACCTGAGCCAGTTCCTCGTCCTGCTCGTTATGCTCGCGGCAATAGGCGAGCGAAAGGGTGAGGATGCTCCACCACCAGATGAGGGAAGGCTTCTTGGAATTGGATGGCATCTTTTAAGGAGACTAATGAATAAATTATCTATTAATGTGATGTCGCATATGAAGAGCTTAGTTTAAGAACGTGCTAAGTGACATTTTTGAAAAAATTGAGTTTTGTGCGTTAATGAATAAGTTATTCCCTCCTTTAAAGATCACAAGATTTCCCATCTTCGTTAACTTGGAATGAAGTATATTTTTACCTTTTGCCTTTTGTAAGGGTCGTTTTTAACGTAACGTTTTTACGTAAGTGCAAACTAAAAACTTGATAAAGCTCCTTTTCTCGTTTTCACCTTTTTGTCACTTAGCACGTTCTTCCACTAAGCTCTACATATTATCTATGAGCAAAATATATGGTTATGAAATACAAATTTCACATCCATCTGTTTATTTTTTATAAATAATGATAAACGATTTGTTTAAGTTCATTTAAATAAGTTTAGTCAAATTAATCAGTTAATATGAAGTAACAGCTCACAGATATACAAATTATGATACTCAAAAAACCCTTTTGTTACATTGTCTATGGGTAAGTTTTTGTATAATCTTTTATCCTAATTTACCCATTAGTACTATATTTTTTTTATTAACTTAGTCTTAGTTAAATCAACTAGCTTGTGGACAATTTATATCAACATTGTCAAAATATTTATCATATCAAAAAACATTTGCATTAGAAATGTTTTCTGAGAGATAAGTCAATTGATAATATTGAGTTTAATATTTTGTTGAGTAAATGCCAATTTTTTAATTTTAATAAATCACGTAAAACTAGTTCCATTTAAAAAATAACGATTTCAAATGTAGTTTTGAATAAGTTTTAAATAAAGTTTTATACAATTTAAAAACCATAAATATATTTAAGATATATTGTACTTTAAAAGATTTTATGCATGACTAGTAATTGCTTTGTAATGCGTTGAGCATTTATTTAGAAATAAATTAATTTATTAGGTTAAAAACATATATTATACCTTTTCAAATATAATTTTCAAATAAAATTATGAAGTATATCAAAATTGTCTTTTTTATTGACTACTTATTGAAAATGTTTACTATTAATCAAAATAAAAACACATTTATCGGAGCATGTGTACATTTTCAAAAGCTTTGGTAATGAAAAGATATTTTCTGCATTTCAAATTTCTTTAAAAGTTAGCATATGTATATAGTTTTTTAACATTAATTCTTGTTAAATCGACATAATAGTGAACATAAATTTTTTCTAGTTTTTTTAACTTAAAAAAAAGCTAAAATATTCACATATTTTATTCTGCTGTTCAATTATTCATACAAAATTTAAATATTTGAATGTTAATAATTAAAACAACATGAGCTTCTGTTAAAAGTCTACTTACTTCCACAGTTGAAAATTCTATTTTTTTAACTAACATAATGAATAAAATAATAAATTTAAATTATCATTGAAATTCATAAACTAAAATCATAGACATTTTTAGACTACTTTGAAATTTAAAGTTATTACTTACATTTGCGCGCACCTAATACAAAAGCCGTAAAACTTAACACAATGAAAACCTTCCCAGTGTTATTCTAATCTTTTTCAGAACACAAATGGCAATTGTAAGAACATTTCACCGAAATATCCGAAAACTAGGGTGGGGGTGAGGGGAGAGATGATGTAATAGATTTTGCAGTGAAAGGGTGGAAATGGGTTCACGACGGGAATTTTGAGACGCCTGCTGTGCTTAGGGTATTAAATAATGGCTTTATATTTTTTATTAACTGAGCCTTAGTTAAATCCACTAGCTTGAGAGATTTATACTTCTCAAAACTTTTTGGGATAAAAGTTGCTAATTAAATAACATTGTAAAAAAACTAGGGGCGTTACTGGGATATTTTGGGCAGCTGAGCTGCCAATTTTTTTACCAATAATATTGCTAGAATATATCTAACTATTTGTTAAAATATTGAAACAATCCCACATATGGCCAGTAACTTTCCTGGAAATGTCAAAAGATGTACATTTGGATGCAAACACTGGATGGCGCCACTGTTCTTTTTACTTCTTTCTCAAGTACGCGCTGGACTGGTATCCGATGGATTCAATCCACCAAACCACTACTTTATAATTGCTAGTCCCGTGTTGCGGCCATGGTTGCTAATTGACAAGAATGCATTTTTCGAAAATATTGTCCAAAACAACGTCTGTTAAATAATTTTACTTATGTTTCTGTGGAAAACCTAAACATCTAAAAATGCGATATAAACTTAGAATAGCCAGAAACGTTTGCGATATATAAGAGTAGTTAAAATTTTCCTACAGTGAACTATCATAAAAATGAATGAGGAATACAAAGTCAAAAGTGTATATACAATTTGCCAAACAGTAAATTAGAAATTTGACAAATTGAACAGAAGACTATTTAGATCGATATTAAGAAGAACTGTTTTGCCTAAAGCCTTTTCTGAATAGATCTTTTTATGATACCTTGCTTTAAAAACCTTATAAGTTAAGTAGAAAATATCAAAATGAAATGAAATCTAAATGAATGCAAAGTGTACCATTCGGTTGACTAATAGAAAAAGTTTGAGTTCTTAAAGAAGCACAAACAATATAACACTAAAGCTTGTAACTGAAATTGATTGTAAGGTCAGTTTTCAGTTAAATTGAAGTTTTGAAATCCATTAAGGAAAATTTTAAATTTTGATATATTAAACTTGACTCTTAATGTGTCTCCCAATTCTCTAATGTTACCCGACTGATAATATAAATAAAAGAAAATCGTGTTGCTATTATTTAAAAATTCTTTATTATTGGTTCATTTATCCAATTTTTTATATATATTTCAAAAAGTATCGGAATAAACGTTGTTTTTCCATGTGTCTTTTAATTTACTATTGTTATTTTTTTATCAGTAATATGACATGTTTTTTAATTATTTAAATATTAACAGTTAAAAAGTTAAATTTACGGTTGTAAAGAAGAAGAATATTTTACAGGTTTATATTCTTCTTCTATTGGCATGACAGCCTTGTGTGGGCCAGGGCCTTCTCAAGAACTTGCTTCCATTCCGCTCTCTTCTTAGTGATTGTTTGCCAATTTCTTATCTTCAAAATTTGAAAGTCTTTAGTGATACAGTATGTCCATTTTAATTTGGGTCTGCCCCTTGCTCTGGTTCCTATAACCTTGTAGTTAAAGATTCAGGGTTATATAGAAGGAATTTATCAACTTCTTCAAATTTATACCTTTCATATTAATCATATAATGAGCTGTTAATGAAAAATGTCAATGTCTGTTACTGTCTGAATTAAAATTAGAATCCAATATTTAGACGACATTTAATATAAAATTTTTTGCTTCGAGCTAAATGTCTTTTTTAAGTTTCAGTATAAACTATTTTTTTACAATAATTTATATTATTCCAAGTATCAATTTTTTGTGTAATCTTTTTCAGACATCTCTGTTGCCTTCAAATTTATAAAATATAGGCCTATCTCCATTCATTTTCAAACACAAAACACTGTAAAGAAATTCAAATAAATTTCCATTCGCAAAAATATATAAAATTCTAACTCTTTAAATCAGCCCCCTACTAATACTTGACTTTACCCGATAAGTCCATTATTTCCAACTGAGTTAAAATCTAGCCAATGGCCTTTTGAAATTGAAACCTCAGCATGGAACCAAAACGTAATAAATGCATGCAAACAAAAACACAAATACTTTGCCTTTCGGTCAAATATGTTTGCCCTCATATTAGATGATATTAGTACTTGTATAGTGGCAACAGAAGAAGAGAAGCTCTGAAAGCATCAACTGGCGATATAGGGAAATAATTTTTTTGAAAGATTTTTTTAATTCAAAGGTATTTATAGCTATAATTTGTTTTAATGAAAGATAGTATAAATACTATTTTTTAATATTATAAATTGCATGTAACATTTTAAATATTACTTTGAAATTTCAATGAATAGGATACAATATTAGAACTTAAAGTGATATTCTTTACAAATAACTAAGAATTTCCAAGCATGACTTGAGCATTTCCAAAGCTGGTATATTTTTCTGTTGCTCGTAATAATCAAGAAATAAATATTCCTGTCAAGTTAAAAGAACAGTAATTGTGATATTCATTTGTATGCTGGGTATATGTCTAGTCTAGAACATATCAAGTTAACACCTTCGTCTTTGCTTTAACTATGAATTAAATGGAATATGAACACAGAAAATTACTTTTTATTTCCATGTACGAAGTGTTGCTCATATTAGAAATAAACCTTATATTGTAGGTAAATTTCACTATACAAACTGATCTGTTCCTATTGTTAATTCATATGATAAGAATTGTTATTAACAAGTGTTATATTTTGATAAAAATATTTATTGAGACCAGCCAGGAAAAAGAGTTATAATTTCTTTAAGATAAAAACGGGGCCAACGAGTCTCATTTGAAGCAAAAATAAGAAAATCATTGGATGTACTTTTGTTTTATTTTCGCTGGTCAGTTTTTTTAGATCTGTACTTAGAAGACCCGCGAGTGAATAGTAAACGCTGAAAAAGTATAAAAATATATTATTATTATTATTCGTCAATTTAACAAGAAACACGATAGCTTTACTTAAGTTTTATATTTGGACAGATTTGAGGCAACTTTAATCTTCTGAGGCATATACTTTTTGGAAAAAGTGTAATAGTTTTGAAGCTGCATGAGTTTTAAATTTAATTGTTGGATTTTTTTAATTAAATTTTTTAATATTAATGAATTAAAAAGAATTATACTTGCTGCTGAAAACACTGGCAGTCCCCTTATGGGATGATACGTCACGTCTGTATTCTTCAGGTAGAATCCTCTATATGACGATTTAATTGTGCCCTTTTTATTCTATAATACATGTAAAAAAAACTGGCGAAAACCTAAAAGTGCCAAGTACAGAATAATCCTGTTATAGCGTCTTTCAAGGGACCGCTGCTATGACGGTTTTTAAAAGTTTGTGACGTTTAAAATGAGTAGCATTATAAACAATATTGAATATTAAGAGTAGTAAATCATGTAAAATACATTCTATACTCATATTATTAATTGAAGTTATAAAATGACACCTATTAAATAAATTTTAACACTATGTTCTCTTAATAGTAGTTTAATTTCTCCTCATCCGGTCAATAAGAAGGTTCCGGTTACAGAAATAAATTTCACATTTGACGAATTTTCACATCATTTAATGAATAAAATAAAATTAAATAGTGATAACAAAATTTTTAAAAAAATCTTTAAGAATGACTTCTTTAAAGAGGCATTTTGGATACCATATAAACATATATTTTTAAAGTTATAACCGAGGAGTTAATCAAAAATTATATAATTAAGATATTATAACACTAAGGTCTATAGACAATTCAAGTGAACCGAACATTTACAGTCCCTGGACAAATTATTAGATGTACTGCAAGATTTTATGTATCAATAAATGATGAACAAAATACCTTTAGAAGGACATTTGTGTTCCTAAACTTAAGCTATTGAATAGAAAATACTATCTGCTATACTTAATACATATATCGACATCTTTTTTAATAATAAGGCATTCTTTGGTATGTTTTCATCATTACTAAAAAAAATACAGTGCGTCTCATAATTTGTCCAGGGACTGTTGCACTGTATATCGTTATAAATGAGTTATCGCTGTACTTAAACAATATTAAACCTATATGTATGACATTTCAGCCGCACTATGTCTCTCGCCTCCCTATCTGTTGTCGCCTGCTGCCTGCTACAGGCCACTCTGTGGTCGTTGTCCGAGGGTCGAGGGGAGGTGTGCCATCTGCGGCCCGTTATACACGTCCTTCAGCAACCGGGATGCATTCCCAAACCCATCCCGTCATTCGCGTGCCAGGGAAGCTGCTCATCGTATGTGCAAGTAAGGCTCAATTTCTCACCGACATAAGGTTGCCACAGCTTGCACTGTAAACACATGCTGTTGCGAAATAGAAAATTTCCCGACGTTTTGTTTCTATTATGACATAACGTTTCTATAGCTTATGCTGTAAAATGACTTATGTTACAAAACGGAAATTTTTTGTTGTTTTCCCCAAGAAAATTTTCGTTTTCTGATACTACTGAAATTTATTATAAACATGAATCTCGATTTGTTAAAAGACACATTTTCTCTTAACATCATACACCATACAGATTTCACCTCTTGACAACAGAGTTTTTCTGTTTGATCACTTAAATTACACTTGAAATGTACAAACTACATCCGCTTCCGCGTTTCTGCTCCTGGCTCCTATGCCTTCGATGGTGGTACGTATAAGGTGAACAAAAATTCACATTTTTTTAAACGTACTTCGCGGCTGAAAATATTTGTTATGTACTAATATTTTGAATCGATTTAAATATTAGGTGGTTAGGCATTGCTATCCCCCCCCCCTCTATATAAGGCTGGTTTCCCTCGTACTGAAATCTTAACAGGACCCTGATTGTTCTTTCTTTTAAAGGTGTCCGGCTCCAAGTTCTGGCAGGTGGAGCGCTCCTGCATGTGCTGCCAGGAGATGGGCGAGCGCGAAGCCAGCATCGGCATCTTCTGCCCCAAAGCATCCCCAAGGTTCCGCAAGATCGTGACCCGCGCCCCTGTCGAGTGCATGTGCCGCCCCTGCACTGCTGTGGACGAAGCTTCAGTTCACCCGCAGGAGTTCAGCCCCATGCTGACTGCGCCCAAGGAGCTGCTGCTGAAGGACATGCCTCAATCACCTGAAGCATATCACATCCGTGGGGAGTTTGGGCCAGATAAGGAGATCCCGGTGGTATAGGGTTCTGTTTGGTTCAGTCACTTAATCTTTTTTGGGAAGAATTCGCAATTACTTTTACGTTGCCCTGATTTGTGTTATGACTTCTTTCATGCTTTAAGTACTGTTTGTCGAGTTTTCTAGGTTGCAAAGCTCTGTCATGTGGTCATTCGTTTGGGATATAAAAGTATCAACGGAAATCTATAGACCCTATCTACATAATTATTTGGTAGTTGATTGACAAAGTAAACGAAACCTGCAAGTGGTTAACCAAATATTAAAACTTCTTTTGTTGGTATTATCCGCCCAAAAAACTGGTATTGAATATATTATAAATGTTATAATGCAACTTTTCATACTGAACTTGGAAAGTAATGGACTTTTCGTGATGGACTAGAAAAGTTTTTATTTCATGGTAGTTACTAGTTGAATATATATTAAAAATATCTCCCATTCATAAAAAATAGTTATGTGCACTTTTTTGTAATAAAAATTTAATATTTAAGTACATCTAACACGTTAAAAATTTCTTTCTCTCCAACTGAAAGTTAGTTCTTAAAGGAAAAATTTATAGTAGTATGTAGTAATACATATATAGAAGTATACCTGCCGATCCGAGTATATTCTGCAGCTCTAAAGATAACTCGTATAGTCTTCCTAAAAAGTTTAATAAAAAAAATATTCTGACAAAAACTCTCGCTTAAAATAAAAGATGTGAGTGGTTCACACAGGCAGGTATAAATAATTTGAAAAAATGAATGACGAAAAAAGGATTTATAAGACAAGGATAATTAATTTTTATTTGGGGAAATAGTGAACATAACAAAAAAAAATATGTCTGATTAAAAAAGTTTAGAGAAAATCAATTTATTGCACGTATAATGACTTAATTTCGCATTTTCCTTAATTAATTGTATTTCCCTTACATATAATAACTAAAAAAACATGATTTTTATTGAATTTACAAGCTTATGTAACATTTCTGGTTTAATTCCATACTAAGTAGCCTATATAGCTTTTGTTTAGTGCAAGGAGAATTTTTTCTGCTTTCTTCAGCTATGCAGGTTTTAATGTCTCAAATAGATCGAAATACGGCCGGAATGCCTAATTGTTCGTCACCTTGAAGTTTACCACGAATTTGTGGATTCGGAGACAGGATTGACGCATTTTCTTGTTGAAACTTTCCCATCTCAGCTCACAGAATGGTAACTAATTGCTCAGTAGAACACTTTTGTATAATGGTATAATGTATAGGCATATTTGGTATAATGAAAAGTTTACCTTCGTTAAAAACATTAAAAATGTCGGTTTATGGAGAAAAAAAATGGTTTCGTGAAAGCTGATTTTTCATAAAAATTTAATCGGATATTCAGTGCTATTAAACGGGTTTGGAGTAACCGGACTGGTGTTTTAGAAACTGTTTTTCCACTCAAGAAACCTCAAACTTTAGAATCAACGTGAAACTATCAAAATTGTGTATGGGGAAGATTTAAGTTAAACAGAGATATATTTTGGCGTTTTTGAAAGGGAGGTGGACTATCCACTGTACCAAAGTACTCTACTGAGCAATATGTTGCCATTTTGTGACATTTAATAGGAAAAGACAGCAGTTTCAACAAGAAAATACGCCAATACATGTATTGAAATTCACGCATTCGTGACAAAAGTTGAGGTGACGGACTAGATGACCTTCAGTCCATATTTAGATATATTTCAGATGTTATATCCTGCAAAGCTGAAGCAAAATAATTTATATAGAGGATGTTAAATTTTATGAGTTCAATGTAAATAAAGTACAGTACATTTATACGCGCTTGTTCTTCAATAGAATTTTATCCCAGGTCGATAATTCTTTGATGATAGAAAAAGTATAACTATGGTATATTATGGTCCAGTTTTTTTAAAGGTGAGAAATTGTATCCCAATACCATCTGTGCACATGTTCCTTAGAATACATTCAAATTCTAAATTTTATTTATAAATTCTTTTTTTAAAAAGTACTTTGCATAAAAAGTTTAATAATATTTCTAGTTTATGAGTTATTAAATAAAACACATGCAATTTCTTTCATTATATTGTAATGCATTTATACATCATTCTATTGTTCAATGAATAATTTATCTATCTTAATAAAAATATGTTTTCATACATTTTTAAGCATTCAGTTATTTTGTTGTTCTTTAATTTAGTGTTTGAATTATACGTAATACTTAAATAACGACATTGAAAGAAAAATAATTGTAAACAATATTTTTTGTTAAACAACAGAAAATTTGAAAGGAAGCAGAATACAAAGTTAAAACTCAAACCTTTAAAAGGGTAGCCTAAACAAATGCTTGGCTAATGGCTAGATACTTAGCAATAAAATATAACAATGTAAATTTTGGATATGAAGCGAAATATTGGAACGCTGCATTAGTCAAGATCCTTAACTACAATATACATTCATACAAATTGTATTTTTAAAAATTTTAATTATTAATTCTTAAAAAACAAAGTGGGTGTGATGAGTCCTAGTAAAAGTGCGCAATGCGGTGTGTTTGGAGGCATCACCTTAAATTAGCAATTTTCAACAGCTTCACCGATCGAATTTTAAATTTCTAGTTTTGAAACGCCACTTCATAAAAACATATTTGTTTGATGACATTTTCCGCACGATTGTTTTTGGTAAAATTATCTCAAACAGGAAAACGATGATGCGTAGTGCAAGTGTAGCAAAACAAAAATAAGCAAAACGGGTACTTCATTTCTTCCAACCTAAGGGCGTGTGTCGAGTCGTCCGGCCCCGCTAGTCTTTCATTCCAAAGTTCATTTCTCCAAAGAAAAAGTTTGAAAGCATCTGAATAAAACTTTTCTACAAAGCCTACTTCAATTATATCGAGCACAGCTTTATTTAATTGTTGAAAACAACAAAAACATTTCCTCGCGTATACGACGTAGTTATCAACTCTTAGATAATCGTCGGGAAAATGTTTGATAATTGGCGGGAAATAACTAGGGCGTGTTTCAATACTTGATCTAAACCTATTTAACACTTGGTTTTGCTGATAAAAGCATGTTCAGGATACTTAAAATATCATTAATTTTTTGCTACAATCTCTCCCAACAACCTCAAATGTTTCATCCTTGCTATCTAACATATAATAATTAAGACGTTTCTGAATAAAACATTGAAATTGTTTGTTCTGCACTGCTTCCGTGAGCTCATGAAAGTTTTTCGGGCTGTATGCGTTAATCGGAAGTGTTAGGAAATTTAGGAAAAGGGCATTGTACAGGTATGAAATGACGCCTGCCCACACCAACCAAGTAACCCACCAAATTTTCTTCTTCAATGTGTTAACTTCGACCTTCAGAGGCTGATTAAGCATGCCTCCGACCAAGTTCAGGAATATGTTGACAGTTGGCTGCTTCAAAGATGTCACTTACTTGGACACAACAGTTGCTACAGGTGTGAAACAAAGACAAAATATTGAAACTGCAATGTGAAATGGATACGAGAATGCATTGAATTTCGGAGACGAGCCTGCTTTCTCGCACTTGAAAATAGTTTTAATTTGGTGATAAGGTACTGTGAAATGTACAGAGAAAGTCCAGACATAAAGAACTTTCCCATGCCTATATCGAATTTTTCTTTAAGACCAGCAAAAAATACCATCTCTAGTTGCTTCTTCAGTAACGTCGTCATTGAATTTTAATCTACTAGAGAGATATACCAGCACATGAAGCATGATGATAATATTCCCAGAAGAGTTAAAAAGGAAGCTATATTATTTATTCACCAATCGTATTTATATCAATTTAGTCACCAATCGTATTTATATCAATTTAGTCACCAATCGTATTTATATCAATTTAGTCACCAATCGTATTTATATCAATTTAGTCACCAATCGTAATGTGTCAGGAAAATACATGTTTCGTTTTCAATTTCTAATTTAAAAAAATTAAACTTGTTACAGATATAGCTAACTAATATTTTGTAGTATTTTTTGTTGATTGATATTTTTAAGCTTTAAATTTAAAAGCTTTAAATATTTTTAATATATAAACTTTAACAGTTAAGTTTCTGCAAATAGAATCGCGTCAGTGCTGTTGGCAATTATAGTGATAGATATATTTTAAATCTTAAAAATATTCAGACAATAACAGGAGTAGATGGTTCCGAATCAGTATTACATGGTATATGAATATCTTAATTAACAAAAGTTTGAAAGTAAACGTCATGTGATTGCGTTAGAGAAAGCACGCAATATTTTCAAAACATTTAATACAAAGTATATGATTAACGGATAGCACGTATTGATTTCATATAATTAAATACTTATATATTTATGCAAATTTGTTCTGATATCAAATATATAGAGTAGTCACGATTAAAGTTACTACTTTAAAACGCTATGAAAAAAAAACACAGATCATAATCATGTTAAGTTTCAAGAGTATATTATTGAAGGAGGAGAGAAAATAATGATAGTGCAGCAAGCATCATAATTTAAAAGGATTTTGGTAAAAATAAATCGCAACGCAATGTATAAAGTATAAGTTAAGCGCGGTATCAGTGTGCATACTGTGCAAGTTTAAAATGTTTATTACCTTCCTCATCCTAAGCGACAAAGCATTATCGCATCGACAGACGAAAAATCGTTTTTTATTTAAGCTTAATGTTAAATGAGTTACACAAAAGTTATCTTAATCGCTAAATAATTAAGGTTAAGAAACGTATTTGTTTCTGAGTAGTAATCATAATAACCCAAACGAAATGCATACACTATATTGGAGTATTTAAAACATTTTCTATATTTTTAAATAATTATTATTTTAATTTTCAACATTCTAAATCATTCTTAATTTTTACAAAAATGATTTCAAGACAATAAGTTTAAGCGAAATCCCAATTTCTAAAAATTTTCATCGATAATTTGATGAGTAAATCACAAATTACTTTTTAATTATCCCTTAGGTTGTTCTATACTATATTAAATATGAACTTGATAAACAAACCCGCCTTGTAAAAAATGAAAAAAATAAATAACGACCTTGAGAATTGTATAGTATGACACAACAGATGCCTTTAATGTTGATTCATCATATTCAACCATATTTTTCTGCGATTTGTTTCTTAATAAACCGAAAATATTCGTAACTACACTGCTCAAAACAGTTAGGGGAGCACTTTGCGTATTTTTGTTAACCCTTTCAGTTACAACTTCTTATTTTTTATTCTAAAAATCTAAAATTTGTGAAATAGATTCATTATGCATCCAGAATGAAATGGTAAAAAACAGGAGAAAAAAATCTGAATTTTTTAACTAAAATTTAAGAGGAAAAAATTGGAATCATAACTTTTGAATAAATTGTAACAATAATTTTTTCAAAACTTTATTTGTTTAAAAAAGTTCAAATCAATTTTTAAACATCTAAGAATGCAAGTGTGAAAAATTTAGTGTCAATTTATTTCATAAAAAATTTTGGGAGTAAATTTTATTTTACTATATTTTTCATATTTTCATTTAATTAAAACAAACATTATTTAATTCTTCAAAAGATATGATTCTTCCATCTAACGATAAATAAGTGCGGGCTGAACTTAGTGAGAAAAAAATCACATGCTGATGATTCTCAATGGAATCATTGTTTTGAAAGGGTTTAAACCATGCGTTCCCCTAATTGTTTTGAGCAGTGTGTATTGCAGAAATAAACTTGTTATTGGAACAAAAGTTCTAAAAGAATTAAAAACCTACACCTTCCGTTAATTAAATACTTTTATGAAATTTTCGTCGAAGCACAAGTATATTTGTAACAGTAACTGTCACCTATACTGCCGTGGGCTGGTAAACTACAGTAACTAGCATAATGACTCGAACCTTTGTTGCAAGCAGTCAATAACTCTAACCTACAAGAAAGTATACTGCCGTGGGCAGGTAAACTGCAGTAATCGCAACAATGAGTTATATCATTTTTGATCTGAAATAAAAAAAAAATTCCAATATGTTTTCTTATTTGTGACTTAACTGAGTGCTTGCAACAGTGGTCCAAGTCATTATGGAAGTTACTGCAGTTTACCTGCCCACGGCAGTATACTGAAGGAATGATTATTTCAGAGCAGAAATGGTTTAATCCAATTGTTGTGGTTACTGCAGTTTACCTGCTCGCTGCAGTATTACCACTTCCACACAAGATTTATTCAACACTTAGGAAAAAATATCGCCAAAACAAGCATTCAGTTGCAATTTGAACTTTGTAACTCCAGAAATTGGCTACTTTTATTAATTTTCTTTTTCAAATTAAATACATAATATTAATCGTTTGCTAAATTGAAGTTTGAAGAATAATTATGTAAAATTGAATGAGTCAGATTCTAGCAACCTTTTTTGACATTTGGAAATGCTTGAAAAACGTCGCCTTAAAAGACATGAGCTCCCTATACTTAATTACCAACAATTTTTTTTTGTAAAAACCCGATATTTCAGAAACATTTAGCCTACTTGTTTAATTACTATCAAGATACGATTGCAAATAACTTGCTTATTTCTTATTCTTCATCTTGATGTGGAAGT
This sequence comes from Oedothorax gibbosus, assembly GCA_019343175.1. Lineage (NCBI taxonomy): Eukaryota > Metazoa > Arthropoda > Arachnida > Araneae > Linyphiidae > Oedothorax > Oedothorax gibbosus. Next base: position 110,248 of record JAFNEN010000472.1, read on the forward strand.
TATTCTACAACAATCGGTTATGCACTTACTTAATAGATGGCACCACCTAATACAATAAAATGTTTAGGATATGCTCATGTTCCCAAACATAAAAAAAATATTAATAAGAATAGTTTCATAAATTGATACTATAAGATAGTAGATTTTGGTAAATATGTAATTAATGGTTTGGTAAATATGTAATGAATAAGCAAATAAAATACAATCCCTAATAATCAAGAAAATTTTTAAGAGATATATAGAATTTTGTACTTCAATTATAGAAAAAAAGTGTCAATGTCACGAGCATTTCAATTTTAAAACAGCAGCAACAACATGCATCTAAAATTAAAATCACCGATATAATAACTAAAGATCAGCAAATTTACCGTAACAAATATATTGTATGAAGCAAAATACTTAGTCTAGATAACTTTTGTATTGAATATTTTTAGTCATTTTAGTGCTTGAATGAATATGAGAAAAAAAGTCATAAACTAAATGATTGTACAATTATCTTAAGCAATAATAAGTTTAAGATTTGTAAAAAGTAAGTACTCTTTCTTTTGAATCACGAAATTTTTTTACATAAAATTGCCTTTTTGTGTAATCTAATTAATCGTTTTTTATCTTTATATGTTTCTTATGAAAAAACACTATTAGTGTTTCTTATGAAAGAACACGTAAATAGTGTCCTTTAAATGGTGTCCTTTAAATAGTAACCTTTAAAAATGCACCTGATTAGCAGTTTCAGTGTATCTTTGCATGACAATGAAAGGTTATTTTCATTGATTTTATATTAATTTGTTGAAAATCATAATGCTAATTTATCATACTACATAATTTCGGTCATTATTAAAAGTTTGTTTTCGACATTTTTCCCCCTTTCAAACTCAAAAAATAACAATAAAGACTGAATCTAACCAAATGTTCAACTTGGATAACTATTTCTTATTAATTTTAATTTCTAATTAATTAATTGATTGTCATTTACATGTCCAACGATTGTATTAAACTCCTTGAACATATTGAATACCAAAAGTTGTTTAGATATATTTACTAAAAAAAACTTAAAATTTCGGATAATTTTACATTTATTTCCAAACATTATTGAACAATTTTTTTTGGATGGGGAGTCTAAAATCGGAACTTCTTTAAAATAGGAATCAAAGCCTCAGAATACGGGACTGTCCAGTATGATAGGAGACTGTTGTTCAGGTTGAATTAAAGTCACACTACAGCAACACGAGGACTATTAGTGACGGGCCTCGTATTTTAGAACCATAGTCAAGTGATGAGCCGACACCTTGCTGGAATCCAACGCAATCTTATAACGACTTCGTTCACCGTTTAGGACTTTGGGGCAAGACACATTTAAGGTGCACCGGTTGCAAACACACTGAGTTATATATTGGAGATTTTTTTGCCGGAGCTTATTTTGGAGATTTTTCGCCGGCTGTCTGTTAGTGTCTGTACCCATCCCCTTCAAAATTATATTCGAACCATCCCATTTAAAAAATTATTTATATTTTAAGGTATGGCATAAGAGACCAAACCTTTATACATTTCCTAAATTTGTCTGTATACTTCTGTCTTTTTGTCCATCTGTCTGTAATAACTGCAATTTCGATCAAAACTATCCGAATAAAAAATTATTTTTCTTGTTTGAAATATATAAAATCACTTAGCTATATTTTATAATTTTTGTTCATTTGAATGTCCGTCCATCTATCTTCCCGTTTCCCCTTTCAACTTTCGTCCTGTTTATTTTTTTTTAAAATGTACGACTCCAGAAACCTATATTTTGAAATTTTTGTCCATCTGATACCGACTATCCGTATTCACCTTTCAACTTTCTTTCTAAGGGTCCGATTTATTTTTCTGCTTGAAAGATTCACTTTAAGAAGCTATTTGTCCGTCTGTCTGACGGTACTATAGGAATTTCTGTGAGTGTCAAAGTCAAAGGAAAATATGGTTATTTCAGAACTTATTGCTTCTTAAAAATTCTAAACTATTCTAAACTCTTGCTTCAAAACTAATTTGTTTTAATGATCATTTGTGATTTTTATTGGGTTGTGCTGTCATTTGACACTTTTTTACTTTTTGAAGTACAATTTATAATGCAGTATAACTATCTATATATACATTTATTTGTTTTGTAAAACTTATTGCGAAATTAAAAAAAAAATACTCTTACTATGCTTTATAAAAAACCATAAACGATTTGTTAGAAATTGTTAAAAAAATTCATTAACAAAATTACGCTTTTTAAAAAGACTTTTATTATTTTCAATACATTCTAATAGTTTAGTGAAAGTATTTCCAAGTTAAACTACAAAATTGATCAACAAGATATAAGGAATAACATTTGCTATCTATAAAGACAAATTCAAAACAACAGTTTAAAATAATTCAAATGTAATGCATAATGGTAGTTTTTTAAAATTTAGAACGGTCTGTTTCCAAAAGCAATACATATGCTTGAAAAATTACTATAATTTTATTTATAACTATATTTATATATACATGATTATATTGTTATATTAGTCTCTACAGCCAAGACATAATTGAAGAGCTTAGTGGAAGAACGTGCTAAGTGACAAAAAGGTGAAAACGAGATAATGAGCTTCAAAGTTTTTAGTTTGCAACTTTTCTGCCATTCACAAAATCAGTTTTTTTTCATGATATTTTAGTTTGGTTCTTCAAAATGCTTGGTGGCTTTTGGCTTAGCCGTAATTTACGTCATAACGCGTCATTTACAAAACGCGCTTGACACCTCATGCACTTGGCACGTTCTTCCTCCGAAGTGCTTCAGATTTTGGCCAGTCGCTTAGTGGAAGAACGTGCTAAGTGACATTTTTAAGGTAAATTTGATCCATAACCGTTTCATAATTTCTGTACTAACCTTCCTATTTTCAAAATTCTTTTTCTGTTTGGAAGATAGGACTTCACAGATCTCTTTTATACTTATTAATCGTTTGCCTGTATGTCCATCATTTTGTCCGTCCGACCATATCCCTTTCAATTTCCGATCCAAAGTTCCTGATTTTGAAAATTCTTTTTTGGCTCGAAAGTAAAAAATTAGATGACTACAATGTATAGTGTTTGGCCAACTGCCTGTACGTCTGCTTTTTTGTTTCTGTCCGTACGTCCTCCCCCCTCCCCCCCACCCAACTTCCTTTGTACCCGTCCATTTTTTAAAGTTATTACTTTCAATTACCTAATATAAAATATAAGGTAATAAAATTATTGCGATAGGGGTCAATAATACAAAATGAAGATTTTGTGCTTTCTACACGTTTTGGAGGGTGCTCATTCTAAAAAATTGGGTTTTTTTTACATTGATCCATTTGTCTGTCTGAAACTACTTTTCAGTTTACAATAAAAGAGCTACGGACTTCAAATTTAGTACACGGGTTCCTAGTTCCTGTTGGACTTCATAATAAGGTTTTCGAGAAAATTGCGCATGCACAAGTAGAAGCTGCCATAAACTTTTTTTGGTTTTAAAGGTATGGCTGAACAACGAAATTAGATACAGACTTCTTATTTGATACACGTGTTCCCTGTACTAGTCGGACGTCAAAATAAAGTTTTCTGCAATATTGTGCATGCGCAAGGAGTAGCTGCCATAGAACTGTTTAGGTTTGAAAGTTATTGAAAATACTTTATAAGATATATATAACTTTTAAATGAGCGTACTGATATATATTGTTACATATCCCTAGTTTTTTTTAAAGATATCAGTCACCTATCTTATACTTTTTGTTCGTCCGTCTGTCCCTACTATAAGGATTTCTTTGAGTATTTAAGTTAAAAGAAAGTTGTTTATATAAGTTATTTTAGAACTTCTTCCTTAATGTTAGATGAGTAAGTTTTTAATTGAAAATATTTTTTAAAAAATACCAATATCACTGAAATTATAAACTAAATACTTTGAAGAATAATAAGACAAATCAACTTAATAAAAAGTATACAAAAAGATAGTAAAAGAAACACAGATGCATGTGAATAAAAATAAATATTAAATTTAAAAGACTTTTAAAGAAAGATAATAATGCAAGATGTAAGTTTTCGCAAAATATTTTTTAAAATAGTTTTTAGATAAGAATAATCGAATTTAAAAACAAACTTTGACATTTAAAAAAAAGTAAAAATAAGTTGTATGGCAAGATATAGATCCTAAGGTTATTTACGTTTTTCTCCTTTTCAATTAAGGGTTTAATCAATTTTAAGAAAGCTACTTTAATTTACAGCATTTCTACAACAGTCGAACATGATCGTTTAAACAATTTATTTTTAGAATCGTGCATGATGCATAGTATTTTTTTAAAGTCATCGATATTTTAATAAATATTAAGAACTTATAACGTTTTATACTTTGTCACTTTATTTTTACATCAATTATTATAAAAATATATTTTAGTTTTACATAAAGCAATATCTTGATTAAATTTATACTTACCGTATAAGCTTTTATTCACACTTTCAAGCAAAAATTCAGCTTTCCGCTTGCTTCTTAATTAAATGTTAATAATTTTAGGAGTTTAGGACATTGCACAAAATGCGTTCGATAGCTTTAGAGATGGCTTTAGAGATAAACGTAAAATGGCTTTAAAACGATTTTTGTACCCATAATTCATTTTTTTAAACAAACCAGATGCTTTGAATGTTCGGTGCAATGTTGTTTTAACGCGAACTACGAACTGCCATCTCCATAGAGCAGGTGCAACTTTGTTTTAATTATACCATCTGTTCGCTGCTAAATTACCTATGTTTATTACAATAAAAATCAGACGACATTTTAAAAAATGTCAAAACCTTTAACTCCGTTTAAATTTAAAATCAAAATGCATTTTTTTCCTATTTTGCTAAATGTTCTCAAAACCCAGTTTTACGCAAAATTCAATTAATTTCATTGATTATATTTAATAATTAAAGTTAATTAGGAAATATTAATTACATTTTGTTGAATTATTTTTGATTAAAACTACAAAAGAACCATTTGTTTTGCTATTAATGCAAGCGAAAGTCTGAAAATTTTCCGCAAACGTGTCACTTAGCACGTTCTTCCACTAAACGATCGTTCCGAAATCGGTCGATTTCGGTGGAAGAACATGCCAAGGGTCCTTAGCACGTTCTTCCATTGAAAAAGTGACGAAAACGCGTGCACCTACCAACTTCGTATGCGAAAAATATACGAAATCGAATGTTTTCTAAAAAATTGAAAGCTGTTATGTTTAAAGCAGGTAATAACATGATCATTGACACAAAAATCTCAATTTTTTCAAAAATGTCACTTAGCACGTTCTTCCACTTAGCTCTTCAATTATGATGCTATGTATTTAAAGGATTCACAAATAATTTGTTTTCCTACTAGTAGTAAGAGAATGGTAAAACAAATTGCTTTGATGACTTGTGAACATCCGTTCATACTATTTACTTATGAAATGAATTTCCATAATTCGCAAAATTTAATTATTGGAAAAAAAACGTTTAACCTTGTAAATTTTCAAGATCACAAATAATGTATAAAAAGAATTCAACTTTAATTTTCTTTTTTGCAAGTCGTCGTACTTCAATAGTTAATAGATTGGTAAATGTAGTTCGGTAATTGAGTTTTAATGTTTCGCAAAATTACAAATTTCCCATGTGCTTCCCCATTACCATGTACACCTTGAGCAAGCTTATGAACATTTGTAGCCATAAATGAAGGGTCTAGTTGCAAAAATCACATTCTAAAATTATAACTAAGATATAGGGTCCAGTAGTTCATTGGCGACTTGGTCCTATTGAATTTACAATCATACGAAGTCGCCAATGAGAACGCGATGGATCGTATATCTTAGTTATACTTTGGAAAATGTTAGTTTTGCAGCTAGACTCATCAAATGATTATCATTCTAAAAGCTCAAAACAAAAAATAAAGGATGCTGAAGATATAACAAATTGCTCTGTTTTCCTACTTTTTTCTACTAAATAACATAAGTAATATCGAATATTTTAAGATTTTTCTAAACATTTACGACTCCTTGCTTTATTGAAATCTTAAAGGTGTTTTGTTTGCATTTCTTTTGTTTCTAATTTTATGGATCTAAGAGATGGAAGTAATAAAAAAATTAAACAACCTAATGCATAATTCTAATAAAAATATTCCCGTGTGTCTGTTTATTAAGTTTAACTTAAAATATTTTCTTCGATTTTTTTGCATGTTTTTATAAATATTTTGAATAAGTAATTATTTTTTAACTCTGTGATGCTATATCGATGTGCGATAACTTCATACACCCTTTTTGGTTAACAATACACATACTTTATTTTTAAAAAATTGAAATTTTGGCTCAGGTGCTATGAGGTATTTCGCGTCAACTTTATAAGCCAAAGATCGTAGTTATGAGCCCCATCTGAGACGGCAGAATTTTAGAATGGAAAAATCGTCGGCACGCATGTCATATGAATATGTGACATGTAAAATTTTTCTTGAATGCACGTTTTGCGCTTAGGTTATCTCGGCAAACATTGGCATCTACATTGACCTCAGCCTCATTGTAATCTGCGTGTCGAAATTGGGCGAGAACCGCCTAAATGGTACTACAAGAAAATAGCTCTCAATTCTGTAGAATATACCAATTTGCAAAAGGCATGATCAACCAAAAAAGTAGCCTCGCTTAGAAGAAAAAAAAATGATTAGAAAAATAAAGTAACAACTCTTTGAAAATAGTTGTTACTCGATATCTTAATGTATGATTCCTCAAGGAATAACAAAAATTTCTTTCAGCAGTTTTTTATATGAAAAACCAATGCTACCATCCTGCAACAAAGGAACGCCCTTGAGAAGGCAGCCGCGATGTCAAGGGAGATTGGACAGACGGACGTGACACTAGACCTTCCTCCAAAACCGCAGAAACCATCAAGAAACTTCGAAAAATGGAGGATAAAAGTCCAGTTGAGGACCCGAGGGCCTCTGACGTAAGCACCTCGTAAAAACCCTCCTTCTCAGAACGAAAGTGAACACCCCGTTTAACTAGTTGGACTTTGTTTTAATGCTCTTGGAGGTCTTTGACCGTTGTACTTCCGATGGGTCCTTGTGACCTGTTGCACTTCAACCATTCCGTCTGATGTTGAGGTCGCACATGGGAGTGATGTAAAAGACCACATGTCTCGTCTGAGCCTGGGTTGAGTACTAAAATAAGCATCGCCTGTTACATTTTTTTTCAACCTTGGAGGTTGGGTGCTGGGATCTTGGAGTAGCTCGAAATGAAAGGAAGACATTTCAATCGGTTTGGAAATCCTAAACACTCTAAAATTTTAAACTAAATGAAATTATCAAGTTTATAAATTGTTAAAATTATATGTGTCTCTTTCGTTTTTCTTATTCCCTTGGAATAGGTATTCCTAGACCAGGTCCATAAGATCAAGCTGCCACAATTGATCCCATATCTTGTCCCCCTCTCCCATCAGCTGCCCCCAAAAGGGACCAATGCAAACTAAGCTGTAAGAGGCAGGGGCTCCACAATGACCGTAAGGACATAGCTATTTTATCCATCCCAGAATCTGATGCTCCTTGTATGTCCTGTTATCAGCCTCGACATAGCTGTTTGGGCAGCTTTAAAGTGACATACTTCGCCCTATACCAGTTATGTTTTTTTTTTTTATTTTTTTTTGGGGGGGGGGATCCTTCAGACTGCTTTGGTTTTTGTCAAAAACAGGGAGTGCACCACAGAAACATATGAATTTGTGTTGCTGGGGAAATTAAAGTTCTAACATTGGCTTATCCTTCAGCTTTCAGAATATATAGATTACAACGATCAGAATCCCCAACTATAATGCTGCCCTTTATTTTCAATGCGGTAAGTCCCTAGCTTAAAAGTGGGGTGATGGTTGTAAGTTAAGTATTTGTTATTATTTATTAATATATAATTGTCAATATTTCTTTTTTGATGTCTTTTTTTAATTTGGTAGGGAGAACTAGGGTTTCTTTGACCCTACTTTCAGTTTCGACTTTTGAATTTTGTTTGAACATTATTTTACGGTCGTAAACGTAGGCTGATTATACTTGATACAGTAATGCACAATATTTATCATTGTTTGAAAATATTAAATGTAAAGTTAAAAATGTTAAAGTATTGAAAACTTAAAATTTGAGTTAAGTATCCCCATGTAAAGGGATACTTGACCCATCCATTAGGGATACTTATCCTAACTTATATATTTGGGAGTATGATATAAAATAAAATTTAAAAGGACACTTATACTTTGGGAAAGTGAAGACATTGTGTTGTTTAAAATTGGTTGTACAAGATATGCTGGTTGCTTCTGGTTTCTATTAAAAGTCGTTCAGAATGTCTACCCATGAAGACTCGCAGTTAAATATTAGAAAGCTGCTTTTCATTTGTTCCAATTTTCAAAGTATCTTTTTAGTTTTATTTTTCACAAATGAGTCATAACCAAACCAAAGATATCGGTCGTGTGTAAAACTTATACGTATAGTTCCAAGATATATTCTTTTGGTTTTTGGACAAAAAAAATCTATTCGTTATAGAGCGATATATTTTAGCTTCCACATTACGTTTAAAACGTAAAAAATGGAAGGTATTATAATCGTTCAGTTCGTCTGTCTGTCTCCGTCTGTCTGTCCGTCTGTCTGTCACCCACTTTAATAGCCCAAACTACAAATGATACGGACAAGTGTGATACGTCAAAAATTTCAGCGCATTGAAATTAGAATACATTGAAAATTTCAGAAAAGAATTCTAATTCTAAGTATACTTCAATTATTTAAAAATCTGCAAAATTTATGCTCATTTAAAAAAAGCATAGGAAGCCATTTTTATAAGAATTAAATCACCACTGCCATTCGCAACAATCGCTCGAGAAACTTTAATTCTTTTAGACAATAAATTAAAATAAATTAATTTTTGCGGCATCGATCAGTTTGAAATGACGTAAATATATTTCACTACGAGATTCTTTGTATGTTGATATGAAATATTTGTATTTTATTTAAAAGCGAGGAAATATTACATATTTATTCTTTGAAATATAAATTAATTTTTGCAAACGATAAGTAATAATTATTGAATTTTCGAAATAAAATAAATGAAACTAGCCAAATTTAGCATGTAAATGTTTAATATAGAATTAATGCTGTGTTTGGCGCCTTTTTACCTGTTAAACACAACTGTTGTGTGGAAGCGGGTTAAGTGACAGGTTCTGTTACATACCTACTTGTTTTCTCCGTGCGTAAACAAACATGTGTCTTTACCCTGAACTATCCTACATCCTATAAATAAAGTAAAATCAGCAATAGAATATGTTAAAGATCTAGCAATAGAATGCGTTGAAGTTCTTGGATTTTTTTTGTTCAAAAATATTAAGTATTTTTCATAAAACCACTTATTCTAAATCTGTAACTTCAACCAAATATTTAATATTATTTTTCTCATCATAATATGACTACATATAATGACACAGTAATAAAACAAACACTTTTAAAAACAATTTTTATTAAATTTCATTTGCACTTGTTTTCAAAGCTTTTTTTTTTTTTGCTTTTTGTAAAAATCACCTGTTTTCAATCAGCCTGAAAAACAAGTGATTTGTCTACTTGGAGTCTACTTTCCTTTTACTGTATGTACTTGAGGTATAATTTTACAAATGAAAAAAAATCAAGGTTCAACAGTCTTATTGTCAGTCAGTTGTTAGTTGAAAATAACCTTTGTTTTATAATAAAACTGTAATTTGGGAGTGATGTAAGAGGAAAGGAATATTTATCAAAGGTAAACAGAATCACATCCTTGTTGTATCGTCTTTTCTAGTCATTTCTAAAATAAAAGTATTGTCAATAACATCTACCAATAATCCCACAAAATAATTCAAAATTTAATTTACATTTGTCCTAATAAAAAGTGCTTAAACTTAATAAAAATGTCTATCTAGGGAAATTCAACGCTCTTTTTTAATATTTAAACAACAGTTAATAGAAAGGGTATATGAATATATTTACAATAGTTTTATAAAAAAATAGTTTATATTTTCAAAGCAGAATTATTTAATACTTTTTTGCTAAATGTAGTCTTATTTTTAAGTAAAATTATTTATTGTTTGCGTTTTCATTTCTTTGCAATTATTTAACTTTTCAGCAATATATACAAGGATAATTTAACAAAAAATTATTATATTTATTTAATACTAAATTAAAATCCAAATAATTTATAATAAAATCATTTAAAAAATGATCTCACATTTAAAAAACTCTGCAAAAAAATTAGGTTTTACAAATTGTGAATTTTTTTTTGATAAGCACTTCATTATTTGGTCATGAACTTGAATCAAATCGAAGTCATATGAAGTTCGTTTACATTTAAGTAAGGCTATTAACCGCAAGTACTTTTAAACTACTAAGCAGTAATGGTCATCATTCCCACATAAAATCAGACATTCGAAAACTCTTTATCATAGCCATTAACATGACTATGATCCACAGCAATTACATGACATTTGCACGATACGCAAATGATCCTAAATGTTCGATCCTCTTATCATTCTCCCCTTGTTCACCCTAATAGAATTCAAGTTTTATTGACGTAGAAACTACGTCACAACCTATGGAAAAACCACTTTTTTATGATAATGTATACTAAACGGTCACTATTTAGTTGTCGGCTGTTTCATTTGGGTTGTCGGAAGTAGTGTTGGGTGAAATTCGTTCACGGATTTCAATGTCAAGATTGTGAAGGGGTCTAAAGTTCAATTTTCTCTCAAGTTTGGTCATGTGCCTTTGGAAATTCAAATTAATGGAAACAGCATTCCAGAATATGGTTAGGAATAATTTGTCGCATCTTGACGTGTTTCTTCACAAAGCTAGTTTAAATATTTAATTTTTTTATATTTAATTTTAAAAGCAAATGTACAATAAAACTCAGTAAACAATGGTTCCAAAATGTAGATTTATAAGGTATAATTTTGATGAATTTAAAAAAAAAATTACTCATTCTAAAATTTATTATTTAATGATTGATTTCTAAAATATCTTTTAAAAACTCTTACTCTAATAGAATGAATAACCAATATCATGATTCAAATTCTATATTTGGGCATTACTTGTAGTTTTAAATATTAATACAACAATGTTTTTACTAAGGTTTTTAAAAATAATAATCCTATCATCAGATATTGATGCCTTTCATATCAATAATTTTAATTGTAACTAAGTAAAACTTAACTATAAGATTTGTCGAGGTTTTTTTATGATTTCCATAACGCATGTCTGGTAACAACCTTGTACATTTTAAATTCGATGCAGAAATATGAATTTACTTTTAAAAAACAATATGAAGTCTGAAATGCTAATTAATACAGACTTGTTGGTCATTGGTCACTTAATAAGCTATCCGAAACTTTCATTTCAAATTTATAATTCATTAACAATCATAAACTACATGGAATAATTTTTTATTTTAGAAGAAATGGTTTCTATTGTTACACCACACAATTGAGGATATTTTACTGCGAACTATTTAAGTGGAATATAATCGTTAAATATGCATTAACAATTTCTATGTAAATAAACTAGCAATAGCTTATCTTGAGCAACACACAAGCGCTTCTTTAAGTTTGGATTGAAATTCGAAGAACTATGTTTTTTTTTATCAAGGAAACATATTTTTCTTTGTTTTCTTTATCAATTTATCATCAATTGTGAATAAATTGCTATCCAACTCAAGCTGACCATATGATGTCTTATAAAAAACCCTTTGCAACACAATTAGATGTCAATGCAATATTGTTGCAAGTATATGGAAATTTGTAAAGCGTAAAAGTTAAAAAGTTTAAAAAGTATAGTATAATCATATATAAATATGGATTTTTTTTTAAAGTAAATTATCTGGATATTTATATATGAAGTTCCGAAGTTTTAAAATGACAGATAGTATTAACAGATGGTGATACTATTTCAAGAAATTTCTATTAATAATTTAATAACTGGATGATAATTTCTCTTTAAATTTGTTTTGTTCTGTAGCTATTACTATTAAAGGTTATATATAAAAAACAAATATTTTTACTGAAGTTAGGATTTCGAAACTAATGCATTAGATCCATGGGATTGATCATCCCTTAAAAAAGTAGGGGTGTGTAACACTATACGACTTTAAATTACCACTCACTAAATCCATACAGATTTAAAAGTACACTCTTAAAACAAAAGAGTGAAATTCACTCCTATAGGAGAAGTGCATTTTCGGCACCGGAAAGGAGTGGAAATTAACTCAGACTGAGTTAAAACCACTCGTTTGTTTTAAGAGTGTAGTTATATACCCTGTAAGGTAAATTAACTTAAAACTTTAAAAGTTCCATAGCAGCTACCATTTGCGCATGCATGATTTTCTCAAAAATCCTTAACACGACGTCTGACAGATAGTACCAAATTTGAAGTCCTTAGCTCTTTTATTTGGAACTTCAGAGTGGTTTAAGAGAGACAAGCGGATATATATTAAAAAAAACACTTCATTTTTTAGAATCATCAGCCGTGTAGAAAACATAAAATCTCCATTTCGAATTTTCCACCCCATTGCAATACCTTCATTAAATTATGTTTCATATTAGGAAATTGAAAGTTAAAAAAAAACAGTAATCGGTTGGTAATATTTTTGAATTTAAAAAAAAAACAGTTAACAAATACTATAACTTTTTATTTTTCGCATACATAAGTGCAAAATTATTTAAATTATAAAAACTGAACTCTTCTAATTAACGTTACGAAACTGATTTATGAACTCTTCTAATTAACGTTACGAAACTGATTTATTAAGTGGAAGTGGTCTATTCTTGGCCCAACATCCGTTGTCGATGCAACGAAAAGCAGACTTCCTATTTTGAAGCGAGACATTTTTACGAATCTATAATTAGAGCCTCACTGGAAGGCACTTACCAGCAAGACTAGACCGCCTTTGTGTTATATACGCACTCAATATTTCGATAAGTATGCTCGAGATTCAAAAGTCGAAAGCTTCCGTCTTGTATGTGAAAGCAGAATCTGGTGAGTGATAATTATTTTTGAAGATATATGCAGTAATGCGAAAAAACAAAAAAGGAAATTTTCTGTTTTCGATACGTTTTGGAAGGTAATGATTCTAAAAAAAATAGATTTTTGAACATTGGTCCATCTGTTTGTTTTGTAACCATTCTACAGCTCGAACTTAAAGAGCTATAGCTTTCAAATTTGGTATACGAGTTTCTAGTACCTGTTGGTGTTAGGTTAGGTTGAATTATCATCGCACTATAGAGCAACACGAGGGATATTAGTACCAGTCGACGTCATAATCAGGTGTTTGAGAAAATCGCGCATGCTCAAATGGAAAAAGCCACAAAACTTTTAGGTTTTAAAGTCGTTGAAATTAATTATAGAGTATATTAAACAAAAAAAATATTGATTGTTTTTAGTGTTAAGTGTGAAATTCGTGTATAGTTACACATTCCTAGTTTTTGTTTGAATAGTTTAAAAAATGAGTACAAAGAATCTTCAAAGACTATGGCGTACAAAAGCATTCTTACTATTTGAATATAATTCTAACTATTTTAATTATAAAATAAAACATAAAAAGATTAGGATTTTTTTAATACTAATTTTATATTACAACCTACATTGCTTAAATATTTTGATCTTGGAATGCCGTAGTAAAACTATATTTTAGAGAAAAGATGTTTCGGCTGTATCGCTTAGCGAAAGAAACTCTAAATTTATTAACTAAAAATTATAAACTCCTAAATGATAAAATTTTGAATACTTTAAATAAGCAAATGAGTATATATTTTTATTAAGCACACGATTATTTGATGCAGTTCATACTCAAATAAGAGGACACGACTTTCTCAAAAATAATTTCATATGGTTTTCCAAATGTAAACTCTTGCACTGGGAGCCACCATGAGTCCACAAAGTACGCGAGTTTAAAATAGGAAATGCTTCTTTGTTATGTTACAATTGATCCGAAAAATAGATCAGTTTAAACTAATTTTTTTTATTTATAGTTCCTTTTTTATTTCATTTTCAACATACAGAATTTACGTTTTAAACAGCAGAAGAAGAGAAATCTTGACTTTTTGGGGGTTAAAATTTTGTTATTCGATTAAAACAATTTCATTATCTTTATAGATACAATTGTAAAATCTTATACCTTTGACCCCAGCTGTCTCTTATATTGTAGGAAACATCTCAAATATTTAAAATTTCACTTACTAAAACAAAAGAGCGCATCCTACAAAGGACATTTTTTAAACCATAAATTTTCTATTTAAGAGTGTTGTTAATCAAACATAAACCCTCATCGTGTTCTTTTTAAGACACTACCCAGACAAGTGCGCCCCAGAAAAGAAATATTAGCCCAGAGCCCCTGGTGACGTGTAGCTGGACAGTTGGCGTGACACTAAAGAACTTAAAGACTAGAACTGACTGTTCTGTTTCACTGTTCTTTAAATAAAAATTAACATGTTAATCTCGATTCTGAAAAATCTGGTTTATGAACTTCTTGACGTTTCGTTTAAAAATTCTTTTACTTTACTAAACTTTACTTTACTTTACTGCTTTAAATATCCTTTTCCTTTCCTAAGTAAATACGAAATCGTGTGCATAAATAGAAATTATTATTATTAATTATTATTTGGGGGAAGGGGAGGGGATGCGATTCGACGCATTTTCTATGCTTTTGATACTTGGGTAAATTTCTAATCGTCTTTAGGTTATTTAAATTTTTCCAACGATTTTTGCTACTTACGGAGAAAAAAAATCTTGTAAGTGTGATACTTGGTTTTAATTTTATCTTTAAAGTGTGACAATTTAAAGGAATATTTTATACATTTTTATGAACTAAAAATTCATAATTAAAATGGCTAACAAAAGCTTCTATTTCGTGGATTTTGTGTTTTATATATTAAAAATATTGCTTGTTGTTATTATTTATCCCTTGATAAATTTCCTATAATACCACAAACTCGCGTCTTTTGAATCCCAACATTGTCGTATTAAACATACATTTAACATTTTATTCTTATTTAATGAAAATTTAAGATGATGCTTTTGATGTGTTGACCTCGAAAATTACTACAATCACTTCTTAAAGAAAACAAATAATAATAATTTAAAACACTAATAAAAAGTTATTAAAAAACTGGAACAGTGATCATATGTCCCTTTATAAGAACATTCGTCATCTCGAGATCCCACGGATTTTATGTCGGAGCCAATTTGATGTCCTTGGGTCCACTAAGCATAACAACGGCCTACCAAATTGCTCCAAACGATGAATCCGATAAGAGGTTTTATAGGAGGAAATAAGGGAAAGAAGATTCCAATTGTTTCGTACTGCCGAAGGTTTGTTGGATTGCTATAGATACATCTTGGAATTGTTCAAATTGACCATATTTATCGTAGAAATGTGCAGTTGGTCAAAGATTTGGGGTTTGTAATCTTGTAGTGGCTGTTGTGGTGCTTTTTTGTTGAATATTTGGACTGAGGCAATGAAGAATTGGATTTGATAAACTATTTTTTTTCCAACGATTTTTGCTACTTACGAAAAAAAAATCTTGTAAGTGTGTTACTTGTTTCTAATTTTATCTTTAAAGTGTGACAACGTAAAGGAATATTTTCTAATTTTTTTATTAACAAAAGCATCCATTTCATTGATCTTGAACCTATTTAAATACTTCTTTATAACTGTTAAGTTTATAAAAAGTAAGGCAAGAAATTCATCATTTAATTCCGTGTTACTTTGTTGCATGAATGACAAAGAAGAACTTAACTTGTTTGATATTAAAGCAATTAATTTTATATTTACTCTTTTTTAAAATGCAATGCAATTGATTTTTAGAACCATTTAATGAAAATATTATGTTAATTATAACTCGAAAATCTCATAAATCATTAAACAATAGTTAAGGAAAACTTGGTGATGAAAATTTGATGCATTCCATATGCAATGCACGGTTAACGGATAATTTATCATGCTCATTTATATAATTATAAATAGTTTGTATTACACTAAATGTTATACAAAATACTTTGATAGATTGGATTGTTTTATATGAATTTCGAAGTTTTTTTTTACATATTCGAATGATTTCAGTTTGCAAAAACATAAAGTATAACTTCCTCGTAACTTCTTATATTATCGTAAAATTTTGAATTTCATGCTTATGAAATACTATCATGCTTAAATTTCTAAACACGTTTAATATAAATTAAAAAATCTGTTAGTTTATTGGATTGCATTAGCTGCCCCTTTTAAGCAGTGTTAAATTTACAAGTTACAAATATTCTTCAACTTTTAAAATTGAAGTAGCTGGAGTGCTTTTAGAGCTTTCGCCAAACTAAAATAGCCGATTAAAATTAAGTTGCCTTTGGCGAAGTGGCAACTGTAGAAATATTTAATAAGATTGAATTTTCTTGTCAATTAAACATTAAATTGAGATTAAAATTTCAGTTTTTTGCTTTAATATAATATATCCCACGTGCCTGGGATAATTGTGGTTATTTCTGAGAGAATTGTTTGAAAACGCACAGACTTCTTACCTTTAACTATAATACCTTTAAGGGGGACCAGACCCCCAAAAAATTTCAAAAATGACATTTCAATGTTTTTAGTGTTTCTTAAAATATGAAATCTTAGCTTTTCACCGATATCTTTCATTAAAAGTTTTGAGTACTGGAAGTATTTTTAATATTTTTTTAAGCAAACGTTGTTTAGGTAAAATCCTGTCATGTTTTATAGGTAAGAAACCACTATTGTTTACTTTAAACGGTTATATCTCAAAACTTACTTTTTCAATGTTCATATACCTTTTTCTCAAAATCTACTGTAAGTATCAGCCTGAATTTTTTTATATGTATTTAAGAAGTTTTTTTCTAAAAACCCCTGGTGGGATTTGACTATAAATATCTTACTCTTTTTTCTTTTTAATATTATTGATGTTTTTTAGGTAAAAAAAATATGTAGTTTCACTTAAAAAAATATTGTTTAAAAACTAAACAAAAATTTTGAAAATGCCTCCATTAAAGTATAGTTAAACATCCATTTAACAACTGGTAAAAATTTCATTAAAAAGTATCAAATAGATTCTGAGAAAAGGGTACATAAAAAAGGTCATTTTAACATGGGCTTCAATGGAGGGCTCCGGTTCCCCTTAACTTTTTACGTAGTTGTGGAAGCTAAAATTGAAATTTCTTGTTCATTAAACGGTGATTAAGTTTTTAGTTTTTCTGAATTTTCCCACTTGTCTGTGAGACTTTTGCATCGTTTTGTGAAAGTGAGTGTCGGACAGACAGACGGACTGAACAATAATAATTTCCACTTTTTACGTTATACATGTAGTGTATAAGGTAAAACGGAACTATATTTTCTTGAATATAAGAATTTAATTTAAATAACACCAAAAAGCTTCATTTTTGTATCTCGTATCAATTGTTACTTTCAAGGGATCCGGCAAAAAAAACACCAAAGTTTTTTCAAAAAATGTTCAGTGATTATACTCGTGAGAAAATGAACATAAAAAATATTATGTATTTATTCTAATCTCGTAAGTTTCCTTCGAACCCAATGAAAAGCGAATAAGTATTGTTAATGACTATTTACCAAATGAAAAAAAATCCATTCTGCATCTTACATTTGAAACGTATAGGATAATAGCGATAGCGAATTCATTAAGAAATACTATTTTTTTAATATTTCAAATTAATATTCATCAAAGGTAATTTATACATTAAATTGGATGCATACGTGAATAATCATTGAGGAAAAAAAGGATCTAACCTTGGTGAGGCACTTAGTCGCAGTGCAGGGACTTAGCAGAGTATGATTAATTTATTTTGTGCATGATCTCTGCTACCCTCTCATTTGCAAGAAATGATGATCAAGCCATCGGCTCTCGGGTTTTACCAACGATTTTAGAATATTTCAGATCGAAATTCCGGATATGCCGCTTTGGAAGGACAACCTTTGCAACCGGATTACGTTTTCCCGAAATTTTTTTTTAACCTTTTATATCTTTGCAACAACAGAAAAAATATCTCTTCATATCTTTCATTTAAACACAGAAAAATATTTTGTTGAAAGAACAAAAAATGGGTTGATTCAACAAAATTTTTGGAAGAATATAGCACCCACAAAAGTTTTGCTGTCCGTACCAAATTATTTTGTTGGTTCAACAAAAGTTTAATGATTTTCAGCAAATAGTTTTGTTGCTTCAACATCCATATATACACGCATAGCATGTAAGCACAAACCATATATGCAGTTAAAATAAGAAATAAATTTTTAAACACAAGTGAGCTAAAGCTGCGTCCAAATTTTCGGTGGAATTTAACTGCTTCTACTATTGTAGAACGATACAAATAGTGGTTGGACAAAACAATTTGCACACTTTGTAAGTTTTTAATTTTCTCACACCTCTTTAGAACTACAGTAAAGTATATAAATTTCTTTTGATGACTTATAAAACGTGTGTCAGAAAACGTTTTCGGGCATTGTCTCAATTTATAAGTACGCTTTCACAAAATTGAGCCGAAGATGCAATTTGGAGCATCATTATCACACGCATTTATCAAACTGTTAGCACTTTTTAAGAAGTAAACAAGCTAGAGCTAAACTTATGTTAAATATAACTAATATTTATCTAGAATATTTGAGGAGATATAGCATTTGAAAAATAACAACCAGCTCTTGTACACAAAATATTATTAAACTTCAATAAAATATTAAGCTTTTTTTTGAACAATTTTTTGTTATTCATTTTACAAGCTATCATAAAGCTGTTGCTTAAAGAAATTAGGAAAATAATTTATTTATAGAAAAAAATCTCGTGTATAAATAGTAATTGCTAGACTTCTGCACATGCGTGGAAGAATTTAAAAAAATCACATTATTTCACCTAAAACTGTTTTGGTATGTGGTCATATTATACAAAAGCGGCTATCTCATATCTTTAAATTTGTAGGATATTGAGCTATTTTATTGAGTCCTTTTTCAGTGTAAAAAAATTATTATCCGAGTGAGGCGATACATAAGTTATCTTTTACAAAGCCAATAGTTACTACACATAATACATAGGCACCAATTCTAACACTTGGAGATGGGCCACACTTTTTTTCCAGTTTCAGAAGAGTAAGAAACCTAAATTCTTAAAAAAAACCCTCGCTATAACAACTGCGTTTTCTACAAATTTATGGGTACGAAATAGCCCCTTATATACGAGTTAACCGAAATAGTTTGAAATACCAATATGTAAAAAAAAACGTGTGCACATGAGTAGGAAAAAACGGCAATTACTATTTATACTATATATGTTAATCAAATTACAGCACATTTGTGGGCGTTAGAATACAGCACCCGTACCGGTAACAGTGACTGAATTTTTTTTACAGTGTAGTGTTTCTAATTAAAAACGGTTCTTATAAACACTCATTCGATCAAAATTACACTCTTAAAACAAAAGAGTGAAATTCACTCCTATAGGAGAAGTGCATTTTCGGCACCGGAAAGGAGTGAAAATTAACTCAGACTGAGTTAAAACCGCTCGTTTTAAGAGTGTAGGACGCAGATTGTTTTCTTTTATTTCTTTTACCCACTCAGAAAAAGAGTGAAATTCACTCCTATAGGAGAAGTGCATTTTCGGCACGGAAAGGAGTGGAAATTAACTCAGACTGAGTTAAAACCGATCGTTTGTTTTAAGAGTGTAATAATAAAACCTTTGGGCCGTTTTTTTTAAATATGTATTTTAAACTTGCTTTCTATTCTAATGAAATAATGCATATTTATTCTGAGTATAGCTATTCCACGAATGGACTGCTTTAATATCTAAAAGGCTGTTTTTTTACTACAACAAATTCAACAAGTATCACGACTTTAAAGCTCATAGTTAAATATCATTCTTCGTGATAATCATCAACGAAATAAATACCCAAGAATATGCTAAATGATTTTATTTTCTAAAATGCATTTTCTAAATGCAAGTATTTTTGATAAACTTTAAGCTGTTGCATAAGATTTACGAAATTTTTTCATAAATGCATTTTAGAGAAAATAATAGTCGTTCTTGATAGAAAAAAATTACCTTTAATAAACGAAAATTATGAAAACTACACAAATTGAGCAATAATTGAACGATTGACGTCTCCATGAGGATTGACGTCTTCAATTTCCTTATGTGAGTTTACCTTGATAGCTCTTTGTGCATTTAAGGTAATAGCCCAGGAAGTACATTTTTATTTTATCAAAACATCCTATGATCAGAAATAACAAAACAAAAAAAAAATAGACGGAGAATTTGATTAAAGGTTTAGGGAAGTCAATTTATGAAAAAGCAGATGTTTTCCGGAGAAAAAAAATATTATATGCAAAACCATTAGTAAGAATTATTTAAGGAGAAATCGTAGAATTGACGAAGAAAATAATTATTTAACTGTAATACTATTGATAAGAAAGTGACGCACCATGGACAGGATTTTCCTGGAGCAAGTTTAGATCTTCCTGTAAAAAAATGTCCGAAGTTAATATTCAATATCATAATGAAACAAATAGATATCAATTGTAAAAATTTAGTTATTTTGTCCTATTTTTAGTTTTTTTTAAAAAAGTGAATGGTTATATAAAGAAATAAAAATTCTTTGTCTTTTTGAATTCGATTCTATTAAATGCAAACCTGTAGTTTTACTTGACTTCAGTTTAAATTTATAATGAAATGTAAAAAAATATACTCCTACTCAAGATAAAACAATGTTGTACAGCAAAGTATAACAATTCCATTTCCTTAAAATTAATAAAATTGAGTAAAAGAGTCTAATGGTAATTGCAATTTTTTATAATGGTCGTCCTAAACCTAACCGTCCATAACCTAAAATATATGAATTTGGTAACAAGATAACTCTATTTTGAACACTTATTTTATTATTTGGGATCGCTTTTTTAAGATGCAAAACCACAGTATAGAAGCTCATTTATAATTGAGTCCTTAAGTTCTATAACATATTTGCAGATTACGTGTGCAAACGCTTTCGATAAACATACTAACTTATGCAACCGACTGTGTATTAACTTATGCAAAGTATTTATCACTACCAACAGCAATAAAAATACAACTTTTCTTATAGTATAATTTTTAAAAAAAATACCCAAGTGCATATTCAAATTGAAATTAATTTTAATTATCTTCTAATTAAAATAAAACCTTAACCTACATAACCACCCTCCCTAACTTGATATGCTTTGTAGAAATACCGCACATTGGCATCTGTAATTACGACTTTAAATTATTTTCAAACACAAAATTTTAGGTTTTATTATATTCAAAATGTGTCAAGTTGAATATAACTGACAGCTGTAATAACATTTATTAAATGCAAAGGGACAGGGAAATCGTGGAATCCTTGAATTGAACTGAAGAATTTGAATGTAAAAAATTCTAAAACCTGATTGAGAAAACAAAAGGCAACTTAGGAAAAAACGAATCAAACGTCAAAATATTTTCTATTTTGAAAACGGAAATCTACTTAAAAATGTTAATTCGACTTAATAATTGGCCCAAGTGTCAATGTTATTCCTTCACGTTAGGCCATGGTCAAAACTCATCTAACAACAGATTGCACACAAAAGATAAAAACAAATGGAGAAAAGTTGCTGGAAATCTTTTTATGAAAATTCTTAAACAAGACAATGAATTTAAAATTTATAGTGCTCATAGTTTGTAAGCACTATAAACAGTATTTTATGTGTTAAATTATTATATTTGTTAGGTAAAATGTAGGTTATGTTAAGCGAAATAGACGTAGTTTGTTAATTTTTTTAGTTTTAATATTCGAATAAATTCAATTTCTTACATGCTATATACAAGTTAGTGATATTAAAAATATATATTTGTATGTACCTAAATTTACCAAATTAACTGGATTATTTTGATTTAAATGTAAAGGATTGTTTCAAATCAGCGACTTAAAAACCATATGATTCTAACATGATATTTTGCAATCGAACTTCAATATTTTTATAGTAATTTAAAGAAATACATATTTTAATATTTGCTTTTTATTTGATTCTTCATTTATTTTTGTGTGTGTCAAATCATTAGTTTATTATGATAAATCAATCCTTTAGAAATATTTGAAATGCATGAATAAAATTTGAAGACAATGTAGTGAAAGAAAACAACAAACTTTCGCTTTTGCAATAAAGTATAAACAGTTTACTTTTCTGGTTTTGTTTTATCAAAATAGATAATAATAAGAATGCAGTAATAATACGAGGTAAATTTTACCAATTTTTTTTAACGCAGAACAACTTCAGTTATAACAGTTGTAACTCAAGCAGTATGTTAAATGAAACAGACATTCATAATTCTTTATAGCAATTTAAGGTAAAAATATCAAATTAAATTAAGAATCAAATAAAGGAAATTGTGAAGATTTTTAAAACTTCATAAATGAATTAAAACTTTTCCCCTAAATGTAAATTATTCCCCAAAAAATATTATCTAAAAAATTAAATATGTCTTTATAAGACCTGGCACACAGTAAAAATATCACGATAATCTCACAGTTAATAAATAGTTACTAGCATTGTAGAAATAAAACCTTTTTTTACAAAATTCAACTTTACACACAACAATGTAAAAAAGAACTATTAAACTATTAAAACTATAAAACTAATAACTAATGCTTATATTATAAATGAAACTATAAAACTAATGCTTTAAATAAATAACAAGAAATTATCTCTAAATATATTATTGCCTGAACTAAACCATATTTAAGTACTCTTAAGACATAAATAATATTAAAAATGTTCTAATTTTGACAAATTGAAAAGGTATTTACAAAATTTATATTATCTGCACAATATTTAGACACGGAATACGTTGTTCGATGCGATTAAAGATTACTTAAAATATCCAACATAGTCAATCACTAACTTCATTTTATCAAAAGAAAATATACGTGTTCCATCAAAATCAGTTATCTATCCTTAATTGTATTACCAAATTTTATATTGTGAGTTTTACATAAAGAGCTAGTGCGTTTTTTAGTTAGATCGATACATTTTTTCTGCAAGAAACATTATTCTTAAATAGAACTACGTTATCAGGTCGGGTTTCATAAAAAAAAAATTTGACCTACATTATTTTAAAAAATCACGCAATCGAAAGAAATTTGTAATAATATTTGCTTCTGTGTCTTCAATACTAATATTTAGTTTTAAAATACAACTAAGATGAAATATAGAAATTGTACAGTTGAAAAAAAAATTTATATTTTTTACACAATTTATACTAAATTATAAAAAAAAACTGTATGAATGCTAAACTTTTAATTGGTAATATAACTATATTTACCGTTTAAAATATAATGAAGTAAAAGATTGTTTTTTAAGTGGGCAAATATTTGAACTAAATCAATAACCACACAAATTGGAAAAATGATTAGGCCCATGAAACCTATGATTTTAGTATTGCGCCACATCGAATATTCATGATGGAAAAAAACGACTGAAAATCATTAATATTGGGGTTTTACGTCCAATTATTTTACTTCAGTTACATTGCAGAATTTTGTAATTTAGATGCAGCTTTTACAAAAATTATTCAAGAAAATAAAACATTGTATCTAAAACTTTAATGAAGATAAAAGCTTTAAAATTGCAGATGGCATTACCACGTTTTTAAAAAACATTTAAAAAACTAGACATTAATTAATTGAATACTTTTTCAATATGAACTTATAAATTTTTTTACGAGCTTTGCGTGATTAGAAAAGGAGGGTACGTAAAGGTAAACTGTAAAAAAATGGAATTGAAGCTAAAAATCAAGTTCTATTAACTTATGCAATTCTTAAAAGCGATTGATAGAACTACTTGGCTACAATTGGTTTGTTTCAGGTGGCGCATTTCATTCCATATTTAATTTCCTCTCTTTCTTCGATCAGTTCTCTATTGTTCTCGCTCCCTAATCGAGGCTTGAGAAAGAATTTATCATCCTTTTTCGCTTTTCTGTCGCCACTTACGACCTGAAACATGCCCATAGTTTGATCTAGGAGTTTACCACTTATAAAATGTCGCTGAAAAGCTAAAGTTTAGACAATTCTCTAGAAAAATCGTCTTTTTCTCGATTCTTCACTTTTTCTTGCTCATAGTGCGATGTAATGAATCTGAGGAAACAGTAAAAAACAACACTTTATAACATTGTATCTAAATTTTTATTCTTTCCAGTCACTGGTTCCTCTTTCAAGAACTTTAGCAAAAATTATTGTTTATGCTAACCACCAAACCGCCAAGTGAATATTAGAATATTTCATGTTTTTGTACGTAGAGTCATCAGTCATGTTTCATCTAAAAATTAATAAATAACTTTTGGTGGCGGTTGTTATTGCTAACTTTCATTGAAATTCTATAGGTTCGCCACAGTTCTCTCGTTAAATCATTCAATCCAGGAAGGGTTCGTGTCTCGTTCCACGAACTTCATTTATTTCGTAGGTTGACCAATGGAATATGGCATTTTAGCGGTTTCTGTAAAGCAGTTTCTTTTTTTATTCTTGGTTGGAAAAATTTTCATCTAATGTTTACAAATTTAAGTGTATGTCTTTACGTCAATTCAAGTGTTAAATAATGCATAAGTTGCAGTATATTAATACACTGGTAGAAATTAATTGTAATGAAATATTTTTTCGCCTTGAGTTTTTTTTTTAGAAAATTAACAATTTGAAGATTAGATTCATTTGTGAATATCTTAAATTGTATTCAATGTGTGGTGGATATCCAATATGTTGTTTCTTGTTTTATTTCCATTTGGTAGAGCGTTTGCAGCCTCGAAAAAATTTATAATTGAACATTTTTAGCTTTCATACTACGTTTATAACGTAAAAAGTGGAAGGTTTTATAATCGTTCAGTCCGTCTGTCTGTCCGTCACCCACTTTCACAGAAAGAACCACAAGTCCCACAGACAAGTAGAATACGTCATTTTGAAGCAAAAAATCAGATTAGGCTACATTCCAAATTTCATTAAAAAATTTAAATTAGAAGTTTATTTAAAATTTAAATAACTAAAAATTTAATCTACATTGAAATAACATGCAAATTCCATTTTTATTCAATATTTTCACTGTTGCCATTTCGTTAAACGTACGAGAAACTTTATTTAAAATAAAAATAAAGACTTTTGAAAGAATATTTAATTATGGATATAATTCAGTTTGGATTGTTGTAATATTACAATAGAGTTCTTTTGATGGTTTATTTTATATGTATGAAGAAAGATGCATAGAGAATTCTAACTTGGCATAAAAAATATGCAAAGTTTTGCTTTTATTTTTAAAGCATCAATTGCACTAATTATATATTTTTCGAACTGTAAATTAATTTAACAAACGATAAATGACTGAATTTTCGAAAGAAATGTAAATGGTAAACTGTGACGACACAAAGATATTTATTAAAAAAGATTACATTATTATTCTTCGAACTTCAAACAAATTAAGCAAACGATAAAGTCTAATTTTTAATTCTGAGAAAGAAGATTAATGAAAATAATTACTTTTATCGTTTAAATGTTTAATAATTGGATTGTTGCAACAATCTAAAGGCTCTGTTTGCCGAATTTCTTTCTAAGGTGTATAAATAGTTTGTTTCCTGTTGAGCACAAATGTTGCGTGGAAGCGGTTTAAGTGACAGATTCTGTAACAAACCTACTTGTATTGATTTCTGCATATCTAGTATACTATATTGTAAACAACACAATTCCAAAATGAACATGTTTCAGTCCATCAGTGGCAACAGAGATGCTTAATGAAAATAAATTGTTTATCATCTCTATTTGTAAATCAATATAGTGTGATAACAGAGCCCCAATCGGATCACAGATCGAAGAAAAAGCAGAGATGAAAGCTGAAAGCCACTACGTCACCTTAAACAAGCCAATTTAGTAAAAAATAGCAATTCAAATCGTATAATTAAAACTACATATTTTATAATTAAATTTTACAATTTTTTGATTACACAGCTCTTAAACTTTATTTTACACGTGATTTACCCAACACATCCAGGAAGAAATTATCAAAATTGTTAATTATAAAAGCTAGTAAAAATTAACACCTTGGAAAATCCTTAACATTCCGACTGTTCTACGAACAGAGACAAGAAACAGTTGCGATTTGGGTCAAGAACGCGACCACACTTTCTCCATTAAGGAAGGAAATTCAAAGGGAAAGTCTTCAAATACCAAAAGAAGTCTTATTGATGTTAGAAGACAACATTGTAGAATTGAGTGTTTATCAGGCGGTCAATTAGACGGATAGTGTGGAAGTGTCCATGTGAGTCGTTTGTGGTTTATCAATGTAAATGTTAGATTATACGTCTTAAGTTAAATCGTTGTTTTTGCTGTTGTTGTTGTTGTCGTGTGCCTCCAGGCCATAGACTGGAAGGCAAGAGGGTGCAGTACCATCCGTAGGCACAGGGTTAAAACATTTATTCTTGGTTAAAAAAATTTAAACAGTACCTAATTATAAAAATTTTATACTGTTTTGAAAGAGCCTGTTTTTAGTCGTGACTATAAGTTGAAAATATTTTTTAAAATTATGTTGGATTTAAGGAAGAATCCTCTAATGTTTTACAATTTAATATCATTAAAGATTTGATCTCGGTATATTAAACAAGAAATTTTAAATAAAGTTCTCTAAGAGACATATATAGAGAACCTTTTAAATTTAAATATTCTTCTTTTGTTATTACTATATTTTTTTGGTGAACAATGGTTTTTATAAAATACTAAAGCTATTCGTAAACTAAAAATATCTTTATTTATATGCTTGCGTAGTTTTCCTCACAAGATAACTTAGGAAGTGGTATTTAAGATATTGCTTACATTAGATATTTATAAAAAATGATTAACAGTAAAATATAAAAAAAAGGCATCGTATTGCAACTTGGCTGGTATTATTTCCTAAACAAATATTGCTATTTAATAGTCCATTTAATGGCATACCACTTCCTTTAGCAATTAAAAATAGGTCAAGCAAATCAGTTGAACTACAGATTGTTTTGAAAAGCGTCTCATAAAAGGTCAGGGGATGAATGTGCATACAAGTATAAAATTAAATATATATACACTTTAATATTATCACAAAACAAGTAATAGTGTAAAAAATTACTTTAAATTTTTTTTGTCCTTTACGTATGCTGACGTGTTACAGTTTTATAAGGGTTTTATGTATAGCAATTACAATGAATAATATTCCTAATCTGTCCTGTGCACTTGCAATTCATTTGACACCTGTCCAGCACATAAAAGAAAAAATACATGTATGCATATATTCCACTAAGACACACACAGATAGAAACTCATTCTTCTATATTTCTTCCAGATGGAAATTAAATTGGGTTGACAAAGCAGTATCTGACATACTTTTCGAGATAAAGTAAGTTAATAAGGCGTATCCCACTTGTCTAAGCGACTACCGATTCCTTTGGAGAAATTGGGTGATGGACAGTCAAACGGACTGAATAATTACATTATAAAAAAATTATGGAACGTTGCTGGGGAATTTTTGGCAACTGGGCTGCTCAATTTTTACAATTAATATTCCTAAGATATATCAGTAACTTTTTCTTAAACATTTCGAAACAATCCCGCATAAAGCTAGTGACTTTCCTAGAAATGTCAAACAATTTCTATGTGCCACTATTTGTTTTACTTTTTCTTTAACTATGTGCTGCTCGGATATCTACTTAGATTCGATCTACCAAACTTTGGGTAAATTTTTTCTACTCTTCATAACTGCGCTCCACGACGATGGCTGCCTGTAGACAACAATGCAGCATATTGAATTGTCAAAAAGGATTAATGTTAAACGATTTTACTGTTTTATTCTAAAACCCACGTGTGACTGAGAAAAAAAAATTGAAATCCCAAAGAGAAATTTTAACTTGAAA
Source organism: Oedothorax gibbosus (assembly GCA_019343175.1). Lineage (NCBI taxonomy): Eukaryota > Metazoa > Arthropoda > Arachnida > Araneae > Linyphiidae > Oedothorax > Oedothorax gibbosus. The sequence goes on from JAFNEN010000472.1 coordinate 138,187, forward strand.
ACGTCAGGAACGTTTTCGATAAATTAGAGTAACGTTACGATTTTTTTACAGTGTATAATACCTTCCACTTTTTCATTGCAAACGCAGTGTGGAATCTAAAACTTTTTTTAATTATTTTTTATCACAGAGATACGTAAATTATGTATTACTTATAACTGTGTTAAACATAAACAGAGAACTATCTTTAGAATCGGCCTTCGTGTGATGGATAAGGTTAGGAAGGATGTGAACTGGCCCGACATTACCGCCTGTTTTATGTCTTCACGGTCAATTAATTCATCGGGCTCACTTAAAAAAAATCCGATTCATTTGATGTGTAATAATATATCAAAAGGGCCCTAACAAAGGAAATGTGTTGTTTGGTGCTGTTAAATGCAAGGTCGGGGTAGTGACATTTGACGAGATTAGTGGAAGAACGTACTATGTAACATATTTGAAAAATTGAGATTTTCGTGTCAATGAACATAGTATTATCCCCTTTAAAGACTTCCAAAATCGTCTTTTTTCATAAAATTTAAATTAAATTTGTTTTATACCGTTTGAAAGTACCGTATTTAATGGATCTAAGTGCAAACTAAAACTTTAAAGCTCATTTTCTCGTTTTCACCTTTTTGTCACATAGCACGTTCTTCCACTAAGCTTTTCATTTCTTTAAGGAAAGACATTGTTATTGTTTTGCAGAGATTGATCAATGTAAGACAGTCATGTGAGGTCGTGTTTGTTTTCTAAATTAATGAAAGTAGAAGTCATGTGGGGTTGTAAGTCGTTTTTTGTTTGCTTGTTTTTTGGTTTGTGAAATTCTCTGATCAGGGTTTTTAATATTAGTACACTTAATTGGTACTTACGTTATTTTTCCACAATCAAATACTATCTGTTTTTTGCAATTTGCTATTAGTGCTGAATGTTCACAAGCTCATGTGTTTTATGATTCATCAAGGCTATATTTTTTAAAGATCAATTTAGATATATTTGTTTATAACCAATACATTTTAATTAAAACCCACTATGGTAACGCGCTTTAATTATACTAATAAATCCTTTACCATTCGTTGTCCCAATTACTGCATTAAAATGAAGAAGAGGTATGAAACAATCAACTAAAATACTTGCGTTTATTTTAAGTTTGGATAAGAGCTCTTTATATTTATGTAACAAAAATACCTATGAACCGTTAGGTCGATTAGAAATATTTTGCATACACACAAATCTGGCAATATTATCTAATTCTGCTTTATAAGTGATTACGTTCAAAGTAGGGGAGATTGGGGCTAATTTTCCAATGGGTAAGTTTTCTACCAGTGCTTATATTGTAACTGAACCGTCAGGGGGAGCTCACTGGTTGCTTGATTTATGAAGCAACACGTCGAACGCCACCCACAAGATTCTTTGTTTAGTTGGTGTTGTAATATTGTCGTTGGTGTTTTTGTGATTTCTTCAACGTTGAATATTTTTTTATGCTTATATTGAAACCTAAATTAAACTTACTTACGTTTAAAACGTTAACTTAAGTTTTACTTACGTTAAACTTAAGTTTTATCAGTAGGTATAGTAAAATGTGGTTTCTCTCTTTACGTAATTATGTAGTTTTCAAAATAATTTAAACCTCTTCTCGTCAAGGTACAATTGAAGTCAAAATGTGGCAACGGGAAGGTTTTTAAAAATTTGACAGTTCAAGAGTTATATCTATGCTTTGCAGAAAAACGTACTCCAACCTTTATAAACTATACTTAATATCCCAAACAATTTATAAAAATGTATAAAATACTATATTATACCTAGTAATATGTAACCATATATTAAGTTCAAATTATAAAAATGTTTTAATCTCGATCAAAAATTGTTCACATAGTTATATAAAGAAAGCTGATAGAACTCATACTATTCTGTGAAGCAATATACGTTACTCCAATAACTATCATGAATGAATATAGTAGCAAAAAAAGCATTTAAGAGCTTAAATATTGCCCTCAAATCGTGAATATTTGCAATGTAAAATAGTAAACTGTCATATTGCACCTAAAGTTTTGGAGTCAATTGGCTGTCTAAAAAAAAAGAAAGAACCAATCTCACCAAATTTATTTTTCCACTTGTGTTTTAGTTTATTTTTATCAACTTATATCCGCAGGTGAACCCCAATTTTTTTATGTTGTTTAGAATACAAAATCCAATGAAAGAAAATGATGATAATTTTTTTGTTTTTGTTTTTTACCCTCCCATTAAACTTGCATGTCTCTAGCAATTTTTTTTTAAGTTGAAAAAAATTAAATAATGCATCCATAGTAATTTAAGTTACACTATTTTTAAGGCACTTAAAGAATACGAAACTTAACTAATTAATGTATAATGCACTATTTAAAACATAAAATTTTCATTTGTTGATTTTGGTAACTAAAACTATTTTTATAAAATTGCAAAGTATATGCTTACCTAATTAAGATCTTTTTTAATCTTTACGAAATATTTTATAAAATGTCGTATTAACTAATTACTTATATCATGCATTCTAAGGCAATCTTTTATTTAAATAAAGCGACTTACTGGACATATCAAATAACGTAACACCTTTTCTTGCATTTCCCAACTTTAATTTATTCAGAGATAGTTCTTAAATTTCACGTTGCTTGATCTGTTGTAATATTTTTTTTGAAAATGTCACTTTTCATTAGCCTATACATTATTTACCAGGAATCGCTATTAGAGTTTGCATTTATCATGTTTTATTGATGCTAGCAATACAAATAAGCTGAGAAATGGCTAAAGAAAAAAGTTTGAGGCTGACTTTTCTTAGAAAATGTGTGTGTTGCAATAAATGTAAACTTAAATTTTTTTTTTCCTTATATTTAATAAGTAAGGAAAGTGATATTTTAAATCATTTAAGATCAAATTAAAGGGATATCTCATCTTTTCTAAAGCTTTTAATATGTAATTGAAGCAATTTACTTTATTATAAAATATATAAGTGAAATCGTATGGTGATAAATCTAACTAAATTAGACCTGCATAGTTAAAGGAAAACAAAAAATATAATATTAAAAGCGAAATCTTGGAAGCAATTAGCCTAGGAATTTGTGCTGGAGAAATTGTAAAAAAAGTTCGTGAAACGGTCGGAGTAAGTCTAAGTTTGGATGAAAAGATAGACAGTCAAAAAAAAAAAACTGCCCGCATTAAAAAATCCATTATCCAAAGTTGTCCAATTCTAAAATTCTATCCAAATATCATTATTTTTTTAAAACTAAAATTCGCTAGAAGTTATTTAAATCTCTTTTGTTTGCAGTTTCTATGCTAAAACCCTGTGAGTGACAATCTGGAAAAGAAAGATTGTAGAATGTCAAAAGGTAGATATGTGCAGTGAAATATTTTGCCTGAACTGATGAAAAGGCTTGACAATTGTAATTAATATGCTGAAACCTCTGTCTTACTTGTTTGTTTAATTTAAATTTCAAGGAAATGGACAATGTATCGTTTTACTTCTTTTATGCAACATATTTTTAAGATTTTGAAATTCAATATGTTTTCTACACGACAAAATTTGCTATCTAATTGCAACTAGTTTTTCCTTTGACAATTTAAAAACTTTTCATCAAGGACACAAAACCTTCAAAACTTTTCATCAAGGCGAATAAATTCTTGTCTTTTCTAGCAGGTTATATATATTTTCGTTTAATTGAATATATGTTTTTTTGAATATGAATTATTTAAGTTTTTTTAAGCTAATTTCATATTAATATATAAATATAATTTGCAATTTCTCACAATCGTTGCATTAATAAAATGTACAATAAGTTTTCAACGTCAGAAAATTATTTTAGAAAACATGATCAGGAAAATTTAGTTTAAAAAACATTGAAATATTGGTAGTTGTACATTTTAAGCAAAATTTTACAAAGACTGTTAAAAAACTACTTACTTACCTTTTCTTTAAAAAAAGCTTAATACTCCGTTTTTTATTCCAAAACATTTACTTAACTTTACCAAGTATTAAGTAAAAAGTAAATGTATACATGAATGCATAGATAAAGAAAAATATTGAAATTATAAACTACACAGAATACAAAAAGCATTTAAAAATTTTTATACCAGTTTTTAAATAAACATATAAACTTATCCCCTCCCCCCCCAAAAAAAAATCCAAATGATATTTAAATTATATGCATCATGATATTTGATTTTAAAATTAATCTGATTTTGAAGAATAGTTTATCCGGGTCGCGTTCAGTATGATTAATTCTCTAAAAATTTAGAATAATATTTAGAACTATGTGTTACTAGTTCTAGAATTTTTATTCCATGCTAAACAGTAAATTAATTTATAATATTTTTTTGTTATTCAACTGAATGGTCAGAAGCATTTTAAGTCAGTTTGAATAATCGAATTGTGTATTAGATTAAAATCTCTTACTATACTTAATAACGTAACATGCAGGTGTCAGAACACAATTCTTCCTAATTGAGTGATAAATATTATGTAGCCTATTCCTGTTCAAAATAAAAAATATTTTAGTGATACGTCATTTTATGTAAACTATGCAACCCATTACACTTGATTCATGGTGTTGCATATTCATTCCCATGGTGTTGCATATAAATGTTTTTTATCTAAGGAAATTTGTATTAATGAATAATTTCTCCAATAACACGTTTTGATAAGCTACTTTCTATGTGTTATCTAGGTGTCTTAGACATTTATAAATGGCTTCCACTTTTCTTTATTGGCATGCGTGATAAAATTTACAAACTCAGACCTTATATTAGAGTTGAACGATTTTCTTTTAAACCACATCAGCAATCAAATTTCGAAAGTACAAAGAAAAATTTGTGAAGAACGATGCTGTAGTATAAGTTAATCTTGATAACAGTTCAACTTCCTCTGTACTGTAACAATATATAGTGCGTGCAGACTTAAAATTGCACTCCGGGATGCAATGTATGTTTGACAGAGCTAATACATCCGTTGGTAGTCAAAAGTCTTATCCTGAAAGTTAAGGTTTTGATTGAATATAATATACACTGGCATGACCCTGAATTTGACACTCAAACCCTTAATGATGCAGACACCTTGAGAATTTTAAACGAAAGATAAGACTTTTTATTTTAATTAACTCATTTTACATTGATAAGAAAAGAAAATTTGTCAACGGTTTGATAAGGTTTAATTGTTTATAATGATAAATATTTGAATGCTTAATAATTAGTATTATTGTATCTTATAGGGCTAAATAGAGTCTTGATTTGTTAAAAAAAAATTTAATATACATTTTAATGAAGCCATTGCATGCTGAATTGAAAAGTTGATATGGCCTTCAGACCTTGCCTTATAGAGGTTATTACTAATGGCTATTTTACTATAGTAATATTAACATAAAACTGAAATTGCGTAAGATTTTAAAGAATAATTAATATAAGATGACATATTAAAAATTATTTTAACGACACTTGTTAAATACAAATATACTGAGTTCACTTGTATCTTGTACATTTCTCTTCTTTTGAAATTATATAAGTACTTTTATTTAAATCAACTCACTCGCCGCATAAATATTGCGATGCAAATGTATTGAATGAATAATTTCTTTAAGTATTTCTGGTATACATAATAAAAAATCAGAAATAATTTTTATATAATATGTATTTATATATTTCTCATTGAAATCAAGAATATATTCCGTTTCGCCGGATAATCACAATAATTTCTTTTTATTACAAGCCTTATTACAATATAATGGGTTCTTCTGCCATACACTGAAAACACTAAGTGTACAGAATAATGGTTTCGGTAATGAGTGCAGACGTCCAAGTATTTCCACGATACGACGAACGCAATTTGCTGCAAAGGTCCCTAAACCTCCACGAAACCCTTCAGACAAATCTTTCCTAACGTCCGTCCCTGACCCAACCATTGTGTCTTTAGCATTGTCATGTCACTTTCCTTTGGGATTCTTCCTCTGCAGACGCAGGAGGTGAACGAAGTTCATCAGCTTTGGGGAAAGACCTTTTTAAAGGGTCAATGCAGAAATTTTGCATTGGTTGGACCTAGTACCATCAGACACTTGACTGAATTTGAAAAAAGAATGGGTTTAAAAGTACCGTCCAATGGCACAGTAGTAGTTAATCCAAGTTATTTTCTTAATACTCCTCAATAAGTACACGCATTAAATAACGGCTTCTTAAGTCAATACAATAACCAGTCAGTAGCAAATATCTCATAAAATGTAATAAATTTTAATGGTTAATATGGGTAAGGATTGCATAATTGTTACTCCTAGCAGTTTTGTTGAAATAATAACCTATGAGTTTGGAATATGAAACTCCATCAGAAAACCCTATGACTAAATTTCAACCTGCGACTAAAATTTTAGCTGTAAAATCAATTCGACTATAAAAAAAATGCATTTATTTTATAGGTAAAATTTAAGTCACAGGTTGAAACTAAGTCATAGGGTTTTCTGCTTGAGTCTAAGATTCCCGATCCAAAGGTTATTATTTAGTTAAAGTTTCTAGGATAAAAAATTGCGCAATCTTCACCAACAAACTGCTAAAAAAATATATTATATAAGATAGTTGATAGGCACAGATAAAATTTCTGCACATACATAAGTAATTTTCGAGCAAGTTGTCAGGTAAAATCTTGTCTGCATGCGATATTGACAGCATAGATAAAATTTGCATATTGCATAAAACTAATTTTAAAGCAAGTTGTCTTTTAAAATCATGTCTATATGTGATACTTGATATTATAGATATAATTTTCATTTTATATAAAACTAATTTTTGACCAAGTTGTCAAGTGAAATCATGTCAAACTAACATAAAAAAGCTGCGGTGTGGTTCGTTGGTTCTTCTTGGTTGTCCTTGCGCATCGAATATTTTCTCTAACTATTAGGATCTTCTTCTTATCTTTTATGGTGAAGTTGTATCCATTGTTTTTCTTGATGACGCATCGTCAATTTGATGTTCTTAAGAAGTAATTAAGGCAATTAGCTATGCTTTGTGAATTTTATGAAAGTAGATTTTCGTATGGATATGCACAATTTCGAGGGAAAATAAAGGAAGGTCGAAGTTATGCAAAAAGTGATTATTTAAAAACTTAAAGAAAATATAATTACTAGGAATGTAAATTAAAGTTCAGTTACTTGTTGTAAACAATAATTAACAGGTTAGTTCTTACATTAATATTCAAAGAGATAAATAATAAAATTTTAAGTAATAAAAATATTCGTCACTTATAACTATATATACGAAGCAATAATAAGTGTTACGAAATAATTATAAAAATAATATAATAACCGAATGTAACGTAAAATAATTAAAACGATAAAAGTAAAACTTAAAAGATCATGTGTACTTGAAGTATAATCACTTATAAAGTTTTACGTTATATATATAAATGTTATAATGCAAGCATTAGGTAATATTGGCGGTTTCGTACGTATGTGCACAATATTTCCAATCGACCTAACGTTTAATGGTATTTTATGTATAAATATAAAGAGCTCTTTTCTAAACTTAAAATAAGCGCAATTACTGGGAAATCAATTTTTGAAAGTTTTAAGGACATAAAAATGAGTATAGGTTAATAACTGTTTTGTTTTGTTAAATAACTGGTTTCAACTTTTTTTTAACAATTTTTTTTTTGTTTTATTTTAACCTGGTTATCAATGGTTAATTTGAATATTTATTTATATAGAATTTGTTTTAGATTTTACTTGTTTTATTTCTAATTGCACTTATTATCAGTTTTTTGTTGTTTATTATCATTACAATTTTCGACCGTATTTCCCTATTATATTATAATACACTGCGATGCAAAAGTTTAGACAATGACGTTTTTTAGCTGTAAAATTTAGAATTGTGATAGTAGAATTACAAAACACCGCTAAACATATTAAATAAATATTTTGAAATGCTATGATTGAAACATAATTGTTTGATTTGCTATAAAAAAATTTTTTTTACATAAAATAAAAATTTGTGCGATGCAAAAGTTTAGACACAAATACGAGATTATGCAAATTTAAAGTAGATAATGACCCAATTTCGCATATTTATTGATGAATTGAATTTGATAAATTGAAAAAACACGATATCCGGTAAACTAAACAGATTTAATAACGATATTGGTTCAATTTATTAGTTCGTTTATACGAAATTCATTATGAAAGAACCCTAGCATAAAGAAGGAACTTTCGTAATGGTGTGGAGTAAAATTACGTTAAAATGAACGACTTTTTTTGTCGTTTTTTAAGAGGTGACTATCTCTGCATTGTACTAAAGTGCAAAAAAGAATAATATGCCGCTATTTTGTGATTTTATATCGGAAAGACTGTATTTTCATCAAGAAAATCGGTCAATGCATGTCTCTAAATCCACGAATTCGTGCCAAAACTTTAAGGCGATTGACTGGTAGGTATTCGGTTCGTATTTAGAGATGTAAATTGTACATTTGAAGCAAATATGATTTGAATAAATATTTAAAGTGGCTATATTGTCTTTTTGGTGTAAAATTGAACCAATATCGTTATTAAATCTGTTTAGTTCACCGGATATCGTGTTTTTTCAATTTATCAAATTCAATTCATCAATAAATATGCGAAATTAGGCCATTATCTACTTTTAATTAGCATAATCTCGTATTTGCGTCTAAACTTTTGCATCGTACAAATTTTTATTTTATGAAAAAAAAAATGTTATAGCAAATCAAATAAATATGTTTCAATTATAGCATTTCAAAATATTTATTTAATATGTTTAGGGGTGTTTTGTAATTCTACTATCACAATTTTAAAGTTTACAGCTAAAAAACGTCATTGTCGTCTTTTGCATAAAACGTCTTGCAACGTCTGCAAAAAACGTCTTTTGCATCGCAGTGTATATAACGTCATTAAGTGGCATTGAGAAGTTAGGACACCAATTTTCTCAAATATTTACTGAAAAAGATTATTAGAATATTATTTATTCATCGATCGAAAGCCAATGACGCTTCGAAAAAGAAATACAACCGTGCCTCAAATTCCAAACGTAATAAGCACTTACGTAATAGGTATTAAAATAAATTCATCAATACTCATCCTTAACTGAGTGCGAATATAAATATGTATGTTTTTAATTTTTATAGAAAGTTTCGTTCAAAATATACTTTATACTATTTTGGTCAAAAACTTCTTAATTTATTATGCGATTTTAAATAAATTAATAAACTCATAGAGATTGAATGAATGGCCGTGATGAATTTTAAAAAAGTATTAAAATGCTAATAATTTACAAAACCTTTGGGTAAACAAAAGTGCGGATGGGCAATTTAAAAAATAGGTTTTTAAAATTAGAAACAATACATTTTCCAATTGTTTTAATTCTGATTAATTAACCTTTAAAACGCCTTTGTAGTGGAAAAAAGTTTCCTTACACAAAATTTGACCTTCACAGTGTGCAAGAAAGTATGATGAAAAAATTCTGTTAGAAAACATAATAATGCTTGTATTTTTCTACAGAACATTTCTATTTTCTATAATTAAAGAAATTTACTTTAATACTACATCTCAATTTGCCAAAAGACATATTTTATCTGTAAACAAATTAAATCTGTAACCGCTGATACAGATTGCAACTGTTGTTATTATGTATACAATTCACATTCGAGGCCGGATTGTGCGTGCCTGACCCTTATGCCATCGACCAGGTGTTGTATACGGGTCAGGTGGGTCATGGGTTCACCTTTTTCTTAACGTTTCCTGTCTTACAGAAAATATATATTACTTTTTTCTTCACGGGGCTGCTTTATTGGCAGCTAAGCCTTTGCAGACTCGGCATATTCCCCAGAACTGCGAGCCATTTTTGTGGCACCATCTAGGCGACTCTCGCTACTAATTTTGACGTTCAGATTATAATGAATTTGAGCTCTCTGTGGATGTTAAAATATACAGAGATTTAATTTTGCCAAAAGAACCCAAACCAAATGTGTACCCAAGGAATCTTTTACATGCCACATAATCATATGATATGCGTGCCCACGATTTTCCCATCCAGAAAATCTGACGACTCTGCCAGAATTTTTTTGCAATGTAACAGAAGATTTTTTTAGTGTAGGCATATTTGATAAACTCGTTTTTTTTTTTGAACGGATAAATCTTCAAAAATCTTCCCAAGCACTCTTTGCGACATTTTAAACCTTCAATAAACTGCCATCAAATAACAACTTAATCGCTTTCCGAGAAATTAAAAATCACTAAACCATTAAAAGCGGAAACGTCTAAAGAAACTGCCAACATAAAACAAACGATGATTACCCCTTACCTTAAAATGAGCCCCTAAATATTACTCGGCACGACCTCTATCAGGAAACGTTAAGCAAGGGGCCGCAAGCGCTGAAAGTGAAAGTGAAAGGCCTCGTACCTACACACAGGCAATATTCAGGTGGTTTTTTCCCCACATAAAAAAGGTATACCCCCCCTCCCTACCAATCTTCATGGTGATATTTCATAACATTGGTTTATAGCAGATACTGTAGAAAAACCCGAGATCTTGTGGTTATGTTTCGAAGGAGGCCAGCCCAAAGGTAAAATCAAGTCTGCCGTTTTGGCCGTTGCAGAGTTCGCCAAATTAAGGGTGCATAGTACGTTTTCATACACAATTTTAATTAGTTAATATATTTTTGAGACTCTAAAGTTAAACTATAATTGCAGTGTAAAAAGGAAAATACAATAAAATATAAAGAAATGGTTAGCTTTTTAATTAATAGAAAATCATTGTCTTCAAACTTTTCGAAAATATTTCGATCTAGTATTAAATTTGGCCTTTTGAGTTTGGGGATAATTCCGTTTAAGTAAATCTTATTAGCTTCTGCATTTTATCGAAGTAAGTTTTATGGATATCTATATATAGATAATCTGTCACCATCATATGAACTCAAACTGCTCAATTTTGCATTTAACAATAAAATAAATGGATTTATAAAATCTCTCTTACATTAACTCCATAAACAGTGATACAATAAAATGAATTTATGTTCTTCCTAATTTCTTCAAAATAGAAATTCAAGCTAAGATGAATTCTAAATAAATTTCTTTCAAAAACAGCCAAATTAGCGAAACGGCGCCAAATATACCAACCAAGCTTAGAAACTAGAGGATTGAGAAATTTCCTAATTTCAACCAAATCCACGACCTTGAGGTAATTACGTGGAATTTGATCCCGATTGAAAGTATTTGCCTTGAACTGATGTCATAGACACACTAAAAGATCCCGAGATCAAATTTGAGTTGGCGGCTTCCCACTAACAATGGGACAAAACTATTTCTTTGAGGTAAAAAAATTCTTCAAACATAATTATGAGGAAAAGTGAAATGTCGATTTTGTGTTAGGTCTTGCGATAGCTAAATTGAGGTTGACTTATTGTTATTATGGGTTGTGTTTCTGAAATAAAGACTTTTGTGTTGTGTATGTAAGCAAATGAAAAGGTATAGGAAACTTCTGTATAAGGAAAGATAACAAGAATTTAGGGAAAACTTATTTTGTTGGACATGCAATAAATTTATTAGATATTTAAATCAAAAGAAAGAAGTTGCATGATTTATGTATTTTCAAATGAAAAATTAACCTCATATTTTTAATATGCATCGAATCAATAAATTACGTTTCACCAAAAAAATATTAGGATTTTTTTTTGTAATTAACTTTTTAAATGACTCGAGAATTAAACATTTGCATTGAATGTTACGACTTTATCTAGTATGTTTTTAGTTATTCTTTCCTGATCAATTTAATCAATTCTAATTATTTTAATCAATCAGACAATCATATATTAAGAACTACCTTTTAATCATTAAATAAATTTCATATTTATAGAAATAACCTAATCAAATATTTTAACACTTAAAGACTATAATTTTGTTTTTATGTTTATTTTTTTGCCTAATTAATAATTTGTGTACTTCTTAATAAAATGTCTAATTATTTAATTTTAGAAAAATCACTTTAAATGAGAAGTAAGAAACCTTAAAAATCTTTAAAAAAAACATTTATATACTTTTACGGTGTACGTATACACTTGAACTTTTTTTTCTAATATTTCACTTAAATTTTTTTTTTATATTTGATGCAATTTATAAGTGTATGAGGGTACGTGTAAAAATATTTTTAAAAATTAAAATGTTAATTAATTAGTCTTTTATGCATTAATTAGCATTTTTTAAACACTCATAACTCAAGAACTAATTAATTTAGACCTATACAATTACCATGCAAATTAATCACCAATTCATTCTGGAGGGCGTGAACTTCAAACTAAGTTTGTGGCTCTTTTAGTTTTTTATTTATAATTTTTTATAATAAGCAACATTTAAAATTCCATTTTTTTAGAAAAAAATAACTTTGACATGCAATATAAAATTAATTTAAAAACCAAATCTTCTTTTTTGAGGTTCACGCCCTCCCCCAACTTATTCCACAAATAAACAAACAATTCGTTTGACGTTAATTGTGACTTTAGTTATCATTGTTTAAACAAAGTAACACATGATAAAAGTTTTGAGAAAATTGAGGGTTATAAAAGCTAACTAACTTTAATGATTTGGGAAGATTAGAAACACCTATGTAACGTTTTATTAGAGCGGAGTATCAGTACAAACTTTACATCATTTTAAAGAGGAAGAATTGGAAATTCTAATGAATTTAAAAACAAAAAATTCCTAATTTGGTTATTTTCGTCCTTTTCTAGTGTGTATGTATACTTTAAATGTTTTTTTTAAACATCAGAAGACTAATAAACGTTTAAAGTTCCTCATTAACCAGACTGTATTTCATGAAAATAAATAGATAAAAAGAAATTTCTAAAGCATTCGTATTAATGATATGTCCATATTTATATTTGGGAAAATTTCAATATTTCATTTCAAATGCAGAAATACTCAGAGGTGAATGACATTCGAGGTTATAATATATCTCTTCCACGGTATTTTTTTTATCCCTGAACAACGGAAATTAAAGTCATGGTCAAGAAAAGATCAACCAGACATACTAATTCATTCAGAAATAAATAGGCTAATAACATGCTTCCTTTAAACAATCAATGAAATAGATATTTGTCTTCTTAATTATTTATTTCTGTATTTATATACCTTAGTAAACGCAGTATGCACACACACAAAAAACAAAGTCAATATAAATATCAAATTAAAATTTCAATTATCTGCTGATGTATGGATTTCTTTGATATTTGTTTATCAGTAAGAAGACATGTTCGGCGAAGGTGCTAATTTTTGAATTGCTAATAGCGAGGAAGTTTGTTTCAAGTTTAAGTTGCAGAAATGCTTTTGAAAGTGCTATGTGCATGTATTTAGAATAATGATTATGATAGTACAATAACATTCTCGTATATAAATCATGTTATTCTGTGTCAAAAAGCATTTTTGTCAATGTTGCGTTTGTTACCGGAGAAATTTATCTTGAGTGAATTCAGGTATAAATAATAACTAGGGGGGGAGGGGGGATAATTTGAATTTTCTTTTTATTTATCTATATTGCATATATTATTTCGACTTTCCCTTTACACTACGTAATATTAATAAGTATTTTTTTATAAACTCGACTAATGTATAATTGATCATTTTACATTTGTTATTCTTACTGAAATATTCCCCGCACCATGCTGAAAACACAAACCGATTTCTATTTATATAAATATAGTCAAGCAATATCTTGCTTGGTCAGTACTTGAAGTTTAAAAGTGCACTGGATATGCATTTTATGATACATTTTCAGACAACTGTGTTGTTTTTCTACAGACATAATTTTAAAAAATTTCTTTGCCTAATCAAATTCAAACTACAACATTTTAAATATTAATTTTTGAGACATTTTTCACTTAAATATGTGACACTTGAGGATTGTCGAGTGATATTTTTAGTATAATGTTTAGTTTTTTCAGTTTTTGTTTTACAAACAATGTACTATTATATAAAAATTGCTCGATAAAAATGTGTTTCGAATAAAAGACCATGTTATGGAAAACAACTAGAAGAAATAAATTTTTGAACATATATAAACATTAGTAAACAAAAATTAACTTTAAAAATATTTAATTTATTGTTCATTTCAAGCCATCTGGCTAGATTACGCAGGTGGTTATTTTCCTTATTATCTTACAGCATTTTACAGGCATTTATTCACGAGCAATATTTCATATGATAATGGGAATATTTCTTATGATAACACGCTCCATACTGCGATTTCATTGTGTTTTTTTTGTTTTCTTTGACAAAGTGTTGAAACAAGCCCATTGCTACATTGATGTATGCTTATTTTGAAAAATATTTGGAAGCGTTAGACTGAATTTTTATGCGATAGACAAGTCTATAAAATTAGTTTAGGTTGGTGCTTTTCTAAATGCAAAAAATTATCCCTTAAGAAATTTATCAGCAGTAAAAAGATTTTTTTTACAAGTTTATTTTAAATATTTTAGTAAAACATAATATTCTATCCTGTAATGCCCACGTTTTATGATCTATATGTCCATCTACAATTAAAAAATAATTAATTATATGTACTCATATTTTAAAAATATAATATTAAGTAAGAATTTTATTTCTAAATTACCATTTTTATAAATCTCCATCAGTTATGCTATTTAAAGTTTTGGTCTATGATACTTCACTGTAAAATATATTTATGTATTTTATACAGTTTAAAAAATTTAAAATGAATTAACTTGCATTGTTAATTATTTCTTAACTTCTCTAAAAACATTTTAGAATATCATCTCATTTCAATCTGTACCTAACTAGCCAACTCAACGCTCTTTACATTACAAAATTATTTAACAAATGAACACCAAGATATTTTTTTAATTTCAAAATATTTTTTTTAACGGCGTGTTCGTGAAAGTTATATAAAAACGGTTTGCAGCAAAGTTTTCAATTTATGAAACTTCAAGGTATGCACCATTTTAAGTTAGGAATTATTATTATTTTTTAACTCGTACCATTATTTCACTGAGCAAAAAAAAGGAAATGGGGAGGGAATAAGTGCTTTAAGTATAATTTTAGCTTCCACAATACGTTTATAACGTAAAAAGTGGAAGGTATTATAATCGTTCAGTCCGTCTGTCCGTCCGTCCGTCACACACTTTCATACCCAAACTACAAATGTTACAGGCAAGTGTGATAAGTCAAAAATTTCAGCGCATCGAAATTAGAAGACATTGAAAATATCAGAAAAAAGTTCGAATTCGAAGTACTTTAAATATTAAAAAAAAAACTGCAAAATTTCATGCTCATTTAAAAAGCATAAGAAGCCATTTTTATTAGAATTAAATCACCGTCGAGAAACTTTCATTCTTTTAAATAATAAATTAAAAGAAATTTATTTTGGAGACATCAATCCGTTTGAAATGACGTCAAATATATTTCACTAAGAGATTTTTGTTTGTATGTTTATATGATTCCCAGGATATGAAATGTATTGGTTTTATTTAAAAGAGAAGAATATTGCTTCTTTAAACTATAAATTAATTTTTTCAAACGATAATATTTATTTAATAATTATTGAAGAAATAATTATTGAATTTTCGAATTAAAATAAATGACTAGTCAAACTAGCCAAATTTAGCCTGTAAATGTTTATAATAGAATTAATATTGTGTTTGGCGACTTTTTTCCTGGGACCACAAATGTTTTGTGGAAGCCGGCTGAGTGACATATTATGTTACAAACCTACTTGTTTGTTACGTTGTGTACAAAAAATTACTATGTTAATTACAATAAGGAAATTTTATTAAAAAATTTACCTTATTTGAATAAAATTATTAATTACATTTCACTCAGCAGACAAATGATCTTTCAAGTGAATTATAATGATGTGGTTAACTTTAACTTCAAGTTCAATTCGTGCTTTACTGTAATATCACAATTCTCCTTTAATTTAATTAACGTAATTTTCTATATTCTTATAAGTAGAATTGACGACAACTCGTTTTTTAGGGGAATTTCCGTGTAGGTAAATATCATAGTCCTTCGTTATAACTATGAAGACCAAGGGTAAAGATATTCTCTAAATATTTAAAACAAATTTCCTTTAAATACAAGGCTGTATTTTCCTTGGTACTTGGAAAATATTACTATATTTTACAAAAAGCAATCACGAGGCTTTTTTTGTATTGCAAGTAACACACAAGCAATAATAACACACAAATTATAATAGAGTTGAAAATGTAAAATTCGAGTTGAATTATGTTTCCTTGTTTTAAGATGAAAACTTAACAAAAAAGTTATCCTTTTAAAATGTTAGATTAATTTAAAACTTTGGAAAGTCTTTTTAAATTAGCCACAGTAGAAAAGCAAAGATTGTAATAGAAAACCTTATGATATTCATTGTTGGTACTAATAACTTTATGAAATTTGTAGTATTTATGGTTTATTTATTACTTTTAAAAATGTGTAGTATTCAAAGGTCCATATTTTGAATTGGTAAGTTTTAAAAATTATATATTCTTTAATCGTTTGAAACCTGTCGCCTGGTAAAACAGGCTTTCACTTTTTTTTTTGGCAATTTTCCGAATCAATTTTTTTTCAAACGTAAAACTTGTTACACTAAATTATTCTTTAAGTTTTTAGTATGAATATTCCAGAAAGTTTTTATTTTTGATAACAATGATTGTTTTGCTTGATCTCAATGATTTACTTTTGCTAAATTTCATGATTTGTAAATAAAAATTGCTGTTGGGATGAATTAAGTGGTTAATAGGGTTTTTTCTGTTCATTGTGCAGCAATGTTATTACATTTATAGTGTAGAGATGGATATCAAAATATGATGGTCAAAACTATTTGAGTTAAAACTTAAACTAAAGTTAGTTTGAATACAACAGAATTGCAGATTTTTATTTTCAGTTACTGAACAACTCATTCATTCTTAAAAATTATACTTGAATTTCATTTTGTTTTCAAATACATCCGTTGGCAGATTGCTTATTAATTATAAATTTTCACAAATATAAAACAAGTTTTCCTTAAATTTTTACATATTTTACTTGCAAATACTGATAGTTATATATAATAACATCATGATTTTAAGCCTTATAAAAAAGTGCATACTTAACCCATTAACAACGATTTTGTGAATTCAACTAACACCTTCATTTCCAAATAAAAGCGTTCATTTTCAATTTTTTAATTCTTTTCTCGCTTAACTTAATTTTTTTTTACATAAATTGTGCCGGGCTATAGTCTTCCTTCGGCTGATATTTTGTATATTAGACTTTAACCTGGAAAGCGTATTTTCGAATGGCAAATTTTCTATCCAATCGTCGTTAATTGGTTAATTTAACACCAGATAAAAGAAAATCTTATTGCGTAGCAATTATGTAACTTGTAATCATCGACCAAAATCTTTCCCATATTTATAAAAAAAAATCCCACACGAACTACTTTCTTAAGTATTCTCATGGCAACAGTAACCAGAATTTTGCTCTTTATCTTTCAATTTTTATTATTTTACTTAATAACAACAAAACATAAAAATCTTAAGTCTAATGATAGCAGTCTGCGTTACACGTGACTTGTATATTTGAATTTTATGTTTAAGATGCGCCGCATTTGTTTTTTATTAACCTCAACTTTGGATTGCTACCTACAGAGAAACTGACATGTTTTAAGTCAAGTTTTTATTAGAAGATAATAGACATACAGGAATGTGTTACCTGGGTTTGTCGTGTTTTAGTTTTGACGTCAGAATGCACGTCAGAGAGTAATTAGCCAATGGGTTGGAAACTTGAGACTGCAAGCTGTTTTTATAAGATGATGGGTTTACATATTTTTAAGTTATTCTATTGTAAATATTACGGAAGGTTAGGTTCGTAAACTTTGATGACATTAGACGTTGCAATGTTTCTGTTTTTATCGAGTTATTACTTTTATGTCTGCAGCCAGGGAAATATATGATGTCACTATGCACGTAATACGACCTATTTTAAGTCAAAACATAATTTGCAGGAATAAAAAAGTCCCACAACGCTAGTCCCGTATTTTTTTCTTTGTTATAGATTTTTCTAACAAGTTCCATGACTTTCAAAATTCCGAAATGAATTGATAGTATTTTTCTTTATTGGTTGTTTAAAATTAAGGTACACATTTATGAAAAAGTATTATTTACTAACAAAACTCAGAAGATACATTTTCAAACAAATTGCGATATTTTTAGAAACCCGTCACGTTGTTTTTTCCTCTACAATTAATTAATATTTTTGTAATTCTAAAACATTCACAAGAATATAATATCACACCACGTGAAGTTTCTTATTAGTTGAGAGCGCAAAATATTTCAAACAGCATTGCAAAAGACATACTTTTGAATTTTATCTCTAAATTAGAGTTCACAATTTTTGGAAATAATCCATTTTTTGAAAAAAAAATCTAGAGGTTTTTTTAACTACCAATTTTAAGTATTATGTGCTTAAACAAAACTATTTTAAAGTTACTGTATTTGGTACTATAGGTCAGAGGTTCATTGATAACATAACTGTTGATTTTGAAACTTTAACTAGAATATAGATAATAGCTAAAGAAATATTAAAGTAAACAAACACAGTAAAAACCATTTTCTTAAGTTCTTTAATTACAAGTGGTGACTAAAATTAACTGTATAGATGTAAGCATAATACTAGCCTATTCTTCCGTTTTTCAAAATTAAACTTTTAAATAAGATTGGCTAATTCACTGAAAAATTTGGTGTAACTTTACTACCAGGTTTATAGAGTATGCGGAGTAAACTTACTACAAATACTACAAAAGTAAATTTTGTGGCAGAAAGTGCTGACACGAGATTTATGGAGTAAAGTTACACCGCAAAGTATTAGTAAACTTCTTATTTGTGTAATGTTACTCCATATATCAAGAAGCATCTAGTCTTTTACCAGTTTTATCGAGGCACGTAAAACAACACGCATTTTCAGAGTTCGGTCAAAATTGACTTTTATTTAACTAATTTATAAAATGACAATGCTAATACTAAGGAACAGTATAGAAGTGTCGCGTAAAATGAGCATAAAATAGTTGTTAATTCTGGGATGTAGAAACATAATTGGAAGTGCTAATTGTTAGGTGAGTTTTTTCTTGTTCATCGTTTGGATTCAGAAAAAAATAGTAACAAATTCACACATTATATAATACAAAATAATTGACAGAAGTTTCAAATGTTTACTCTATCATCTACATATAATTATTGGATTTTTCTTTGAAAATCGCTTAACTCTGTTATAAAATATTAATAATGTTAATAATATTTTATAACAAATGTGTTTAAATCTAAGAGTTTTAAGTTATGATTAAACAAAACATGTTTATCATAAGATTATAATAATCTCGTTATTGCAGATGTGCCTTATCATATGTGACGATAAATACTGTACTAAATAATCATTGAAGGGAATCTAATTCTATTACGGTGAGAAACTATTAAAAATTCAATTTAAAAATTTATATCATAAAAATTAATTGATCAAAAATATTTGTAAAACTTTTGAACAATTCAATTTGTGAGAACATTTTATAGTTGCATTAGATTTAGATCAAGATTACAAGCTCTTTTCTAGTTAATAATATTCGTTTACTTCAAGTTTTTAAGGCAATTTTCTGTTCATAACAGTATTTTCGGCAGATTTTGTATTAGGAATCATTGTCACGAGGCGCAATTTCAGATATTTCATCAATTAATTTCATATACTTTTTGCATTAAAATTTAAAAATATAATTTATCGTCACTATTGAGTTTGTTTTATTTTCGATTAATCTAGGAAATTAAAATCACACTGTAAATAAATTAGAGAAACATTACTCCGTTGCCACCGTGTTTACGACATTATTTAAATTATACCGCAAAGTTGGAAAAAGCTTCAAACTTCCTCAAATTTTGTGGTGTAATGTTACTTTAAAACACAACATTCCCGTTTCTTTAAATTTAAAAAATCCTAGGAAGCTTGAATATTCCTTTGGTTACTCTGGTGTAATAGTACAGCTTAAAAGCGGTAGCTGCATATTCTACTAACTGTCTCCATCGTAAAGTTCTACAAAATTTTAATAGTACATGGTTAAAGGCTCGATTCGAATTTAGTGGGCTCTTTTTTTATTTCGAATGGACACCAATGAAACAGGGTTTCAAAATTTGATTAATTTAGCGATAGAACTTTAACAATGAATCCAACAGTCATCAATCAATACAAATGCAGAGATAACATACAAAAGAGTGTTGTACAAACTTCCTTAAAAACTGTTGAATAAATCCATTTTATTAACAATCCTCA
Organism: Oedothorax gibbosus; assembly: GCA_019343175.1. NCBI lineage: Eukaryota > Metazoa > Arthropoda > Arachnida > Araneae > Linyphiidae > Oedothorax > Oedothorax gibbosus. Next base: position 158,469 of record JAFNEN010000472.1, read on the forward strand.
AAACCTTTTAATTTGAATGTAACTTACCGATGTTGGAAAAAACAAAAATTTGGATACAATGTTAACATTTTGTATTTTTGTATGCATGTATGTGTCTAGAATTTTATGGACTTTTTAAAATATGGATGAAATATATAATAATTAATCTCTATGACTATCTATTAACCTCATGTTGTATTGCACTTCTCGAAAATCGAATAATTTCTCTCAGGAGCCCATCCAAAAGCGCAATATATTGGATGATAATACTCGACACTTTTGGTATCGTAATGTTATGAAAATGTATTCTAAAAAAATGAATTATTAGAATATCCCAATGAAAAATAGATGAAATAACATAGTCAAGAACTGATAATGTATATAAGAAGTAAACTTAACAATAGAATATATGTAATTAAACATTCAGGTAAGAATTTTAGCTAAATAATGATTTTTTCATATTAAGGCACATATAAGATATTTAAAAGATATTGCAAAAGTATTTAGTAAAGAAAGAAGACGTATAACATCAGAAAATTTGATTTTCTGTCACAACCTGAGATTGAACAACTGCCAAAAGCTTTCCTTATAACAAAAAAATGCTACTAAGTAGCAATGAATCCGTCATTTTTGGTAAAATGATAATACTGAAACAAATGCTGAGATTTTAATAAAAATTAATAACATTTTAATGGTAACAAAAAACTCAAATAAGTGTCCATTGTACAATTCTTATTGTTTTAAAAAAACAATAACAAATAATAAATACTGAACTGTATTTTACTTAAAATAATGATTTATTTTCTTATAGATTCATTCGAAACTTCAATGTTTCGTTCATCATCATTTGAAGGGCGTCCTCTCGACACCTACAGTATGGATACTGAAAGTAAGTAGCAATTAATTATTTTTCATAATGGATAAAATGATATAACAGCTTAAAAAATAATTGAAATGTTTACAATTTAAACAGTTCCGCAATAAAAATATTTATGGGCAAAAAGAAACGTTAATTTATTTTGAGCCCATGTTTCATATATTATTACCTATATTTCATATATTACAGTCGAACCTCGTTAACGCGAACTCGTAGGGAGCCCTGAAACATTTCGTGTTAACCGAATTTTATGTTAACTGTCAGGAATTTTTTTACATAGAACCACTGAATATTTTTTAAAAATTAAAATCGAAAAATATTCTTATTTTATTATGTAATACACTAATAATACAAGCATACGATTAGTAATTCAATTAATATAGTGCATTTGGAGTATACATACTATCGAAAAATTAGGAAATTTATTAAGGAATGGCAATTAAGAACAGTGCATAGTTACAAACGCTATTTAGACGCAATTTCCGCTTTTTTAAAACATTTGTCGTAAATATCATTTAAAAATTTCGTTTTGTTTCTAAAGAAATATACTGCTGCTTTCGATTAATTTTGAATGAAAATCAATAAGTTTAAATGCGAACCACTTCAAATTTCATATGTCCTTTACCTTTGACCTCTGTAGAGAAACACCTACTCTTTAAATGACGTAATGGATATATCACGTGATTTTCTCAGAAGTAGAAGACAATTTATTTTTTTAATGTTTACGGGGTTAGACGAATGTTTTTTTGATTGTTTACGGTTAGTTAACGGGGTTCGACTGTATTTCCCATTTTTCATATTTTTTTTATGTTTCATATATTAGTATATACTGGCTTTGTATACTCAGCGTTGCACGGGTGTAACCTTAATGATGCACTAAACAGCTATAATGTAGCGACTGGTCTTAATTTGATGATTGGCAAAGTTGCCAACTAAGGAAATTTGACAAATCAGATGAAAATTCGACCCAAACAAAACCTGATACATAGAAAAAACTTACTTTGATTTTTCCCGATCGTTCGAAAAGTCGCCAATAACATATTCGATCCACACCACACATTATATCATAGTTATATCCAAGAAAAACTGAGAAACTTTCAAACTTGCAAGAATTGAAAATCTAATCATAGTAGCATATCTGGATAGAATTTTACATTTTATAAAATTGATATGTTTAAAAAAACATCTAATCAAGTAACTTAGACAGTTAGTAGAATATTTTTAATTGTTTTGCCAATGCTCAGAAATATTAAATATTAAAGTGAATATATGCCGTGGTAAAACCCTATATAAGAGTAAGAATTGCGTTTCTCTTTAAGAAATCGGTTTTTAAACCTGCAAAAAAAAATAACTTATAACCAAATTAAACTTAGCGTATTAGCATTATAAATACAACGGACGCCAGAGAACTATTAAAAAATTTCATCGATCTCTTTTATTTTCTTTAATATTTCAACAATGTGTTGTCACAAGTCAAACTTTTTTAACTAAAAATAATAATCACACTCACAACTCTCTCTTAAAAACTAAATCATAAAATGGACATGTTTCACGTCGCGGATGAAAACCGTTCCATATGTAATGTTTTCATTTCAAACAGATGCACCGTCACACATTAATAGGGAAAACTCATATATAAAGAAACATGGTTATGGTCATACTTGCTGTTGCTTGCCCCTATTCCTCTTAAAATGTTATTTCTTAGAAAATTACACTTACTAAATTATTGCAATCTACTATTATTGCAATATTCTAAACCTCACCACATCATTACCAACCAGAGCAATAAAAACTTCTAAAACCCACAAAAATTTCCCAGGATGATCATTATTATTTTAATTAACATAATATTTTTATTAATAGAACAATGCAACACCCACTTTAAAAAAAAAAAAACTTTTATGTGACGCACTTTCTGTAAATCAAAATTCCCTTCGAGAAATGTACTGTAACAAGAAACCTGAGCCTCATCTGTATTCTTAATGACCTACTTACCAAATATATTTCAATTGCTGGACCTGAGGGTACATTGAATCAGAAGAAAAAATCCGCCAAAAAACACACAATTTCTTAATCAAGCCACATCTTGTGGATTGCCTTGGCGTCACTACAAAATGGACAAGGAAACCACGTGGTCACCAACTTGACCTTGGACGCTGACCATCAGCACACAAGTTCTTTTTTTAATGGATCCAAAAGTCGAAGTATTTCCGGAAAACATAGGATTTATCCTTATTTTGTGGTACTCTGGGTTTTTTCTTTCCTCTAATTGTAAATGTTGCTTTTCTTTAACTTGAAAACATGTCAGTTTGTTATTAGGATTTCAATACTTTTCTTGTAGGAAATGGTCATCAATAGATCTAGTCGTGACTGGGTCATTTGCATTTTAAGCTTTATGTGCTTAGTTGTTTAAAGTGTTTTCGCATGTTATTGACAGTCTCTACTAAAATTAGTTTAAAAAGACTATTATTGTAGCTTTGTACGATATTCGAGACATTCTTCTCTTTTAAATATTATTTCAAACTATTACCGGTAAAAAATAATTAGTGTAAAAATCTATTGTGTACATTAAAGCTCATATTATATTTCATAATTGAAATACTCTTAAACTTGTTTTCTTTAAGTTATTTTCGTTATTTTTTGACAATAATAGTTAACTATAATTTTGTAAAGATACTTTTTCGTAAATGCAAGGTCATACGAGAAAACCATTTCAATGGAGTGTTTTATTTTACTGCAAAATTTATGCTAATGCATGAAGGGTGTGGAAGTGATGTGCAAAAATCGAATTCTCTGAGGTATAACTGAGATACAGGGACCCTTCTGTTCATTGGCGACCTTTAAGAATCATAAGTCCAATTGGATGAAGTCGCAAAAGAACGGGCCGGCTCTTAAAGCACCGTGCTCGGAAAAGTGACCAATCGGCCAAAATTGACTTTTTGAGCTTCCACTACTACAGGATGCAAAATTTCGATATCTATCGAATAGAGAAATCGGCATAGCGATCCGATCCCTAGTTTGTCTGCAATTAATAGATAGGTCACTTTTCCGCGTTCGTTTATTATGAAAATGAGCGGAAAGAAGAGACCTATCGCACGTGGCGATTTTTCGCTATGTTTTTAACTGCGGCGGCGATGAAGTTAAATTTAAAGTGCTAAAGTGGTTATTTATTTGTTTATTTGAAATACTCATTCAAGAAATCCCATTTTAAAAGCTTGGTTTTGTGGTATTTAGTACATTAAATATATACAAAAAAATTGTAGATTACAAAAATATATGCCAATATGTATCTGTATTTTATTTTCAAGTTAATATTTTAGCAACCGATAAATAGTTTTAAATCGTTTTCACTATCGGTATTTTACTATAGATCTAAACTCAATTGCTACAACTTGACAGTTTGCGGTACAAAGTCAAAGAGTCCCTACCACTTACCACTATTTTTATAAAACTATTTTGCAATTATGAATTTAAAGTGCATTAAATTTCAAATCCAATCGACCAGAAACCTCTGAAATCTCAAGTTTTCTATCATTTCAAGTTTTAAAAAATCTTAAAGGGAAAAAAGCATTGTTTATGTAAACTATTTACTTTTTCTGTTTTATGTAAACTTTTTACTTTTACCAATTCATTGCATTCAAGTAAAGAAATTGTTATTTAAAATTGTTTGTTTCAAAGTAGTTTCTAAATTGTATTTTTTTTTTACATTTTCATGAGTTGTAAAATTATTTTAACATTTTAATAATTCTTTAAAATTATTTTTTTTAATTTTAGGCATTTTTTTTTATAAATGTAAATGTAGAAGGGTTTTTTTTTAATGTGGAAATCATTTCTTATATCTTATAAGTCCTGTTTTTGTAAAAGTGATTCGTCCCATTATACCTATTTTTTTATCTAATCAAAATATGATGATTGCAATTATTGTATACAAACAAAACTTAAAAATAATATGGTAATTACATATTAATAGATGAACCTTAATACATATAAACTGTTTGATTTGAACTGATTTTTGTTTTATTAAATATAAATAAAAAATATATTCTGTTCACTATATTAGATTTTAAAAATGCATAAAGTAAATAAGTATTCTTCATAAGTACGGATTTTCTTAATATTTGGGATGAATTTAGCAGCAAATTCTTCAGGAGAGCATTTTAAAGTTTTGGTAAAAATTAAAATTATCACAAAATCGTTCCAAATGAGCCTAGATCAAAAATATATGGCATGGATATCCGTTTTATGAGTACAAATAAGTATACGTGGTCATTTTTTACTTTAAATTTGTATTTACTGGGAAATTTTCAGATAGGTCACTTTTCTGCGTACAAAATCATTAAAATTTGAACGCGGAAAAGTGACCTAAAAATCAATAAAATTTGAACGCGGAAAAGTGACCTACCTGAAAATATCCCAGCAAATATAAATTTTAAGCAAAAAAATTATTACGTATACTTTTTGGTACTTATAAAACGGATATCCATGCCAAATATATTTGATCTAGGCTCATTTGGAACTATATTGTAATAATTTTAATTTTTACCAAAACTTTAAACAACTTTAAAAAAGTGCATATCACAGCATTTAGTTCTATATTAAAACTTTTTAACGTCAAATTTAAACAAACTAATTTTTTTCGAAAATTTAATGATTATTATGACTTATTGTTTGCTAAATTTATTTGTATTTCGAAGAATAAAAATGTAGCATTGCTCACACTTCAATAGAAGCAAAACGTTTCATATCGACATACTATATTGGAGCTATCTATCACTTTCAAGTTATAAAGAATTTATTTTTAAATACTATTAAAAAACAATAAAAAAATCTTCGTCAAAAGTAATAACTAGTATTGAGACGTCATTATTTATTAATAAATGATTATTACTTTTTGTAAACTAATAATGCCAACCACAAAAGATTCTGATCTATATTATGACGTCAATCCAAAATGATTTAAATGATTAAGGATTTATTAATGATGATTAATGACTTATATGATTTAATGATCGATTGTTGAGAGCAATGGTGATGTAATTCCACTTAAAATGGCCTTCTTGTGCATTTAAAAGGGTATTTAAATTGTAGGTTTTTTAATAATTGAAGTACTTCTAATTCAAATTGTTTTCTGACATTTTTAATGAATTCTATTTTCAATGAGCTGAATTTTCGCACTTGTTTGTAGCATTTGTAATTTGTGCTATGAAAGTGGGTTACGGGTAGACAGACATTGTCTATATAAAAGCTTCCACTTTTTACGTTATGAACGTAGAGTTGCGTTGCAAATTTTTTAAATGATGAGTGTTTTATGCGTGTTTAATAATATTTAATATTATTTCACTTAAATTACTAATTAATTCATTTACGACGATTGGCAAGAAAATTTGCCACTCAAAAACTAGTTTTATGTTTAAGTTTATCTAAATAAACAAACCAAAATCTAATCCTGATAATTTTATGTAGGATAAATCAAGTTACACGAAAAACAGGATACTATTAAAAAAACACTTTTGCAAGGTCCAGTTATGTCACTAGGAAGTTTTCATTTAACCATTTTAAATATATTAACAATTTTAAAATGTAATGTATTATCTTTGATTTAGATTATCAAATGTATACGGCAAAAACAAGTTGCCATAATCTTCAATTTTATTCTATTTGACTATTAATTTGATAAATATAGTTGAATCTCTAAAATCATAAGGCAAAACGCTAATTTAATTAAGTCATATTTTTTGCACTTTGTACAGCAAAAGGGATTTTCAATAACTCAGTTAAGTAATGAATGACAGAGAGCTAACTCCGATTTTTTTGGAATAAGAATTTTTTTTTGTCGTTTACCGTCTGAGGGATCAGCACTTGAATGAAGTGTATAAACATGTTTTAACTGCTTGATTTCTGAACATTTAACTGATTTTCCAAATGAGCTGCATTTTTAATCAAAAATTATTGAATTTCCTTAAATTTTTAAAAATTTCTGTAGCAGATGATAAATGACTCCTCCATGCTTCAATTTTTTAAAATTATAAAGTCAAAATTGTTTTTAAATTATATGTTTTCTGGAAAACCTGACACTTGACGGGTTTATACATCTTATCCCTCAGAGGGTTATGTATATTTTATACGTACAGCAAATTTACTATTCAGAGTACCTGTGTTTTCGATTACAGAACAAATTTGGAACAGAAAAATTCTCAAACTTTAATTGGGGATCTGATAATTAATTCCAATTAAAATTAGCAACCTTACTTGTCATTTAATTTAAAATCAAAAACAATTACACTATTCTACTCCAGTTATCGTATTCTTGGTAACGACCTTACATCAATGACAATTAAGAAAAAAAAATCCCTTTCATTCTTAACTAATAAACGCTCCATTTGTGATTTGTATAATAATTGGACCTCACCACCAACCGATTCATTGTGTTCGAAGAAAATGCAACCTTGATTCAAGCCCCAGCTACCCCCCTTCCACACCCTCAGCCATTCTTCGAAAAGAACAAGAAAGAAAAGCTCCATTCTCTCTCCATTTCATTCTATTTTGTTTCATTAGTGGGTTTCATTTTTCATCCCGCTGAGTTAGTCTGCCAACATTGCTACTGATTGTTTTAAATAAAATTAGCTTAAAAATAACTAAAATCTTAAAACTTGGAAATAAAAATAATGACACAGTGCATATTTTAATACTGCTGCTAAAGTTTCGTTGGCTATAATTTTTTTTAACTGTTGTAAAGTGGATTGCCAAGAACTCTATAATATGATCGTCGATCATGATTTGTCCAGTTAATATTTGTTGATATGGCTTTTTCCTGAAGATCAATCATACTGATCATTTATTGGCAATGTCATATGTTAATATTGAGACCGTGGATTGAAGTTTCAGTGCAATATATTGTATTAAAACTCTACACGAAGATGCTTTTACTAGGTACGATGATGTCTTGTGCGGACCCATTTGCCGGATCACAATTGATCAAAATCACTATTTTTATGTTACTCGAATATGAAAATATAAAATCCTGCATTTTATATTGGATGAAATAACAATCCTTGGTAAATTAAGTCATTTTTCTCTTTTAACCTTACCAAATTTATTTTAGCAATAAAAATAGGTAATTTAAGGTTTATAAGGAGAACAAAAGGGAAAAGTGTTAATTTATTCAAATTTGTATTTAAGTTTATTAATACTACAAAATTTGGTCAAAGCGGGGCAAAGTGGGTATTTTTATGGTCAAATTGGCGTTTCATGTGAATTCATCCTTTGAATATACGTAAAAGTGCACCAGTTAAGTTGTGAAGATGGAAATTCGAAACTGGTATTTGACAAAACGTCATTTAGAGCTGTGTCAAACTAATGTCGTGATCTTTCCATCCCTTCGTGCAAGCCCCAAAATCCAGTGACGTAATCCCAGTGTTCACCGAACCGGTTCTGTCCACTCTCATATTCCATAAAAAAAAGTTCCGAGCGGAAAGGGGGGGTGGGGACTCAAAAAAGTTGTTATCCATGGCAGCGTCGAAAGAGTTACACTGCGAGCCCAGGCACTGAATCGCAATCGTTCCACACTCGTTCTCACTTCGGCCGCAAGAACTGGGACACACACAACTTGCTGCCAAAGCTTACTTACCGGGCTTGTTGTTTTCCGTAAACTCTACCTCTGGGCCTATCCATGGGACAAGTTAGCAGTGTAACGTGAAAAGCCCCCTTTTCTCGCGCATATCCCCTGAAGGATAAAAAGAAAAGAAGATTCGTTCTAGAAGAAGATCTTTTATTTTTTGTTTTTTTTACTTCCTCCGATCCATTGAATTATTAGTTTTTGGGGACTTTCTTCTTCCTGCTTGAGTGAGAAGTCAAGATGCCGACCGGAACAGGTAAGCTGTTTACTTCCTACTCTTGTGATGTAAATTGGGCTCTTTTTCACTTACTTTCTAGTTTGATTATTTTTTTTATTCACCCAAATTTTTGAATGGGTCACACACATTTACAACCGGATACTTCGCACTTCCGATGCGTGCTGTTATGATGCAGCCAGAGACGTTGTCTACATCCGAATGGACATTATCGACCCTTTCCCAACAGTTTGTTTGTATTTACTGCCCTGAACTGCATCGCGACCGAAATTTTGCGTGACATTCGAACAGGCACATTTTGTCTATCGTTTGGCTGACGTCACCTAACTTATATGGATTCGGCTTTTGCACATGGTCAGTTTCAAAGCCCCTGTGTTTTCAAATTGGATACGCACAGTCAGTGGTAGTCGTGGTTAATTGATATGCCTCGAAAGAAATTTACTGTCATCTTTGAATTAAAAGATTTAGTATATGTAAATTTGCAAACATTATGACGAGCGATATGATGTGGTCCCATCAGTTGCAGAAATTAGTTGAAGGTGAGCAGTTTTTTTCATCCGTTTTTTTTATTTGTCCTAGTCGAAAAAGTGATCGATGTCCTACGTTATAACATTCGCTTTAGTACTTTTTATGAAGATAAATATTTTATAATTTAATCCTCTAACTATTTCGTATTACTTTTTTTTTACAATTCAACTACCAAAAAGGATATTTTGAATTTTTATGTAAAAAAATTCATTGCGCATTTTGCAGAATAATTTTGAACTTAGTCACTAGCCTAATATAGTTGCAGTTGAACACATTATGACACTGACGCAACTAAAATACTAGCAACTATTTGCAGAATTTAAAACATAAGATAAATACTCCAAACCACATAGTTTAATTAGTAATTTTTTATTGACCTTTAAACAATAAAAAGCGCATGTGATGCATTTTGTTGAAGTCCTTTCTAAAGTAACTTTCTATAAAAAAAAAATATTAATCTCGTTTTCTGTTCTTGCATTGTCTTTCTGAGTTCTGAGGCTTCACGGATCAGTTGCTTCAGAAAAACGTTGATAATTAATTTTGGCAAATAGATTTTATTGCCTGGAATTGACTATTTTAACTGCACGAATGTTAAATTAAAACGCCTCATTCGTTGGTAATTCCATCATTTGATCGGTAAAAATCACATATTCTATGGATAATGCATGACACACTAGTCAATTTCTGATATGCCTGTCTGACTCATAGAGGTAAAATAAATGGTCTGACTGAAGATGATTTATAAGATATCTTATTGGCAAATTCTATATTTCAATTTTTGGAAAACTAAATCAATTATTTATGTTTGTTAACGTTAGACAAATTTTTATTCATTATTCCCTTAAATGTTATGTTAATTTAAAATATTAAATTGTTATAAATGTATGATACTTAAATACTAAACAACTAAAAGCCTATGCGGCTAAATTAGCTATGAGTATCTTAAACTATATCGTATTTGTGTATTTTAAAATGCACATTTATATAGCTGCTACGGAATCTAATAAATTAAAATGGCCTCATGAAAATTCAAGAAAAATTAAGTGAACTCATATTGTTGAATTTCTTGAATCAAACTTAAAAAGTATGTCATAATAACTCTTAAAATTATCTCAGTCAAATGGCATTACCTTAGCCCTATAGACTGATGACCAATAGACAATACAATACCAATAACAACCTTATATAATACATTTTTTCACTTAATTCAAAAGTAAATAGTAATTCTGTTATCTTTGAATCTATCAAACACTTTACAATTTTTAAGCTATTAAATAACATTATTGTTTTATACAATGAAATGTTTTCAACTCATCAAATGGTCCATTTGTCATAAGACCTATTGGTATCAATCCTTTTAAATTAATGTCGTCCTGAAATTTCTTCCGGGTTACTTTGTTACATCACGTTCAACTTAAAGTGTCCAGTCAATTTTACTTTTCGGCTGATGCGAGTATTTACTATTTGGCAGAGACAATGAACATTGAACAATAAAATCTTTCTTGATCTATAACAAAAGATAAATGTCAAATTCGTTTTGTCTAGGCCACGAGCCGGACAAAGCGTTGTGGTTCAAGGGTTAAGAGATACGTTAATATGCTAAGAATAATAAACTTATACAAACGTCCATAAAACTTAATATATTACGGAATATTTAATTATAATATTCTTATATTGGTAAATATTATACGTTTACATCGACAGCGTATGATATACACTTCAACATACATATTATATACGTAGCCGTAATTAACTTATTTGTAACCGATACATTTTTAACAATAGTTTTAGAAACTGTATGTTGATAAAAAATAGTTTAAAAAAATAATTTTCTTGATAAATACATATTTTTTAAGTAAGTAAATTTTATGTATCTAATAATATTGATAATGTCATGTAGATTATAAGATGTGTATTTTTAATTAAATAATTATGGATAATAAGACTTTTGCAGAGAGATCAACATTATATGCTGTGGTACAGTTTATAAATAGATTAAATCACGATAAATTCAGAAATATAAGTGTATTATGTGTTTATATTTGATTACTATTATTTTTATATTTATCTTCTTTTCTTATCTTCTTTTCTATCTTCTTCATTATTATTTTTATAAATTATTATTATTATTATTATTCATTAAACTAAGAATGATGCATGGTTAAGCATAGGTATATTCTTTAATCCCGTTCAGTTTTAAATTACTCATAAAATTTAGACAATTAATATTAAAATAAAAAATAAAAAGCTAGCAATCGTTTACATTTTTTATACTTTTAAAAATATATTTTTGTTTGAAATTTTATTTGAAAATTAGTTATACTTTACATTTAGCATTTTTTAGTACCGTAATTTTTGTTTGAAACGAAAGTTTGACATTTTATAAACAAACCTTAATTGATTCATCAATTTTAAAATATTGCATTTTTGAAAAAAAAAAATTATTATTACATATCAAATGATGATGAAGTGTTTTTGATTGTAAAAAGGGACCAACAAATCGTGCATTTTTCCCTTAACTTTCTTTCTTTCGTTTCTCAATTCTATCGGCTTGTCATTTCTGCGATACCTACCTACTTAGAGCCGCCGAAGTGGGTTGAAACCGTGTGTCCAAACCAAATTGTTGTGTTTGCCGCGGGACAAGCAACAAGTTTATTTCATCATAAAACATTTAGCCACAGTTAGACTTCCGTTTCGTATGTTTTAACTGGATTAAACCGCATTTCTTGGCTTTGTGTTGAGAGGATAATTCGAAGTAACAAATAATTGTTTTATTAATGTAAAAATTAGGGACAAATATTGTAAATACAATGATAAATTGATCTGGAAAACAACCAAATAAAAATTAAAAAATACTGAAAATGGTTTGAAGAAAAAACTACATAAAAGTTAGAATGTTGACTCCATTATTTTGGAGTTAAAATCAACGTTGTTGATTTTCAATCGTTCATATTGTTAGATATTTTAAATTCAATTTCTTATTATTGTTTTTGTCGCACATATTGTTTTTTAGATACTAATCGAAAAAATTTGTTACATTTTCTTGAATACATTGTCGAGGTAATTTAAAATATTATTATCGAAGTAACAAATAAGAAATTTTACTTGTCAAAATCACAAAAATTCAAAAACATGATAATGTCATTGTTGGCAAACTAACATTCAATATTTTCTTATGCTGTAAGGAATTTTGTTAATTGCATCAATTTACTGTATAAACTAAAGAAAACTATTTAAACAGTTGTATCTAAGTTTATTGACAATAAAAATGCTTGAATGTTCTCTATACATATTTTTTATTTATTTTGCTTATTTAAAGCTCTTTAAAACCCTTAATGCTTAAATCATGTTTAAATTTTGTACTTTCTTAATAATTTCAAAATATAGTTACTTGAAAGTATTGAACAAAATCTGTAAGTTTTGAGTCTAACTGTCTGTTTATATAAATTTCGTTCAGTATTTTTAATGTATTATTTGATTTTTGCTTAATTTTTTGTTATGTGTAGCTATTGGAAATGGTTATTTTATAAAAATGGGTTAGGTCATGTTAACATTTTTCATAAAATATACATGTTAATTCAATCCCAAAAAAGATATTTAACAAATAGATATGAGCACAATAAATGAAATATAAATTAAAAAAGCAAGCTTTCATTTTTCAAATTTTAATATAAGTTCCACTGTGCACTAAGTTCATACTTTTATGCGTTTTCCATTCATTAAGAATATTCCTGTACACATTTAAATGATATTACTTGTTTACGTATTTTAGTAATCAGTTTCAATAACAGTTAGTATTTATTCAGTATTTAGTTAAAATTAGTTGTAGTGGAAAATATGTAATAGGATGATTTGTGATAAAATTATTTGCGATATATGTCGTTTTATTTTATGTTTTTTATACATATATGTACTAAATTGTTACTTAAAATCATTCGATTTTAAAGTTATATTTTTCACAAATTTAATGTCTAAAACTTTTTAAATTGTATCGTTATAAATGGATTTCAAAATATAAAATTAAAATCCTTAAAATTGTCAGCGTGGCACATTTCTTTTAACTTCTTATGAGGCCGACGACGATGAATCATAGCTTATTTTAGGTCTAAGCTACTTTGGCATCATATCTCCATCTGGTTTTGTTCTCTCAAATTGTTAAAAAAAATGTGTTACAAACTTCAAATTGTTTTATTTGTATAATTATTAATATAATTTAAAATTTTGTGAGAAATTATTGAAGTTTTATTTACAAAACGACGCTTAATCTTGCACCTTAAAGAGTTCAATATATGTGTAATATCTACATAAAAAGTATATGTCATATAAGTACTAGTTTTCCATTTTCTTTTTCATTTTTTTTTACTTTGTGTATTTTTAGGAAAAAAGGATATCACTGCCTTTCTTAAACTTTAATCTACAAAATAGCATTACTACTTTTCTAAAAATTATAGGCAGCATGTAGTTGAATGCAAGCGTGTTAAGCTGCAAAACGTGCAAGAAACAAAGGGATTTTTCCAACCACATTCTAAAAAGATTTAACACAAATAAAAACATTTTCGTTATTTTTTTGTGTATATTATTTTAAATAAAAATAACCCAGAACAGTACACCCCGAAAATAGATAAACGTTGTAAAAAATGACAGTTCATTATAACAGACTCTGTTTATTATACCATACAGTTGATTGTACCCACATTTTATCATCTGTATAAATATGAACTCAAACGAATTGTGCAACTTTCTCTTTTGTGGATTCATAGTTTAGTTCTCGTTTTTAGAGTTTGTCTAAAATATAGCTAAAGGTTTCTAAAAAATTCGTTAATCACATTAGTCGAGTTATCACATGCATTAAAGTTTAGTGAGATTGTGGGTGACTTATGACGTGTAGCTTTATAAACCAAGCCATCATTTGGCGTCCCCTAATGACTCCATATAATGTCAGATGGAAAACTTGTACCATTAAAAAACCAGCCCCGGTCTCACTTACAATTGAAACTTCTCAAAATATATTCATTCAACATTTTCGTATCTTTGGTATTGGGTGTCGTAATGTACTTTGTACTAAACTTAAACGTATAAAAAATGTACCAACCAATAAATGTTACCAATAATGTACCAACCAATAAATGTTAACAATAATATACCAACCAATAAATGTTAAATAAATGTACTTCGTACATTTATTTAGGTTTTTATAAGTTAATGCTGCAATGAACTCAAATATATCATTCCATCGTCAGCATTTAAATGATATTCTTAATTCTAAAATATATTACATGTAAAATCCAATTAAAGTACATCAGTATTAAAACACATCTTAATCTACTAATTGCAAGAAAAAATCTTTTTAGCCATTAAAGCAATGCATCATTTATTTTACTGGCTAAAATATGGCGTAGTATTTTCGAACACCCACTTTTTTTCCTATCCATTTTGTCTGAAATGTACGTAAATTGATAAGAAAACACTTAGTGATTTTATTAACGCAGTCACGACAAGTGCTATGGTTCACAAAATCAACCCCTATCTAAAGCTCATACAATTCATCTTGATCAACATGAATTTGAAATATGATTCTATGCTATTACACTGACTGAAAGCTTCCACAAAGGCCTTGAGTTATCTTTTCTCTTCAGAAAGTTGTAAATTAAGTCTTGACCTCTCTTTATTCACCTTCTGAATAAATTAAGTGGCAAATTCTTCCTACTTTGATGTCACGCGTCTCTTATATTTAAAATTATACGTTAATTTACATTATTATTTATCAATTCATTTTATTCCTATCAATGTCTTTATTGAACAAATTCCCAATTATTAAAATTAGAACTAATCTTTTTCCTTTAAAATGTGTGTGCATTTATACCCAAGATTTTCTAGATTCTAGTTGCTTAATTATTCATGAATAAGAATCAGTTCAGCAGTAGAATGCTAATGCAATAGGCATTGGTAAGAACGATCAATCTGACTGAACAAAACGGACATGAAACATCTGTGGAGCTTTGAGTTGGGGACTGAATTTTTAGTATTTATCCCTTCTAATTTAGACTTTAGTATGTATAATTTGGCTTTATGCACACAGCTATTTTTTTTTTAACAATTCTCCACGTTCTTAAGTTCTCCGAAACAATTTATTACTAATTTATATGTGCATTGAATCAAATATAAAATTGAGTCCATTTAACTAATTTAACTAAGTCATCGCCATGGTTAGTTCTGCAGATACTAGAACTAGGTGATTATAACAATAGTAAGTTCAAGTGTTTTAGTAAGTGTAAGTGTAGCAATAGTAAGTGTTTCACAAGAAATTTTGGCAGAACTAACATTTGAATTATCTTTCGTTTTAAAAATTGAGACCATATAGTACGACTACAAATTTTTAATTTCAATAGCATAAAAAAATTGTCACAGATTTTATCAATAAATAACCCATATGTCGACCGTCTACTGATCCTTTATTTTGAATTTATTGCGCAGAATTAGCAATATTTTTTTAGTAGACACATGTTACACACAATGTAAAAAAAACCCTCTAAATTACCATTGTAGTGTGATGGTAAATCTGCTGATATCACCCTGTGTTGTGAATTATACATGATGTAAAATATATTGTGAGGTACCGGCAAAAACGTATGTTTCAGTGATTCGATGCACCTATCTTCTCTGTTCAATTGCTATTGAACTAAGTTGTTCAAGTTGACATGAGAACATCGATTTGATCAAAAACAAACATTACAACGCAGTGATGTAAAATTTTACCGCAAACTGTGCTGTAATTTTTCAGAAATTTTTCACAGTGCACATATCAAAACAATTTTTTACACTTTATTTTCTACCCATTTAAATTTTCACTTTTTTTTCGAAACACGAAGAAACAAAGTACTTTTTTCTCCTAGAATAAGAATTCCTTTTACAGTGTCGATATATTTATTACCAGTTTCACGATAGTTGATTTAAATAACATTAATTTCTTTTAAGTTCAAAAAGTCGTTCAGAATTCACTTCAAGTGTAGAATTTTAAATATGAATCTTAAATATCGTTTTAAAGGGTCATATAATATTTACATATCTTTTAAATGTTTCATAAAGACTTTCTGATATGATATAAAAATTAAATATTTTATCAAATAAAATTATTCATAGGAGTAGATGCGAAAGTTGCATCTAAAAATATTCAGAAAACTTGAATTTTTTTATGAAACTTTCATATTTGCTTACTAAATCTTAATTAGCCGTTTCTTTTATTCAAAAGTATACTATGGATCAAAAATCAAAATGGTTATTTCTATTTGACACTATACTTTAAATTTAAGATTTCTAAAATCTTGCGGGGAAGGAAAGGCATACCTAAGAGTACTTATGCAAAATATACATAACGTGTTAGATTAACGTTTTTCGTATTTAAAAAGAACTATTATTAATTTATTAAACTAGGGGAGCTTTGTCGGGTATTTAAATTTAACGGGTAATATTTTTAAAGTTGTAATGTATCTACAATTGTAATATAATTGAATTATTGAGTTTTGACAGTTTTAAAGAATTATCTCATATAAATTTGCAAAGAAAAAAATAGTGATTAAATTTGTTTAACTTGAAATATTTCATTGTTTTACTATTTTAAAAAGTAAAATGATCGCAGATTACACTCATATTTGGTTTATGGATTCCAATTTAAAAACTCGTTCAAAAAAAATTTCGCTCCATTTACTATATAAACATGCCATAATTTTTTTAAAAATACCATCAATCATACCATAATCATCTTTACCCGGACATAAACATTATAAGTACTCTGGTTATATGCAAAACAAAACTCGTTGATATTGCGAACCCATATGTGTAAAAAGTATTGAATATTAGGTAGCAAAATTTTATCATGATAATTTTAGCAAAACAAATGATGTTGGGTCTCGAATCCTGATATCAAAATGAACACTAAAATAACAAAACAATGAATCACAACTGCGTTTGTAAGCTTTATATATTTGGTGTTAAAACGTGGACTCGTTTCTTATTATTTCATGTAAATTGCGACTAATGTGAATAGAAGAAATAGAATTATTATATATCAATGTCAATATAGCTGTTTTATAGTTTTTTAATTAATTTGTCCCAAATTTACAATAATTCCTAGTTACATATTATTGTATTTTTTACCGATCTAAATTATTATTATTATTATTTATTATTATTATTATTATTATTATTGATATTGTAATCATGTAGTAATTGTCTTTATGAATATTTTTCTTGGTAAATTAAGTTATTGTATTACAGTTTTAACATCTTTATTATTTGGATCCCTTTTTAGTGAAATTTGTGCTAAAAAATTCACAACTATATGCACGTTTCCAACCTAAAATACAAATTTACTTTGAACACTTCAAGTTTTTCTAGAACCTTAAACATTCCTCTGAATGAGCAAGCTGCTATTAACTTGTCTTTATGGTGATTGCAATATCTTTGAACATCTTCTTAGACAAGCCAACATTCGGAACAACAAAGGCAATTCCAATTCCCACTCACACTTTCCCATGTCGAATTACTCCCATTTGCCACAATTACGAAATTATGGACACACGAAAAACTACGCATTCACTCTTATTTTCACCGAAACACGCAAATTCTCCAACTAATAGATCCCAGCCCAATCAAGCTACTTTCGTAAAACAAAAGAAAGGCCGTAAAAACGAGGTAATTCTCCGTTTTTAAAAGACAAGAGATGCCAAGTAGTCTGAAACCACGTCCACCTTCTGGCTTTGGCGAAACGTGTGCCCTGTTTCCGAACGGTGTCAAACTCGAGTCTCAGTTTCGTGTGTCAAATCCCTGGAGCGTTGGAAAGCTCCGCCTTCCCAGTTCTTTCCTATGTGTTTTAACTCAGAACTTTTACAAGGGAACGAAAGTGAAAATGCAGCTGGGTTGTTTTTCCCCAAGGTAGGGATGTATAGGAATTAACTGTCTGGTATGCATCAGCAGTTGTTTGACATGAACTGAAACAAGGTGTTAATGAATTTTCAACAAATACAGCTATACGTACTGAAAAACGGTTCCTATGCATTTAATCGTTCAAAAATATAAATTAATGCTCCTCTTCTTTTCTCCTTTAAGTGTTTCTTTTATTTTGTAAGTTATAATTAAAATAAAAATTTAAATAAATCCTTTACCATTTTTTTACATTGAATAGTTTTAAATTGTCATTTTTATCGCGACTCGAGGTGAATGCTGTAAATGAAGAGTGTGGCAAAATACACACAATATTGCTTTGAAATTGTATGTTCGACTTAATATTGAAAAAAAGATACTTCGCACTAGCTGCAATACAATTTTAAATGTGCTATACGAAAATGCCTTTCGAACAAATATTAACGCCCGGCTCAGTGGCTATGAGGTATTACATGTCCGCCACATAAACCCAAGATCGCGGATCGAGCACGGCCGCGTCAGAGTTGAGTAGTCAGATTTTCTGAATGGAAAAAAAAATCGTCGGCACGCATGTCATGTGATTAAGGTGGTATATCAAAGATCCCTTCAATACTCATTTGGCTTGGGTTCTCTCGGCAAAAGTAAACGGCGTACTTCAACATCCACAAAAAACTCAGAATCATTTTATCTGAGCATCAAAAATGGTAGCGAGAGACGCCTGGATGGTGCCACAAAAATGGCTCTCAGTTCTGGGGAATATGCAGAGTCTTTATCCCCCAAAAAAGCAGCTACGTTTGAAAAAAATCTTAACTTGCATCAAATGTTTTCTAAAAATAACTTAAATACTACCACTGCCCCAAGGTTGTCGAAGGAAACATTCACCGTGAAGTTTTCGGATGATGATGACATTACTAATGACTGAACAAACTTCCAAACCGCCGGAAATGTTGGTCGACCGGATTGCCCAACAGCCACCGCCAGCTTGCAGATGAGGCAAAGCGATCGCTCTGGGGAAATAATGCTTACAAATCAGTAAATAACACGAAAATGTTTGGCAGCGTGTTAAACACAAAATATAATTGCATATCATAAAATTGTGTATTATCATTTGGATTATATTCGAGAATTATATTAATTAAAATATAATAGTAATATAATGTATTAATATGTAATTATTATGATAAATATAATATAATATAATATAATATAATAAAATAAATATAATATAATATAATATAATATAATATATATAATATAATATAATATAATAATAAATATAATATAATATAATATAATATAATATAATATAATATAATATAATATAATATAATATAATATAATATAATAATAATATAATAAACGTTAAATCAAAGTTACATTTGAATTTATTAGACATTGACGCTTGACTTGACAGTAAAACTGTTAACTCTTACTTGCTATCCTTAACATTCATCACTCTATTGCTAGATATGTCTTTTCGCTTGCATCCGGTGAGAATAAAACAACTAACTGTCATTCCCACCCAGTAGTTCTTTTTTTACAGAAATACTGAATCGGCACTTATAATCAACCTTAATATAATTAGCATTAATATGAAATGGGAATTTTTGAATACGCATAACAATAGAAGTTGAATGCAACCCTCAAAACATACCAATAGACCAAAAAATTAATATAAAAAGCTAACCAAATGATCCACAATATGATCATAAACAAAGTTTCAGTAGTATAAACTGTAGGGTTAAGTTGCCAAAACTACCATTCTCCAAACTATAACAAGATTCTGGACTGTTCATTGGATACTTTTGATAAATAAGATTGATTACATATTAGAACTTGACCCCGCTTCCACATACACATTACTCACATTTCTGAATCTACAAGTAACTCATCAGCCCATCTTCTAGTTGCATTAGCATCTCTCTCACTTAAGAAATTAAAATGGTTCTTTCACAAGTGTCAGCTAATAGCATTCCTTATGTATTCGCTGACACGAAGATTACAAAAACTCACGGTAGGGGCTGCAATTAAGAACCCAGTAGGGATCCAGTTTCCAAATAAATATTAATTAGCCTTTAACTGTGTTGAAAGGGCGTATGGTCTTTTTTTAAAAATATGGTAATTCGACACCTGGTCTTTTATTTAAAGATATTTGCGGCATTTCTTTAAAATCAGTACCAACCATTTATTCTATAGCATTGATATTTAAAAACAATGATTAATTGGACTATTCCCTTGCAGTTTAAAATAACGAAAGTCATTTAAAGATTATGATTTTTTTAATAAAATTTTCTTTCCATTAAATCATTTTAATTTGATAAAAAAATTACTATTAATAATATTACTTTTAATTGGGTGTTCTCTTTGAATAAAAAGTTTGCCATGAGATTTAATGCATGACAATGAAGATACTTTAAAAAATATTTGTATTAAATTTTATTTTTTTCAATCAAAACGATTCAACTACTTTAAAGGAATTAATTTTTCGGCACTTTTAAAGTCAATGTATTTTTGAAAAAGAAAAGTCAATAATTCTTTTTTTTTAATTCTCCACTTTGTCAATTGTTTTGGTTAATTTATGCACATATGCATAAAATTATAGCTGCTTTATTTATGAATTTAAAAGTATTATTTTTTTACTATTTAGTGATTATATACTGATTGGAATTCATATTTATGCCTAAACTAAATTAATGAGAAATTAAAACTTTAATTATAAAATGCTGTACGCATATTAGAACCTGTTTTTGGCACAACTAACTTTTTTTAAGCTTTACATTAAATGAATATATATAAGTGTCGTCCATGAAATGTCACCTTTTAAAGATGCCTGCATAGTTTCCCAGGAATAACTTCATTCGCGTGCAGCTAAGAGTAACTCCTTCCCATTTCTTACCCTCCACACGCACATTACACATATGCTTACTGAATACTAATCGTAAACTAGAAAAAGACACAAACCACTGTAGTACACCTCATTAAACTCAGATTGATTCTAGAAGTCGTCGCCGCGTTTCACTCTCAAACTATACAATGCTGTCGTTAGAAATGATGTCCCGAATGTCCCATAAAATAACCCGAACTAGTTAGAGACTTCAGTAGAATCGGGACATTTTCAATAAATAATAATGTGTATCTAGACACAAAGCAAAAATGATGAATTTCCGGTATCTGAGGAAACACCACTCACGTTTTCCCCTTCTATTTTCAGCCCCGGAGACCAACAAGCCACACAAGCACACTATGAAGTGTGACTGTGTGGACCGTCTCGTGTCCTACATGTTCCGGCACCTGGGATGGATGGTGGGCAAGAAGCCGGGCTATTTCATCATAGTTCCTATCCTCATATCGGCCCTTCTTGCCACCGGGATGCAGAGGATCAAATACGAAGCGGACCCCGAATACCTCTTCAGCCCAACCGACGGCCCTGCCAAACAAGAGAGGCTGGCCATCGAGACCCTGTTCCCGATGAACCTATCCAAGAATTTCGATGTCGGCAGAATGACTCGCATAAGTCCCTTCGCCAGGCTTATGATAGAGGCGAAGGACGGCAAGAGTGTCTTCGACAAGGAGGTCTTCGCCGACCTCAAGAGGATCGACAAGATGGTGAACAACATCACCGTGTGGCACAACCACCGGCTGTGGAAGTACAAGAACATGTGCGCCAAGAAGAACAAGCGATGCTTCGAGAACACCATCCTGGAGTTCGAGGATCGGCTGGACGACATGGCCGCTGGCAAGTTCTCCGTCGACTACCCCCTCATGATCAACGAGGTGACATTCAAAGTCTTCTTCAGCGCTGCCTTCTTAGGGGGCGTCAAGACAGACGAGTTCAACATGATCGAGTCGGCGAGGGCGGTGAGTCTGCTGTACTTCTTGGAGACTGGGCCCTTGAAGATGGAGAGGGCCAACGTGTGGGAGGCTGCCTTCTTGCAGCTCATGGAGGAGACTGAGTTTGAGCACATCAACGTCGCCTATTACACCTCTCTCACGTTGTCCGCGGAACTGGAGAAGAACACGATTTCTGTGTTGCCCCTGTTCAGTGTGACCGTGGTTATTATGCTAGCCTTTTCTGTGTCCACGTGTATGATGTTGGATTGGGTGAAGAGTAAACCTTGGCTCGGTGTGCTTGGATGCTTTTCATCGGCTGTGGCTGTCGCTGCAGCTTTTGGATTGACAGTGTACTGTGGATTGGAATTTATTGGACTTAACCTGGCCGCACCTTTCCTGATGTTAGGTAAGTGTATTAATTGTCAAAAGCCTCATTAATATATTCAATATTGCTTAAGGTAAACTGGAGTAGAGTCACTCTTTTCAGTTAACCTTAATAAAGTGAGTGGAATAACTTATAAGATCAAGCCCACCTAATAGTAGTATTATATAAATTAAAGCAGTAAAACGAAACCCCCAATATCAGATAAGGAACAGATCTAAATTTATAGCCCTGTTTGCAGTTTTTGTCATATCTTTAAGAATTGACAGAAATTAAGATTTTACAAAGATATTCGAAGATATAACACCCACATCTCTTTTAGTTTGTCTCTTCAAAAAACATAGTTAAAAATATAGTCAATATCTTATTTTTAAATAGGTATATATTACTGGTAACTTTTGCACTCAATTAAGTCTTCACCATTTCGCACCGTACGAGGATAAGAGACCTATCGTGAAAAAGACAATTCTCCAGGAGATTATATTTGGCATGGATATCCGTTTTATGAGTATCAAAAGGTATGCATAGTCATTTTTTACTTTAAATTTGCTTTTGCTGAGATATTTTCAGATAGGTCTTTCTTTCGCGTACAAATTTGAACGATTTTGTACGCGAAAGAAATACCTATCTGAAAATATCTCATCAAAGGCAAATTTAAAGTAAAAAATGACTATGCATACCTTTTGATACTTATAAAACGGATATATATGCCAAATATTTTTGATCTAGGTTCATTTTGAACGATTTTGTGATAATTTTAATATTTACTAAAACTTTAAACGGCTCTTCTGAAGACCGGTCCTAAAAAATTTGATGCTAAATTCATTCTAAATATTATGGAAACATTATGAAGAATTACTTATAAAGAATAACTCAACAACTTATGAAGAATACTCATTTAGTTAATGCATTTTTATAATCTAACTAGCAAACTTATACCGTTCTTCGCACGGCATAAAAAATATCAAATAGATCCAAATATGATCTAAACTATTATTGTTTGCCGTTATAAATTATAATCGTTCCATTGCTTAAAATTCAAAAAAAATGTATAAAATGACTCATAATGTCACAAATTAATCATAAATTACATAAAATTTTAGTACATTTGCGCTTTTGGAAATAATTTGGCGAAAAATAGATATAGTACCACATCATTACAGCTCTAACACAATGACTTCGAACAACTACCAGCTTAAATTATTTATAAAAGAATTGCCTATTGCGAATTTTAGTTAATAATTTGGCGAGTTTGGCAACGTATTTGGCGAAAAAATAAAGACATAAAACACTAATAGCTCTAGTGCGATGGCCTTTATTAACCATCATAGTTCAGTAATAGCTTAGCTATACGTTTATTGCTTAAATATGCATACATGCAATCAACAGAAAAATCAATGAAAAAAATCATCAAATAAACCCACAATAAAATCCGGGAATGAAGACTGGCGGAATTACGTCACTTGAAACATGTCAATTATTTTTCAAATAATGAATTTAGTTTCTGAAAGTAATGGCAAAAGAATAAAAAAACATTTTGAATTTTAAATGTTTTCGTTAAAAGTTTTATTTAATTTTTTCAGCCGATGGGATCAGGAAAGAGAAAAAATGATCGGATTTGAGCGAAAGTGGTGTATTTGTTTTCACAAAATTCGAATTTTCTCTAAATATTGAACAAATATGAAAAATCTAAGCCTCAGGTGCACACGTTGGTATTAAAGGGAATCTATCTTGAAAATTTCGAATTTCTGAGGACAGTATAAGTAGGTCTTTTACGATCCGAAGTCAAACACACAGACACGCAGACTCTCTTTTATTATTATGGATAAATATTGATCAACAATAAGAATACATATTTTTTTAATTAAATTTAACAAAAAGCTTGTTTAACCGATTTAATAAAGTTTATGCAATAAGGTTTATCTCTTATCATGTAATTACGATATTATTTTAAAGTCATGTTTATTTTTATAATTTAATATATTCACTGATTGAAATCATAATAATCTGTTTATATAAAAAAAAATAGGTGTTATGACACGAACACTTTACAAGATCATGACTACAAGACATAAGAAATGATATCCAATTTTTACAAAGCATTCATCTAAATTTTTACTATACTATTCATGTTTAAAAATTAATAATTAATTTTGAAGCATTAATTAAAATTTTATTAATCACTTTAAATCTTACAATATAAAAAGTCCAAGTTTAAGTAGATGTAGGGATTTCTATACTTATATGAATTTGAATTCATTGACTTATTATTCGCAAAACGTCAATTTGTACATTGAGCTTAATATTATATAAAATACGACTTGTTGAAACACTTAAAACTAGTTTATCGTTTGCAATCAACAAATATTCTATTGAAAAAAAAATTAATTATATCATTGATATTTGAACATATCATTTTCTAATTCATACATTATTACAATGAATTTTTGATATATTTGATTGTACTAATTACCACAAACGAGCATTATTATATGGGTTTTATAATGAAAGTGAATTAAAAAAGAAATAAAAATACAAATAATACAACTTATCTTTCCTTTACTGTTCAAATTTAACTTCATTTAGCGTAGTCAATGCTGCAAAACACATAGCGGAAAAATCCAAGTGTGCGATAGTCTTTTTTCGCACATTCTTTCAATTCAAAACGGAACAAGCAGGAAAGTAACTTTAGATTATTTAATTTCACACAACTAAATGTCGATCGCCATGCCTGATTCACAAATCGAAGTATATCATATGTAAACATTCTGATATAGGTTAACTCAAAAGTCAATTTTGCGTGATTTTCAACATTTCCGTTTCGCGTCGATGTATGCTTTTTACAAATTATTACCATTATTAATTACTCAACCGTAATTTCTAAAACATATTTAATGTTAAAAAAAGTATATTTTCGAATTCAGCGTAATAAGATCATATAATACACAGGTAATTTGTTTGTTCTATCGTCGTTTGTCTTGAGTAAAATATTCATAATCCTACAAAGATATAAATGCATGGACCCAAATTGACATTTGAAAGACCCATTCATCATAGACACTTAAAAATTCTAGATTTAATGGTCTATGGCAAAAGAAAAAGGAAATCTGTTTTCAAGATATATTAATATTTTAATGCTCAATCAAGTTGCTTAAATGGACATGGCTTTTGGTTGTGTGTAGGTTAAATCTGATAAAGGGGTTTAGTTTTAATGGCAGTTAATTGCGCCACTTAAGTTAAAATCAAGGTTGTGTTCGAATTTAAATTTTATATCGTTATCATAAATGCATTATTTTAGCATACAAAATAGTTGTAATCCATTCTCTTAATGCTTACAATTTTTATAATATTAAAACTGAAAATAATCTAACGTTTTAGCACACAACGTAAAAACTAGTTAAAATAAAAAATGTAAACAAAACAAGAAACAAATACTTTCGTTATTGAGAAAAATTCGTTATAAATTTAATTATGATCGATTGAAATTATTTAAAATACAATATACTTCTAATATTCCATACATTAAAATAAAATATGAAAATTTTGATCGATAATTATGAAGGATCTCATTTCCCATCAAGCATTAATGTCATTACGTTTCTATAGTAACTAGTGAACTAGTAACACAGAAGAAAATAAAAAAAGTAACAAAAAATAATATTTACCCTTTTTTTTGTCGAAAAAAAAATCCGATTTAATAAGCTAGTTAATATTCTAAAAAAAACAATACGTTTGGAATACATGAATAAAATGTGTGCCGAAATTTTTTATTGGAAATTAGCTGTTTGAATTATAAATAATTGGTATTACTAAATGAAGTTGTTTAACATACTTTTTTACGAAAATTGTCATTTTAATGTTCTGAATAATGCTGTAAATTTTCATAGCCACAGGTCTTATTTCACCAAAATGGGTATATATACTGTAAACATTCTGAAATTTAATAAGAGATAATTTATAGCAGTGGGATTTTCGTAAAACTTTCGTTAAATCGCATTTGTCAAATTAGACAATTTTTACATATTATTTACATTATATTTACTTACTTTACATTTACATTACATTTTCCTTGCTAAAACTATATTTGATGCTTAAGTATATGGAGATAGGTGATACTTTAAGTGATACTTAGAAACAGCAAAAAGTACAGAGTATCCCGATTAAGTAATAAAAAAAAATTATTTGTTGTTGTTTCTAATCTCCCGTTTGTCTGACGAAGTCAGACAAAATCAGTGAATCCGTTGACACGAATGAAGTCTGACACCAGAAGTGGACAGTTGTAAATGTCTTCCCAGTCCAGTTCAAGGCAGTCCAAGATGTGATGAGGTGATGCCTGTTCTTTTTGGCATTTAGGGCAAAGAGGAAAACTTTTGCCACCCCCAGAATATGTAAGGCTTTTTAAGTGTCCAGTGGCTAGTCGGGACAGACGGGTGTTGGTTTGCCGGTCACAAGGAAGAGAAAGGGAGAGTCCTGGTTTTTTGGCTTTATACCAGTCGTGAGACGGGGGTATTAGCCAATTCTCTTTATTCTGAGCTACTTTCATTGAGTTTATTAAATTTATAAACAAAGTTTACTGTTTATGTTATAACAGATAATAAGTTGTAAAAAATCCAGTTGCTTTCATATATATTTTTTAATATTTTGTTAATATACTTTAAAAAAAAGAAAAATAAGATGTACTCGTTGTTTAACCCAATTGCTATTTTGTATCTAATAGAATGGGTACATTCTACTCCAAAGGCAAAAAGAATTGCTTAAGTAAACACAAAGACTTAGACTCTCTTGGTGGGAATCCTCTAAAGTAGTACTTTAATTTAGACAATATTACAAAGTAGTTTTCAAAATCACAAGTTTGTTTTTGGATCTCTCGACAAAATTAAATCCCGGCATACTTTAATACCCACAGAGAGCTCAGATTCATTGCAATCTGAGCGTCAAAATTGGTAACGAGAGCATCCAAGATGGTGCCATAAAAATGAATCAGTTCTGGGGATTATACAGAGTCTGCAAAAGGCATGATCAGCCAAAAAGCAGCCCCATTAAAAAAATATCTTAGATATGACCATAAAACTATAAAGACATAACAATAAAATATATTGAAATAAATCTAAATAAATATCTCTTGTCTAAATACGCCTTATTTGTGGTGACCACTCTAATCAGAGTTAATTGCGTTTTGAAGGTGAAATCCTTTCCACCATTGAAAGAAATACCAATATATTAAGATCTAATATGCGATTAACTCTAAATGAAAACAGATGCATTTCCCTAACTTTACAGATCATTAATTTCTAATTATAATTATTTTGATCCACACTATTTTTAATGTACTAACGTCCTGCTTCAAATACGACCCTGAAAACGCTGATAATTTTTTTTAAGTTCTAAACTGGTTTCTTGTAAGGATATTTTCGTGTCGGAATTCACTGGGCTTACATGACTTTCTGGAGAATTCAACCCACATGACAAATTGTTGATCAAAAATACAGTAATAGTGGATGATAAAATCTCGAATAAATAGCGTATTAATAAGAGTTGCGTAATCCTAAGTATGAACAATTTAGAATCTGTAGATGCAATACCTCGAATTTGTTGTCTTATTCGGTATTCTAACCACTATTTCCTTTTCCATTTTGTGTAATTTATTTTTGAACTAAAAATCATAGCTACAATTAAATTAAATAAATATAACTGTAAATAAGAAAATTAAAGTTCAGTAATTAATTTGATCTTAAATATACTTTTAGTCCGAATTTACCAGTGAAATCCCAAGGTCAGGAATAGAATTAAGTCTCAATGTTAAGGATTCTTCAATCGTCAAATTTCGTTACTTTTAACAATGCTAAACATATTTTAGACGAAATTATTTCATTTTTATGCTGTCCAAGTAGTTAAGTTCACATTTTACTTTAGATCAAACTATAATGATTTTAAGGGGGGATATGTACGGTACCCAAAAATTGGTCAAAATATCGATTTTTCAGTTTTTACTTTTTATCATTTACAATATCTTTCTGAACATTTACTGAAAGTTTCATAATGATATCTTCTGTAGAAAAAAGGTTTAAACATTTTCTGGAGTGATCCCTTCAAGTTTGAACCCGATGTCGTCTGCGCTCAACCTGTTTTCTCTGTTTCGATTTTTTCAATTCTTGTGTTCAGTAAATCCCTAAGGCTTTTTTGCCAATTAAGTTAGAATTTTGAAATATTTAGCCTGTGTTCTTATATAAATGGTGCAAAAAATTGTGTATGGAATAAGGTCTATTATGTATAGGATTTTTTTTACAAAAAATGTTGCATTCAATAATTTGAATTTATTATTATTATTATTTTTTTTTTTTTGGGGGGGGTGAGATTTTCATTATAAATACGTGTTACTTTTTTACTGTAGCTCATATTTTAAAATCCATGCACAGTTTTCGAACAAATAGTTCTAAAAACAAATTATAATGGTAGAGTTATTCTTAAAATTAAAAGAGGAGTATACATTTCTAAAAAAGTTTAAAATTGTAACTATTTTTTTTAAATGAAAAACTACTTGTAAATATTTTTTATTGCCGTGAAATGTTTAGTTGAACTAAACTTTATATAAAAACATTATAATTTACAAGTTTATGTTATTATTGCTAAAAATAATATTTTAGGTACCGTATCCTCTTAAATAAAGAATCAAAGAAAAAATGCCATTTTTGCAAATTTTTAAAGATTTTTTAATAAATTGAAAAAATCCCCCCAAAGTACTCTTAAAAATACAATTAAACCTAATGAAGTTAACTCTCAATAGCCGAGCCGTCAGAACGTCGGCCTCTCATCAACTTATCAGGAAGTATACGGGTTCTTCGTCTTTACACAGATGACGAAATGTTTTTAAGTTTTTGACGACGTTCGTGTGAAGAAACTCATTTCGTCAAATAGCTGACGAAACAAATTTCGTTAATTTGACGAAAAAATTAAATTTTAGCATTTTCCACGACAACATTTCGTCCTAAATGACAACATTTTAATTAATTTTGATAATCAATTTCTGAGAGTGCAACTTAGTGTTTAGCTACAATTTGAAGTGAGGTTTGTAGATAGCTACAATTTGAAGTGAGTTTTGTAGATTTGTCAGTGAAAGCTCGTGACACAATCAGACGGATAAACAAACGATGCTAGTTCCACATTTTAAGGTGTCGACGTAATGTGGGGGCTTAATAAGTCGGAGTGTTATTTGTAAGCTGCAATATTTTACAGAAAGATATTCCTTAATAAAATCCACGATTACAAAATTACACGTCTTATTTTCCCTTACCGTTATTGTGAATTTAAAAGCGTCATAGAGTGGGAACCAATAAGTTTTTTATTATTATTTGGCATACAGATAAAGCCAAAACTGAAAACTTTTTGATTTTTTTCCCTTAGAGAACACTATTCTAGACAAAGTACAAAAACATCATTTGATATAAATACTATGTTTATAAGCAACAACTTAAAGTCGACTCTTTCAGATTTGATGTTTTAAAAAATGTTTTAGATATCAAGAGGCGCAGATATTGATACCACATTTTAGACATAGATAGATATTAAGACCACATTTTCACTTTTTATTTTTAATTATCTAATATAAAATGTAGGTTGAGGAAAGTATTGCGATGTGTGGTCAAAAATCCGAAAGGGAGTTTTGGTATTTTCTACATGTTTCGGAAGGTGCTGATTCTAAAAGGGTGTTATCTGAACATTGGTCCGTCTGTCTGTCTGCCTGAAACCACTTTACAGCTCGAACTATAAAGAGATAAGAACTTCAAATTTGTTAAATTAATTCTCAGTACTTGCCGAACGTCATAACAAGTTTTTCGAAAAAATCGTGCATTCACAAAGGGTAGCTGCTACAGAATTTTTTGTGTTTTATTTATTGAAATTACTTTATAGCTTCAGGGCCAGATTTCTAAATGGGCTAAGTAGGCTGTAGCCTAGAGCGGCGAATTTTTTGGGGCGACTAATTAAAGCGACATTCGACATAAAAAATTATTATAAAGATACGAATATTTTTAAGAAAGAAAACAAATAATTTACATTAATGCGTAAACCGTAAACGTATATATAGTACTAATATTTCGTAGTAAACATGGTCACTGCAAGGGCAAGTGCACCCCTCCTCCCGGATTTCGAAGTTGAAAGAAAATGGTAGAACAGTTTTAAAAAATTCGCCTATTTCGCTTTCGATTTAGTGTGTAAAGGTACATAGATGATTCTAATATGTGTATCTATTTTAAACAGCACATACACCCTATTTTGCAGCTAACCAGCTACCTTTCCCCGAAGTGGGAGAATATTGTGACTGGGGTGGCAAATCGTAGCCTACAAGCGGCGAATCTTTAAATCCAGCCCTGTATAGCTTAGATAATGTCCTTTAAAAGTATTGATTTATTGAGTAGTAATTGAAAGTCGTGTAGTGTAACTCGTACACCTCTAGTTTTGTTTTGTGTTTAAAGCTTCATTTTTCCGTAAAACATTAAGAAAAATTGAAGCCAATAAAATGCTTCCTTGTATTTTGAACATATTGCCGCATTATTACCATTTCCATGTTTCTTTTATAAAACATTACTTATCAATGTATAAAAACACACATTTTAATGTTTAATCATACAGTTAATATCTGAACAGAAAAGTATCCGCCCTAAGCGTGATGGTGAACATGAAACCATTATGACTGGATTTTCGATATGTGCTACCCGTTTTGAATTTGAATTCGAAACGAGAAACAGACGACAACAAAAGCACATGAAGACTTTCGATTTCGCGCCAATGCATTACATATTTTCCAAATATTTGGGTCATTCTATCCCACCTGACTCACAGCGCACTGATTCTGAAGAATTGCCAGCGGAAAAGGGATGCTTTCGTTTTTCTCAGGTAGTAGTTGTTAAGCATTCCAAGTGATTCATTCCATGTTATTATTTTTTTTAAAGAATCGCGAACGTTTAAACTTTCAACCATATTTTATTCCCTAATTATAAAAATGGATTTTCAAATACGCATAACAAAAGTAGTTCAGTACAACCCTTCAAAACATACCAATAGACCAAAAACTTACAATAAAAATAGAACCAAATGATCGACACTATGACAGTAAACAAAGTTTTAGTAGTATAACTGAAGGTTCTAGTAGAAAAACTCACATTCTCCAAAGTAGAGCTAAGGTAAAGGGCCCGGAATGTTCATTGGCGACTTTTGACGATAGTAAATTTAATGGGACCAAATTGTCAATGAAGGAGAATGACCCTATATCTTAGTCATACTTTTGAGGATGTGAGTTTTGTATCTAGACATTGCAATTCAGACCTAGATTATGACTTGGATACCTCACTTTTTGAACTATCTCAAAAACTGTTAAACGTGAGTCACACTATGGTTTATGACGCTCGATTCCATCAACAAAAACCAATTGATCAACAACATGTTGATACTCTTTCGCATCATCAGCTTCTGGGAGTTTGCGGGCTGCCTTTGAGAAATATGGGTCACAATCGAAAGTGTGTCTAATCACCACGTGATTACGAGAACGGTCACGTGATGAACGTTTCTTTCCTTCGCTGACACCGCGACTTGATGAAATTCGCCATTTTTTCTTCTTGTTGTTGTTCTTTTCCGCATGCATGACTTATTCAGTTTTCAATGGCAAGGAGGAAGTGCAAGTCTGTGAAGAACAAACATTTCGAGACTGCGCGCGAAGAGGAAAAGTCTTCGACTTCGAATTTCGAATGTCACGAGGCTTTTGTTGTGCCGATTGTAAGGGAATTTGAATCATTATTGCAATACTTTCTACTTATTTGTAGAATGGGCTTGTTTCACGGAGGATCTGGCAATAGCTATGCGGTTTTGTTTGCATGTCTATTTTGATGTCATCCAACAGTATTGCCAACAGAATTTATTTTAGAATTATTCTAAAATTACAAAAAAATATCATAAAAATACTAGCTGCATTTTGGAATCTTTTTAGTGACTTTAAAAAAACGTGAAACGCTTCGCTAGTATTTTTATGGAATGTTTTTGTAATTTTAGAATTGGATGGTATTTTTTCGTAGTTTTTCTCCTAAAACTGGTGGCAGTACTGTTGGAAGACATCAAAATAGACATGCAAACAAAACCGTATAGCTATTGCCAGATCCTCCGTGAAACAAGCCCATTGAGTAAATAATTTTTTTTTGTTTCCTCTCATTGAATTAGCTAGAACTCGTAGTCAATATGAAATTAACAAAAAATGATGTTTTTTTTTTACTTATTTTGAGTGCTTTTGTCATTCTCAGCTGCAAAGAAAATCTTCATAAATATAATATCTTGTTCTTTCTCTTACCACTTACTTTGTTTTCTCCGTACATTGCACCACTACCTTTAAGCCTTTATTTTTTTAAAAAACCATGTTTTAAAACATTTCGCCACCTACTTGTAAACTAACCTCTTTAATATAATATTTTTTTTTAATTTTACATTTTGTATAGGGTACTAAATAAAATGAATAAAAATGCAATTTTGATTTTTAATATACTCTTATATACCATTTCCACCTAGAAAATGTAAGTTCTAAACCATGAAGGCATATTTCTTTTTTTTAAGACTCTCCACCACGTACTTGTAAACTTATCTCTTTAATCAAAATATATTTTTATTCGATATTTTTGTAACTTGACTAAATGAAAATGCAATTATAAAAATATGAATTGGTAGTTATGCTTTTTTGTACAGTTGACGCAAAGCCGTAACTAGCGATCCTGTTAGTGGCATCCGTATAAATTACATGCATGCAACCTGTTCATTTTTTTAAATCTAATTTCCTTTTTTAATTTATTTTCATCGTGAGCAATATTTTTTCTAACGAAATGGCTATAGAATATTTATTTTGTAAATATACATTTTATTTGATGTTCGCAAACATTTATTTTAAAGTATAAATTGTTTTATTTTGAATTGAAAATTTTCTAAGCAAAAATAACACCTAAAAATAAAGTATTATTTTGTCATTACATTCTAGTCTGAAAAAAATATTTAAATACATTATTTTATTACCTAACTATAATACATAGAACACAGATTTTTTTGTTTTTAATAGAACGTTTATTGTATTAACAAAAAAAAGAAAACTATTTACAAATTAGCATTGAAAATTATAGATGTTTTCGATGATTTGCCCCTATATATATTAAAACTTAAGGTCTAGATTTAAAACTCATATTCTCTAGAGTATAATTAAGATATAGAGTCCGATCCACTTATTGGCGACTTCTGATAATTGTCAATTCAACTGAACGAAGACGCCAACAACGAACCTAATTTCTTACTTTTGCTTTGTAGAATGTGAGTTTTACAACTATACCCTTAAATTAAAGAAGTACAGAATAGCTAATTAAAATACGATTACAAAATATCACACTGAGCGCGGAATAGTGGCGGATCGCCCACCTTAACGCATTAACAACTAATTTGTGAATATGATTAACATTTTCATTTCCGAATAAAACGTAAACTTTAAGCTTTTTAAGATTCTTCGTTCGTGTATCTAAATGTATCCTACATACATTTTTCATTATTATAGTCTTCCATTGTCCGATATTTTGTTTATTTAGAAAAACTTAAGCAGAAAGTTCGTTCTCGTATGGCCAATGTTTTCGGAATCGTCGTTAATGCGTTCGCTCAATAAGAGATCAGTCACTTTTCCGTACACGGTTTAATGTCATTATTGTAATACTCACAAAGAGGTTCAATCCTCTAATACATGATTTTAATTTTTACTCCATAAAATATCTTTCGATCATTTTTGGACATACATTATGGTAAAAAAAAATATGTATTTTAAAAATCTCTTTGCGCTGAAATTTAAATTTTAAGCACCATAGACTTGGTATTGAGTATTATACATTAAATTTGGGGTAATTCCATCCTTTAATTGTTTTCGATTTATAATCATTATTTTTTTTAATAGTTAACTTTAACATCAATGTAGCTTCCAATAGATATCAAATTGCTAAAGTTGCCGAGCATCACCAATATTTTACACTTATAAAGTGGTCTAAAATGCATTTTGCCAAAGGCATCAGTATGAACTAGATGGTTAATAAGTAATAGACCAACATTGTTTACACAAATTATTAATTTCTTATATATTATGTCACACCAAAAATAATTGGTCAGAACAACTGGTGCCAGAAATGTATTTAATTTTATCAGCAATACTACTGAAAATGTGCAATTTTTAGCTTTCATATTATGCTAAGCCTAGTGACTGAAACATCCTTTACACGAGCCACACACTTGACTTTCAACTAAATATAGAATTTAAATTTCTGAAAACAATATTCGTGTTCATAACTGTAATAATATTTTAGTTAATGTAATATTGATGGTGCGTCTTTTTTTTTACAATTATTACATTGCAGTACAATCAAACCCCAATAACATAAATCTGAAACTTCATAAACATTTCGCGTAAACCAACATTTAAAGGAATTTTATTTGCTCTTCTGCACGAAAGCCCTGCTGACGTGAAAGATAGTGTTACACGGAAATCCTTAATGTTTCCTCCAGCAAGTTCTCAAACCTTGAACTTTTATAAAGTTTAAGATTCTGTACAACGCAATCGGGTAGTTGGGGACACTAAGAGGCATGTTTGGCCACATTTTTTTACCTCATCCTTTAAGCAAGGTTCCTCTTTAGAGGGGATAAACTTACAATAAAAAGTAGAGATGTACTTAAACTTTTGTTGTCCTTTTTGCTCTTACTAAATTCAGAATAGTAAAAAGCGACTCGTGTCAAAAAATAAACTAGGAGTATGCAACAATACACTACTTTCAATTACCACTCAATAAATTAATACATTTAAAGGTAGTTATATACCCTATAATTTCAATAACTTTAAAACATAAAATTCTGTGGCAGCTACCATTTCCGCATGCACAGTTTTCTTAAAAACCCCAACAGGTGCTGGGAACTCGCGCACCAAATTTCAAGTCTGTATCTCTTTTCGTTTTACAGCAATACTTTAAAAACCAAAAAAGTTGCATGACAGCTACCCTTTCTTCATATGCGATTTTCTCGAAAACCTTATTATGACGTACGAAAGATACTAAGAACTCGTGTACCAAATGTGAAGTTCTTACCTCGCTTAGTTCGAGGTGCAGAAGGGTTTCTAACAGACAGATAGACAGTACGACCAATGTTCAAAAACCACTTAATTAGAATCCACACCCTCACTCTCAAAATGTGAAGAAAACACAAAATCACCATTTTGGATTCTCGACCGTATTACAATACTTTCATTGCCTTATATTTCATATTTGTTAATTGAAAGTAATAATAATTTAGTTTGTGAAACAGCTACTGCCATTTGATTTAGTAAAGGTAATAATATAAGAAAAATGTCTAGAAGTTCTTCTATAGAAAACGACGTCTTCTTAGGTAGCCAGTTAATTCAAGTACTATTGCTTAAGCGAAACTCAATTTAAAACATTTTAAATGAGATTTAATGCTTCCTATAGGGAAATACTTATGAAGTAAATACTTACGCGCATATATATTCTAAAATATTATTTATTGTGTTCAAATAAGTATATTTTAATGTAGTGTCTTTGAATGGTTAACTTTAAATCAAAAATAAACTATCTATTCGTGCAATTAAAAAATGTTAAACTAAAACTACAATTTTTAAAAAATAAACAAACTTAACCTATGTTTATAAATCATCAAACGCATAAATGTCAATACCTTAAAATCTATTTGTAAGTAATTTTAAACTTTTTTTAAATTTACTGTATGTTTACTGTTGTACTTCAATGTTTTTGAAGCTAACTATTTATGTCTTATATGTGTAATAATGCTGATAGACTATTTAATTGAAAATAATAAGATTAGTAAGTATGTAGAAGCAAATTCGTTAATGGAAATTCAAATATAAAATAAATTATATACTTTCAAAAGAAAAACTAACTTATAAAAAATATAATAATAATAATTTTAGTCTTATATCAAAAAAATATTGTTCTAAAGCTCAAACTAAAAGTTTTCAAGAGTATGTAATGTTTCTCATTAGTTTATTAAATTTTTTCAGGTAATTAAAAAATAATTTCCATGGAGCAAAAAGTTTTAATGATATATAAATTGGTTTTAATATAAATATCAGTTTATTCTTAGATATGAAACAATTTATTCGAAAGCTTCTACTTGAAAATTCTAGCCATCAATAATATTTAAACATTAAAATCGTTCAAGCATCACAGGCTTAACAATTTTGATGCAACAACGTTTAGAACTTAGTTTTGCCTTTGGCTACAAGTATGTATTTGTACAGTTAACCATTTGTTTAATTTTTACATCCCTTAAAAATGTGGATCAAACTTCTATTTTTTACATTTAAAAAAAAGAAACCTCTGTTTAGAAGACAACCGTGTATTTTTGTCTATTTACTGGACGTTTGAAAATTGAAGCTATACATATTTTGTCTCTGTGAAATCCTTTTATATTACGATTAAATAAATAAAGCTGGAAGCAATTAGGTGGTTACTATTATCCAGTGTCTATATACTGGTGAAAAGTCTCAAAATGTAACTTACCACACCATAGGTCCAGGGATCGAATCCCGGATCGGGCGAGGTTGACTCATCCTTTCATCCCTTAAGTGGGTCGATAAAATGAGGACCAGGCATGTTTGGGAACTAAAACCTGGGGGTTCCGCGTGAGGTTGACCACCTATTGGGACAAATGCCTAGCACCCCAGATCAATTTGTTAAGTAAGCTGAAATGGACACGGCAGGCCTTGGCCCACTAACGGCTGTTGCGACGAGGAGTTTAGTTTTTTTTTTTTTAAGTTAGGCCTTCGATTATAAAAAATAAACATATGCTCTCATAGTATTTCCACCAAACTCGTTAGATATTTTTTTGCATTAAATGCATATTTCTATGTTTATATTGAATCACTCATATGAATATATACTTACTAAATTATATATAATAATATGTTATAAGACATTTACTGTTTGGGGTTCAAAGACCTAAACCGCCCTAGTTTCATCTCTCCTAGTATTTGCCATTGTATATATAATGTCACAAAAACATAACTTATAATTGCGGATCACACGCACTCTGAAATTTGTTAGTCCTCAGGGAAAGTTGAATAACGATTTGACCTCATAAACAAATTGATTTTTTTTCATTGTGGTTTCTTGGAAAAAATTTCCTAAATGAAGGGTGGTTTCTTTATTGTCACTACTCACGACATTTGTTGACCATATACATTTTAAAGGCTATATATTTCTCATAACTTTCGATTTTGAAATGTAGAATAAGTTTTAACGTTTTAATAAATTAAATTGACATAAATGAAAAAATTTCGACATCATTATAATTAACTTTTTTATCTATATAATGTATACAATATTGTAATAGTGTTAATGCCTGGTGTTAGATGTAGATTAAAAACAAATATAAAAATTATTTTTATACTATAACAAAAGTAAATTAGATAAATTCAAAATTATACATTCCTGTAAATTCTATTTTCAAATATATTTGAGATCAGAACATTTGAACTATTTTTGAATTAATGTAATCATTTTATAATTCGCACAAAAAATACTTTATAGTGTAAATTTTTTTTTAATCTGTTAATGTTTTGGAATGTATTAATCGAAAACAATTCTAATTACTAATTGTTGCATTATTATATCATTAAACACTTACTAATATTCAAAATAGACGTAAACAATAGATAACTGGATTTAATATTATTTGAGACAATTTTATTGTTTGTTTTACATAGTAGTTTTAGTGTTTACAATTTATCTGCATTTCTTGCAATATCTCAATTTTTCAATTTCAACTACTGTTAACCATTACAACTATTTAAATATTATACTACATATCATACAACTATTAAATCTTATACTACATATTTGTATGTTAGAGCATAGTATTAACACTTAACTTAAAGGCTACATAGTACATACGTCTAAATCCGTCTGGTATTGTTAGTTTTACTATCAACAATCATTTTTTTTAACATTTACACACTCTACAAATTTATTGAATTTTATAATTAAAGGCATTTATGAATCTTACAACTATTTACTACAGAAATATATTTTGAATAGCTATGAAATGAAAACAAAGTACCGAATTATATGCAGACATGCAATATTCTGAATACAATAGCAAAGCGTTAATCATAGTCATCTAAATAACTTAATGAATTAGCGTTTGAAACATTGTAAATTATTGGAATTTGTTTTAATTATTTTAAATTTATTATTAGTTGTCAATTGGTTTTTTAATAGAAATACAGAGCTTTAAATATGATTTAAATATAGTTCATATAGCAAAATAAAAAACTACTTATTTTTTAACTTGAGTTTCAATAATATGTATTGGATTTTTTTTATGCAAAGAATTTGAGCAAAAATAACAAAATATTTTCATCAAAGTAACTGAAGTGAAGCGATCCATCATAATTCCCAAAGGTATTTATTTTTTTTAAATTGTGAAGTGTGACGGTTCTCAAAGTCAACAATTATCGGCCTTACACAAGGATGAAATCATTGGCCTTCAGATTTAAAGAAATTGTTTTATTATTTTAATGTGTAAAAAAAGGGAGTATTCTAATTATAAATTTACTTATTATACATTTATTTATAGGTCATATATAACTCAAAATTATCAATCACCATTTTCATAAAATAACCATAAATAATTAAATTAAAGAGCTGAAAAATCAATTTGTAAAAAATAAACACTTAAAAAAATACCCGTTTTTAAAGGGGCATTATATGTAGTAAGAGATTTTTTGACTTTTTGATTTATAGCTATCATTGGCTAAAGAATGTTCTTGAAGCATTAGTCACCATCTAGGATCAATGGGTACCCTTGAATAAACATTAGATTTTTTGGGGTGGGGGGATTGTTGTGTGTCCTAACTATGTTATTCTAAACATTGATTGCGTTCATTTAGCTTCTTCTGCTAAATTAAATATTTACTTTCAATTTTAGTGAATAAAATGAGGTTATTAGATGGCGGCTCTTGTTTTTTTCAAATTGGTTGTTTCATTTTATATGTATATTTAAGTCCATAACAGCTATTTTATCACAATTTAGAACACATGTTTACCTAACAACTTCATAACAACAAACCATCCGTAAAAATCAACTATGAAAAATATGCTCTGTTGCGAAACACAAAACACTTTATACACTCATTGTTCATTATTCACGTGATCCTCCAGACTTTTTTCCTTTGACCAAGACACCTCTCGGCAAACTTTCCTTTCCCTGAGTTCCTTCCTGCTCACACGCCGTCGATGCAACGTCTTTCGCGCGGAAAAATATCTTAACCTTGAACGCAAAAAAAGACTTTCCCCCAAGATCAGGCAGGAAAAAAATCTTGAGTGCAGAAAAGACACGTATTCTATTTGTAGAAATAGCTTTTGTCTCCAGTGTTTGTATCCGCTAACCCTTCTGGAGGAAGCTTTGGAGCTGCTTTTTTTCACGGTTGTGTGTACTTAAATCAAAATTATCTTTTGCGGAAAGTCTGCGGGTCTTTGTGAATAGTGTTAACGGATCAACAAGTTTTGTGATTTGTCTGTCGTAAATAAATTAGATTTGTAGATAGTAATTGGATGATGTAAGGGGCTGACAATTATTACACTACACGATAGTAGGGAAATAGATAAAACTTCATTTGTTTGTGTTGTTGGATAAGATATTTGTTTTCAAGTAATCTGTAAAAAAAACTATGCACTTTTTTAAACTCAAAATCTTGTATCGGTCTCAAAAATTAATAATTAAATTGAGTATTAGTCATACCTGGGCTTTGAAAGTTACACCTTCAATTCCAGTTCATTTACTAATTCTTAAGCATTGAATAGAAATACAGAGTTGAAGCGTTAATCTAACCACTCGTTCATCACGCCCTACGTCTGATTCAGACTATGGAGAAACACATCTAGATAGTAATTGTCTAATGTCATTTGTACGCTATTTTATATTTTATTGTTTAAGTAAATAACATTGTAAAAATTTATTTATATAGATAATATTGGAAATATTATATATAATTTGAAAGAGCTAATAAATTAATTATTCGATAAGTTATTCGTTAAAACTAGAAAGAGTAGATATAAGGTAAAACGGACATTAAAATGCTGTCTTTTGGTTTGTTTTATTTGAATTATTTTGTATTTATTTAGAATTGTGTATTAAATAAATTATTGAACGAACCTGAACTTAGGAAACTCGAGTTATTTCGAGACTTATTAATTAAGGTCCTTGAATTTATATTTCGCTTTTAGGCAAACACTTCAAATAGAAACAAACTAAAAAGGTTTGTTTATTATGAGTGACTTTACTTAGGGACATAACGTATTTAATAAAGAATCCCTACATGAGCCACTGACAGAATTTTTAAAAAATACTTTTTGATGTAAAGTGGGAGTTATAAGAGATTGTGACTTGATAAACGGGACCTTTTCAATTGAATAAATTTTTTCAGAAACCTCATAAATACACGAGCCAGAGTTTTCAAGAAATTGGAAAAAATTCGTTTTAACAGCAACCTTATATCGAAATTACCTGAACAAAAAAAATAACAATTTTTTGAGCGGGATGCTTTGTTGCAACTTTAAAGAGTGTAAAAAAGCATTTTTTAATATTTAACTAATTTTAAAGTTGCTGGACTATAGGGTTTCTGAATAATAAATTGTGTTTCAAGTACACAGGAAAAATAATACCAACTAATACTAACTAGCTAAAATTTTGTTTATTCAACTCAAAACAATTTTAGGCATTAGAAAGTAAAAAAATAATAATTAGTACAATCGTATAGAATGCTGGACTGGAGTTTTTTTTCCCCCGAAACGCTATTTTCGGTTGCTTTCCATGGCTGTGCAAACCACTGGTATAATATGATTTCTTCACAGAATGTGTATTTACATAGAATGAATTAATTAACATCAAAAACTCAATTTTGATAAAATTTTGACTTGTGGGGTTTCTGAAAAAATTGATTCAATTATGGGGTGTCAGCATTCCATTTAAATGAGAGAGAGAGAGAGAGAGAGAGCGAGAGTCGAACAATCGAGATGACCACTTGTTTATAGTCTTTGTCTCTTTCTAACTTGGATCAAAGACCGCTGGCAAAACTGGTTTCATATAAAACGTGAAAAATAAAAATCGTCCTTCCGAATTGGAAGTTCTGGAAGAAAATGCCAAAGAGCAATTTTCTGTGGTGGAATTACAAGTCTAGAGGTCGTGGTCCATGGTCACTCATTCCAAAATAATTGAAAAGTTGTCGTGCAGCCGAAGCTTAAACTTTCTGTCATGACAGTCCGAAAATAGTCGTTAATATTATTGTTTTAAAACTCTTCTTAGCAATAACAGCTTCTGCTGTATCGCCACCTTTAGAAAGTTCGAAGCCCTGCTTAAGCCTTGACACGATATCCGTTAGTTTAGAATTGCTAATTATTACAAAAACCAGTTTGTGAAAATGCTAATTTTGAATTTTTTAATCAATTCTTTATGTTATTATGTGCATTACCTCTGAGAAAGCTATTCTTGGTATGCTTTTCACCTTTATGAATACCACACAATTTATTCGAAAATTACTTACTAAATGAGCCTCTTTAAATATAATAATTAAGGAAAAGTGATTAAAGTTATTGTTGCTTGAATTAAAGTTAATATTAATTCTTGCAATTTTCATTTAATAAATTAAAAATTTGTAGTTAAATATATTTTTTAAACAAGTGTTCTTTCGTTTTGAAACCAGCTGTACTACCGAAAATTATCTATGTTCAATGAATGTCTGCTTTGTTGCAGAAATACTAATATGTTAGAATAGTATTATATTCCCTAAAAATTCCCTAAAAATTTAGGAACAAATACACATAATGCCAGCAACTTTCTTGTAAATGTCAAAAAAATATTCATTTGCACGCAAAAAAATTACACTGGATGGCATAATTTTTCTTCTTATACTTATTTCTCAACTACGTGTAGAGGTATATCTGCTGGATTCAATCCACCTAACTTGAGGCCCATACCTTAAACCACTTCATAACTGCTGGCCACGCGTCGAGGCCATGATTGCTTCTTGAAAATGATACTTCATATAGAATGGTCCACAAGAATATATGTTAAATGATTTAACATGTGTTTCTAAGGCAAACTTAAAAAGCCAAAAATGCTGGAAAGAGTTAGGAACATTTGAGATACATGAGATTAAAGTTATGAATGCTTTTTTTTTACAATTAAACAAGACATCGGGCTAACCACAAAATACAGATCAAATTATGTATCGTGGCTATTTTGGAGTTTCTCCATTTCATCAATAATATCGTTGGTTGTGGTTGGGTTTTTCTAAGTAGCAACTTCGAAACTTCGCCTTCGAAATACCAATGAGGGAGCATCACTGTAACTATAATCAAAAATCGATTACATTTATTAACCATATTTATACATTATTTATACACTAGACATTATTTATGTTCTAGAAAAAAGACTGCTAAGACATCTGGCTAACTACATAAGACTGATAAGATTATATACCGTGGGTATTTTTGTTTTTTCTCAATCTCATCAATAATATCGTCAGTTGTGGTTGGGTTTTTTAGGTGGAAACTTTGAAACTTCGCCTTCATAATATCAATAAGAGAACAACAACTATAAGTATAATAAAAAAATCGATTACAAGTATTCTAGAAAAAAAAGCTGGTATTCAATATTATAGTATTGGTACAGACTTGTCTATTGTTATAAAATAAATAAGTTAAAATTATAATTAAAATTGTGCTGCAAGAAAGAGTTTTCTAAAAATACAATTGCAATTCCTCAATAATTTGTTTTAATCTACTGCATACGTTGAATGAATACTAACATAGCCCTCTAATTATTGTTTGATGCTATGCTACTTAAATTTAGACACGCAGTATCATATTTAACGCAAAACAAAATACCACACGAAAATAACATTATTCCATAAATTCTATTATGCAGGTTATGTAAATTTAAATTTTCAAAGAAAATGGTACCCCCTCACTTTTTAACAGAAAACCGCAAAATTTTGAAAGTGTCATTTGCAAAAAAAAAATAATAAGAGCGAAATCATTTTATGAGTAAACAAGAAGGTTTGTAACACAAACTGTCACTTAGAACTGTTTCCACACAAAATTCACGATGCTTCTAAAACATTCGCCAAACACAGCATTTAGTTCTATATTAAACTTTTAACCGTCAAAATTAAACAAACCGTTTCCCCTCAAAATTCAATAATTATTACTTAACTTATTCAATACTTTTAATAAATTTCCTTTAAATCACTATTTATTGTAAATAAAATTTCTCGGGCGATTGATGTGAGTGGCAAAGATTATTTAATTCCATTAAAATGGTCTTTTTATGCCTTTTTTTAATTGTACTAAATTTTGCAGGTTTATAATTTAATTACTTCGGATAAGAATTTGTCCCTGAAATTTTCAATGACTTCTAGTTACGATGCGCTGATTTTTTTTATGTACCATACTTGTTTTGTAGCATTTGTAATTTGGACTATAAAAGTAGGTGACGGATAGGCAGACAGAGCCTTTATAATAGCTTCCTATTTTTTACGTTTTAAACTTAGAATGGAAGCTAAAATTCAGT
The DNA here is from genome assembly GCA_019343175.1 of Oedothorax gibbosus. NCBI lineage: Eukaryota > Metazoa > Arthropoda > Arachnida > Araneae > Linyphiidae > Oedothorax > Oedothorax gibbosus. Next base: position 202,486 of record JAFNEN010000472.1, read on the forward strand.
TTTGGAAGAATTGCAGTGCTCTTAAAAATTTCCCTTATTTCATTCCTTTATTTTGTTTCTTTTGAGACACAAAAAAAACTTGTTACGAGCCTAAATCATAAATAAAAGAATCGTCTCAGAAGAATTTTTATTAATATTTAAATTTACTAATAACTTAAGTATTGCTATTTATTGGCATTATTCTGCAACAAATTTAATTACTGAATTTATTCATTGATTTTTATCGAAAAAAATAATTTAAAGTTTATGTGTCTGTAATTCGATATAAAAAAGGTATAAATCTAGACAATTACGGTTTGCGGGTTACCAAAATGAACTTGAGAGCAAAGCAATTAATCAATGTCCACTTGAGTATAAACTATTGAATATAGAATACTGAGTATAAACCATTGAGTATGAATTGGTTGAGAGGGAAAGTGTTTTTATTGCCGAAACCTAAAAAGTGGTTCAACCGAATACATACAATAAAGTGAAATATTTTACCACACCGCCGTTGCAGCTACTATGAACAGGTTAAAGCAAGCACAATTTTTTAAAAAAAAATGATAAAAAAAATTATTATTACATTGTACATACACAACCTCTAATAATTTCAGTACTTCCATTGTAAAAGTATCTGAAACGAGTTATATAGCAACGTTAAAAATATTTGTTAAATTTTTCTGACAACTGTAAAAAACAAAAATTATTGTTACTAACAGGCAACTGAAAAGTGATGGGATTTATGACGTACGTACAAAATTGTTAAGTAGTTAAATGCTTTTTTACTTTCCTTAATGCGGGAGCAGTGCAAATGGAGGTAGTGAAGGTTATGGAGTATTTAAGCCCATAATATGGCTACTCATAAGGAACTAATAATGTGTAATTCGTTACATATCACAATTCATTTTTTTACGAATGAATGGGCGCTAAGGTCGCTTCCTTTATAACTGATTCAGAAAATTTAACTAAGAAGGAAATTTTTCGTTGCCTTGGTATTTAACGTAAAAACTGAGTACAATTACAAAATTTAATGATGCGTCAATGCCTATTTCAAGTATGTTTTGAAAACGAGGAAAGGAGATTCGTAATTGGAGAGTATAACAGCAGTGCTATGACTATATTTGTAAAATAGTAATTAAAAAAGTATTTTTTTCTAAATGATTATTAGTATTTTTATTTTTCATATTTAGTATCGTTTATTATTTATGTTGTAAATTGCAGCTTTTTGCTAAAGACTGAAACAATCATAGATACAATAAAAAAATAAAGAGACGTGAGACAAAAAAAAAATAATGTGCAGAACAATCTATAATAGATAAGAAATGGGCAAAAGATATTACCTTAACATGACAGCTTTTTAAAATTTTCCCTTTCTTTGGAAATTTTAAATTTTACTTTTGAATATGTTTTGATATTTAATTTATAGTATGATCCCATTCGGTTAAAATATTCATACTCAACGGTTTATAATTTTATGAATTCATCTTATACGATGGTCTTTTTTATTTCATGTATCTGATCAAGCACACAAGCCGGAATATATATGTACCTACCCTCCCTCCTCCTCCTCCCACCTCTATGGTTACCATTTTAGGAAACTAAATCAGAGAAGCTATTTATGTGGGTTCATATTAAAACACAGACGTTGTTGTTACATAACTGCTGCCTTCTGTTGTTAATTTCCTAAAGTGATTATTTGATTGCGTTACAAGCTGTTGATAAAAGGTCTTCTTCCATCTAGAAAAGAAAATGCTATCTATAATAGTCCTTGCCAAATTTTAATTGTATAAACTAAAATTTAGTTTTCCCCCAAACATTTTGGATATTTTTCATCTTCATGTAAATGGGTTTATATAAGTAATATTTATTATTATATGTTTTGAACTACATCGCAGAATATCTGGGTTAGATTACCGAGCATGACTCATTTGTAGGCCTCAAGTCCGGTACAGTAGAAACTTCTTAGGCTGTTTGTAATTAAAGAATTATATTTTATGATGCCTGGTTCGAAGAGTACATAGACAATAAAGATTAATAATTATAAGTTCACATTACAAAAGTTTAAGAGAGATACAAAAAATAAAATAATAACTTGCTTTGCTCAAGGCATCTGGTTATTTCTTCCTTATTGCTTTGGCTCACAAACCTTTATGATAAGAGATTTATAAGTGCTTATTTTGTCGAGGTGTCTATACTGTCCTTGATAGCACATTGACAGCATCTACAAAAACGTTTTTTACATAAGTTTTGAAAAAACTCTCGATAATTAATAACGATCATTAAAGAAACCATAAAAATAAAAATCAATTAATTTGCTTGGATATCTTATGTTGTTTTCTATAAAGGAAACACTTGTAAAAGAAAAAAAATTAGCATCCATCAAAATACCTAATAAATGACCGTAAACTTTAAAAACAAGTAGGCTTGTAACATAATCTGTCACTTAGCCCGCTTCCACATAAAAATTTGTGATCATCAGAAAAAAAGGCGCCAAACGCAGTATTAATTCTATATTAAACATTTACACGCTAAACTTGGCTAGTTTCATTTCTTTTCTTTCGAAAATTCAATAATTATTTCTTATTGTTTACTAAATTAATTTATAATAAAATAATAAATATATAATATCCCTCGTTTTAAATAAAAGCAAAACATTTCATAACAACATGTACAGTGCTGCACAAAAGTTTAGGCACAACACAAAGAGTTAGTTTTATACAAAAGTATTGAGACACAAAGTAAAAATCTTTATATGATTTATTCATCAAATCATATAATAATCATAATTAGTATTAAATACTAAGAAAAACAAATATGTGGAAAGTTTTGCACCAAAATGACAAGAATGACAAAAATATCCCGCACATAAGTTTAGGCACACTTAATAAAAATAATAACTTAATAATTAAATAAATCATTTTAGTACTTCGTGTAGCTTTCCTGTTGTTTTATTAGTTCGAAAACCCTTGTATTCATAGAAAGTACCAGATTTTGTAAGGTATTAGGCTCGATTTCATACCACGCGTTTTCAACAGCTTCCTTTAGCTCCGGAACGGTGGAATATTGTTTGCAATTGGCATAAACTACTCTAGTAAGGATTCTCCAACATTTTCGGTGAGATTAAGGTCCGGAGTGTAAGCAGACCAATCAAGAACTGTGATATTACTGTTTCTAAACCACTCTTTAGTTGACCTTGATGTATGTATGGAGGCATTATCTTGTTGGAATTTCCAATTTGGCCGCCTAAAATATCCCCATAAGGAATTAAGTTGTTGTCTAGAGTTGCCTGGTAGTCCCCCGAGTGTTGCTTTCCTTTGGTAAAGGCTAAGGAAGTCTAGCCGTTGAATCGAAAACCTCCCCAAACCATTACCTGACTACCTGACTCCCCTAAAACCTCCACCTTGACGCCGGCTAAATTAGATCCTGGGATCTTTACGCAAATCATGCCAATAATAGCCATACCCATTGGGACCATCTAGGTCCCATTATTTTTCGTCGCTGAAGATCACTTGCAGCCATTTGTCGCTGTAAGACATGTGTTGTTGAGCCCATTGCAGTCTTTGCATCTTTATGATGAGATAGCAAGCTAGGGTTGCGCTTCAGCTTTGATTTTATCAAGTATCCAGATTCCTTGATTCACCTCCTGATAGTTTCACGTGAAAATTTAGCCACAATCAGGCTTTTAATTTGATTTGAAGAGCAATGTTTTTCTGAAGCCAATTTTCTTATTTGTCCATCCTCTCGTTTGCTGGAGATTCGAGGTCTTCCAGACCGCGATTTTGGTTGATATTGATCGCCGCGTGCTAACACTCTATAAACACTTCGTTTCGAACGCTTTAATTCAGTAGAAATATCAGAAACAGATTTACTTCTGAATTTTAATGTCCATATCCTTATAATCTCTTCATACGAAAATTCAGTTGAATTCCGAATAGTTCTAAGCATTGCAAATTACCTTCAACCTTTTAAAGCAACTTAAAAACCCTCCCCATTGATAACACAATCACTTTCTCTAAAGAATTTGCATAAAACTGAAACCTGTGCCTATACTTTTGTGGCAAGGAAAGTTTTGAAATTTTTAATTTTTTGATGGAAGTCGAATTTATTTATATTTTTTGGAACAATTTTTTACCCTATTATTTTTCATGCTGCCTAAAGAATATATATAAAAAAACTACTGAAAAATAGTATACATTGACGATTTTTTCATGAATTGCGTCTGTGCCTAAACTTTTGTGGAGCACTGTAATCAAAGAATCTCTTTGTAAAATATATTTGACATCATTTCAAACTGATTTAGTCGCAAAACTAAAAAAAATTTAAACTTATTATTTAAAAAAATTAAGTTTCCCAAGAGATTGTTGGTAATAGCAATAGTAATTTAATTCTCATAAAAAATGCCTCTTATGCTTTTTAAATGAGCATTAAATTTTACAGTTTTATTAACTTACTTTGGAAGTCTAATTTTTTCTGAGATTTATAATGTCTTCTAATTTCGATGCGCTGAATTTTTTGACGTATCACACTTGCCTGTAGCATTTGTAGTTTGGGCGATGAAAGTGGGTGACGGACAGAAGGACAGGCAGACGGACTGTACGATTATAATACCTTCCATTTTGTACGTTATAAACGTAGTATGGTTAAAAACACAGTGAGACAGATCCTTTTTTTTAAAGAATTCTTATCACTACAGGAAATCCCATGAAGCGTCACTTTCTCGGAAACTCTGTCTAAAAAGCACTGAGAAGCCTTGGCAAAAAAAAAACTTCTCGACCTTGTCCCATTTGCCGTGGTGGCAGTACCCTTCTCTCCTGGCGACAGCGGTGGGTGGACTCGGAGTAAAAACGAGCCAAGTCCAAAAAGCCGCGTCTTTGTTCTGATAGTAGAATTACATAATGCACCACATTCAATAAGTGTTTCCTTTATAGAAAACAACCTAAAATATCTAAGCAAGTTAATTGATTTTTATTCTTAAACCATATTTTTTCGTACCTTTTATGGTCGGTATTAATTATAGAGAGGGTTTTTTTTTCAAAACTTATGCATAAAACGTTTTTGTAGATACTGTCAATGACCTATCAAGGACAGTATAGACACCTCGAAAAAATAAGCATTTATAAATCACTAATCATAAGGGTTTGTGAGCCAAAGCAATAAGGAAGAAATAACCAGATGCCTCTGCATTTAAAAAGACATCACATACCAAATGTGTACTTTAGAAACATCTGTAACATGCCTACTCAACTTTAATGCCACTCTTCGTAACGTCACGCTATCCGCCCTGTTCGGATTTTCGGCTTTTAAGAATAAAAAGCAAGAAACCTATTCGCGGACGGCAGACAATACTTTTCATTTTCCGAACAGGTTTCCTAACTTTCGGAACAGCCGACAACCCGAACCGGACGGATAGTGTGACTTCACATAGATCTTCTATGACCTTATTAGTTGAGGCAGCCGTATCCATACTCAGTATTTAAATACAAATATTACAGAATAGACCACACTTTCGTCCCAATTGAAATGAACTCATCACTGGTAAATGCTATAGCAAAGCACACCATACGTTTGTCTCAGCTAACTGGTATTACAGTGTGCTTCATTTGAATATTTTTTTCGTCACATTACTTATGTTGTTGCTGTCGTGTGCCTCTAGGCCATGGCCTGGAAGGCAAGCAGGGTGCAGTATCATCCGTTAGCACAAACCTTTGAGTACCCCGTATGGGTGGATGTCTGACTTCTACTCCGAGAGGGTGTCACCTCCTCAATTTAGGCACGTCGCTGGAGGGGCATTTTTCTCCAGACAACCTGCGCCCATGGTACTGCGCTATTACCGCCCACAGGACTTTTAGACCCACAGATTTAACGAGCACGTTCTCCGTATGTGCTCAGGACAACACAAATATCCAAGCCTTATCCGGGATTCGAACCCTGGCCATTCGCTTGACAAGCAAGATTCGAAATAACTATACCAGCTGAGTGACACATTACTTATACATCACATTTATACTATGATAAAGGAAAATGCCACCATTTTATCCTAACTTAAAAAAGTCGTCACTGGTCATTACTGATATTACAAAATTCACCACACTCATAAAAAACTTGTTTTCAAATAATAAAAGTTAAACACAAGTATTGTGTAAAAATGGCAACAGTATAATATTGTGTTCTTTCAATACAAGATTTGTGTTGGTGCCATATGAACATATACTATTTGTGTTGTTCCAACACAATTGACGATCGCGAGGGGAGAGGTTTATTCTATCCATGCGCGATCGACAAAAAACTGTAAACTATATTATTGTCAAAAAATATGTAAAACAAAATTATAAATCATATTTTAAAGTACCGTAATGTATATTTTTAGCCTACTTTTCTTTTTTTAATTCGAAAGAATTAAAAAAAATGAAAAAGTAGGTATTGACTTGCGGTCGATGTCCGTCTGTCTGTCCGTCCGTACCCACCTTCCAAAATCGGTTCTATCCATCGTATCTTAAAAATTCTTTTTTTGTTAGAAAGCTATGACCTCAGATACCCAACTTTCATACTTTTTGTCCGTCTGTCTGTACGTCCGGATGGATATAAATCTACTATCTGTTGGCGAATTTCCCATTGAATTAGCATTTAAATTCAATTTTGAGTCATTTATTTCAGCATATTTGAAGCAAAATAATATTTTCATGAATCAGTTTGGAGTGACGTCATAAAATGTAGCGCAATTTGATTTTTTGATTGTTCATTAATTGTTTACCAAGAAAGCGGCAAGGCATATTTTTGCATACCAATTATGCTTAGTTTTAATTTACATTTCTTATTTTTTAATGCAGTTTGGAGTAGTTTCATTACTTTTGTTATTAATAAATATTTAATTGATCTTCGAACTACAAATAAATCGAGCAGACGATAAATAATATTACGTTAATTTGCGAAAGAATATTAAGGAAAATAGTTTATTTTGGCTTTTAGAAGTTTAAATTATAGCTGGATGCCGTGTTTCGATTTTTTCTAATGTGTATAAATCTTGTGTAGAAACGGTTGTTGGTGATATTTACTGTTAGAAACCTAGTTTTTCCCGATTAGAACTTCAGTAAGTATTTAAGTAACAGGAAAGTAGGCTATTTTAGTTCTTTATGAACTTCTTGTTTAAGCTTTAGTATAGCTATTATCCGAAACATTAAAGAGCAGATGCTGAGCTACGTTTCGGAAGAAGACATGCTTGCTACGCCTTCAAAGAGTTCTTCGAGTTGTTGTGCTAACCATGCATTATTATTTAAGTCGCAATACAATGTTTGTATTGTTTCAACACAAATTGTAATAACTTGGAAAACACAAAAATTTTTGTTTTGAAAGTCAACATAATTTCTTTTCTGGGTGCATACTTTTGTCCTTACTTATTGTTATAACAGTCGTACACTCTTCATCCTAATACTTTCGTTTATTACAATTATAATGGTGTTACGGAATACATCATAGTTTCATCACAATTAAAATAAAGTCATCACTTTTAAAATTTTGCAGTACAAACTACACACACCAAACGTTCGGCACAACAGGAGAAGCAATACAGCTCGCTTCATCGAAATACTTTATTTCAACATATTACTTAAATAAGCATAATAACAACTGGTATTACGGAATTTTCCATGCTCTATTCTGATAATCTGGTAAATAACCGATAATCTGGGATTACTTTTAACCTTATTTCTATTACCGAATATGCCATAGTTTCATTAAAACTTAAAGAAATCACAAATAAATTATTACTGATACACAGAAGAGAATACACTTTACTTTTGTCATGACTCTAAAAAATCATCAAAATAGGAAAATAAAAATAATAAAAAGTTACTAGAAGAGAAAAGTAAAGCCATTAGAATAAAAATTTGTCAGTTAAAACTAATGAGCATAAAAGTACATATATCCTGTAAAGTTGGTAAAAGGAAGATGCAACCCTCTGTCCTTGAGGTACCAAATTATCTTTAAACCTTTGTAATTTTCAAAAACTGCCCTTAGTAGTAATTATATGTATTTTTCCATTGCACAGAAATAGCAATTCTGAATGTTGACAAATGTTAATGATGCTGAAAAAAAGCAATTTAATTTTAAGGTTGTTTTTGCATGCTCAATTTTCCCGCTACAGCAGTTGATTTGCCAACATGCAGTCCTTGTATAAGATTTTAACCCGTTATTCTGGACAAGGTTAATTTATAAAAACAAATAAACCTGCGTGCCCAAAGATACTTAAACAACAGTAAAGTTCTTGAAAGTCTCTAGTTTCGACTCGCTTCAGTGCCCCACATCTATGAAAGTTTAAATACTAGTTTATGTAACTGAATTATATTTTCGTATATTCTCATTAGCAAACGCAGCTTTTTAACGTTACATTTGTTTTTCAGATATTTTAAAACTGTAATAAAAAAGAATCTGCGTTTTGAACATATTTGTTCCGATTTCAAGGTTTTTGTCTTGGTGTCAACATCGCCCTTCCTAAATACATAACCTTTATGGGCATGTTTCTTGTCTTGCGTGGCAAATTCTCGATTGGTTAATCAATGTAGTGGGAAAAGACCACGGTATCAAACCACCAATGATAACCAGGAAATTATTTTCGTGACGTGAAACAAGCCAGTTCCTAAACCACAAATACACTGGACAAGAAGGTATTGGGAAACCAACAAACCCAGTCCAGTTATTATATCAGCTACACCGACGGAAAAAGTTTTTATTACACAAAAATATCTATATTAAAGCTGTTATTTAACTTCATTTTAGAATGTTTTTGAAAGAATTTTAAATATTTCAATTTGGTATTATCGTTTGAATAATGTTCGCACATCAGAACATCAAAATTTTCACATAGGAATCTTTTCAAATAGTTAAATAGGAATCTCGAGTTCAATTTTTTTATTGCGATAATCATATACATAACTAATGTTCATCCTACCGAAACTGTTCTCTTAAACTAAGAAATGCAATTTACTCTGTAGCTACTAAAAAATCAACATACTTCTGCATATGCTTTTTTAATTATGCTTACAAACCCATAATACTTTAAAATAAGTGCGATTCTTTAAATACAATCAGTTTTGTAAACGAAATAACAGACACAATCCACTTGTACACTGAACCTACCATTTTTTTCTTCGCCTCTGGGGTCGCAACATCGCAATCTTGGGTAATTTACCATCAGTTGCAAGTTAATTTAATTGTTTCCTGAAGGGAATGGTTGTTTTTCTCCAAGCTGAAGCCTCGCACTCAAATGCGCGTGAAAATGTTACGGGGGCAGTGGTCCGAAGAGTGTGGACATCAACATAAATCTGAAAGAATTAGAGTAGGACGCTTGGTTGTCTGTTAACTACATTTATGATTCATTCTTGGATGTGATACTGTTACTCAAAACTAGATCGGATTCATGAAATACAGGTTTTCAAAGCCACCGGGAAATTGAGTCAATTTTTTCAGGTATCTGGAAAAATCCTGGAATTTAAATGCTGCTCATGAAAAATGCTATCGTGAAAAGCAGTTAATTTCCTGGAATTTGCTTTTTCTTTTCGAACACTATAAAAATAAAATACTCAAAAAGTTGACCTTGGAAATTTTAATTAATCAAATTCGAGATCATGCATCTTATATTAAAATTCAACTTCCCATAGTATACACTTCCACTTGCTGCTGGCATGGCGATGGGATGGCGCAGTTGAATTACAGACCGTACTAAGCTTAGAGTGGATCCCCCCATTGTGAGTTCGAGCCCGCATAGGTGTAAAGAACTACAATCCCTAAGTGTCCTTCAGTGAAAGAACTTTCAATTCCTAAATACCTGCCTATGCACCTACCCATGCACATGATGTCAGGGTTGCCATCTACTGATATAAAGTTGTTGCTGCGTTTATTTATTTGTTTACTCAGTCATTTTAAGAAATTAGATGTTTTTTCTCAAATTTGAGAATAATGTATTCGAGGCTAATGCGAACCAATGTCTCTAAAATGATAACACTATTCTCACACCAACTTTTTTTGAGAACCTATACTTTTTAACATTGTAAAGCAAAATTAAATGGGTCTGGTTTATTTTAATCAGTTGGTTGTGATCATTTGTACAAATGACAAAATGTCCATTGCACTTAATTCAACATTAGGTGGGACAATATATATTTTTTACCTACTAGAAGCAGTTAAATTTCATATGCAATACTTACATAATTTGTTTTTCAAATATCAATGATGCTTACCCTAACGATATATCGACAATTGAATTTTCTGAACTGTCACTATAGTTATGCACTAACCATTAAGTTAATAAATATTTATGGAGCTAATTTAATTATCACAAGTATTTTTCTTAAAAAAAACATTCGGCATGCGTCTCTACTCAAAAACCTCTGCGTTAATTAATATAATGCACCTGTTTTCAATATTGGGTGACGTAAATGGATTATGATATGTTCAATGATAAAAATGTAAGATAAGCAGTTACCGTTTGTGGATTCGTTGTTACGGGGTAATGGCGTTTTAAAAATTTGAATACGTTCTTTTCTTTAAAATCTCATTTATTTAAAACATCTATAATAAGATCTGATAAGATCGTAATATACAACAGCAATTTAAAAAAAAAAAACATTAGCTATAGTTTGCGTGTGCGAAGGTTTATTATTCGCCCAACGCTGATTGATAGTTCAACTATTTAGTGGTGCCATCTATGAGCCTATTTATTAACTACACATGTACCCCATCGTTGAATGGGAACCGTTTTTTGCAAACACTATTATTAAGTGACATTGTTGCTTTATAATTTTTTCTATTTGTGCAAGGTTACCTTTTTACTTGCTACAATTTATGTTTCATACTTAAATAATTACTATCGTTGCGTAAAGGTGACGTCGAGTGTTATTGGAGCAGTGAAACGCTTTTTTATTAATAATTTGTTTCAAAAACGTTATTTTATTAACAATTTACTGTTATCATCGGGGGGAAAAATAAGTTTCAAATTTTTAATTTTCGTTCACTGGTATTGGCATTGCGTTTAACCAGTTTAATTAAAATATCATTTCCTCAGCTCTATTTTAAAGCAAGCAAGGTATGAATTTATTTTCGAGAATTTGGTTAATTGGTTTGTGATAACTTTATGAGATAGGGCTTTTTGTTATCTTTTTTTGACACATAAAGAATATTCGAATGGACTGTCTCTAATTACCCTTTATGCCATTAGAATATTCCATTCACACTCATTTACTAACACGTATAATACACTCATTTACTAACAAGGAACATTCATTTATTTTCTAGAATGTACTTATAGGTAACAGAATAAACTACTTTCAACAAACCTCTTATACGTAACCTCTTTGTGATGTTTAATAAATTACTCAATGTGGCGCAAGAAATATCGTAATAGTAATATATTTTCATTGATACTTTCCTCTAAAGTGCTAAGACTGACACTATTTTTCTACATACATTAAGATATTATTATTCGATTTTTTTTGTTTATCTAAAACTTAATTGAACAAATAAATGCGTTCTTTATTTACTAAGGACTTTTGTATAGTAGATATAATAATTATTTAATATCAATTGAAACCTTAAAATTAAATTAGGTAATTATAATTAAACAAAATCGTATTTTCGTCTAGCATACGTTTGTTGTTCAGAAGCAAATATAATTTGAAGATTTTGTCATTCTGAAAACCTTTTCAATATTTCTGAAGCTAATAAACATTTAAAGATCGTTTACGTAAGTAACAATCAGTCTGTTTGAACCACTGAAAGGTTAAAGCAACACAAGCCGGAAAAATGCAATTTATCTATCATTCCTCAATTCGTGTAGAGCAGTTGTGAAATAATATTTTCATGGCTATAGCATTGAATAATGCTTCTGAAGAAAAGAAAATAACTAAAATATTTTAATCGTTTGTAACTCTTGTTGTCACATTTATTACAAATCCAAATACGGAATTTGTTTATTTAAGTATTCCAGTGAAAAAATAAATTGACATATTTCACAGTGACAGTATTCTACAGTCAAATGTAAATCAACATATTTCATTCTAAAACACCGAAACTGCATTTCTAAAGCAATAACTTGCGATGTTTGTCTATCTTACTTTGAAATTGATTCAAACAGGAGCAATTTAGCAAGGACTTTGAAAACCTCTCTCTGTGGATTTATTTAAAAGATCTAAATAACATATCGTATGATGGGTTTTTACTTGCTTTAGTCCAGAATGAATCGCAAAGTAGCTAAATTATTATTACAAATATTTTACGTGAATAAAATAGTGATCAAATACAACAGGAACCAATAGCTTCCACCATTCTGAATATCGTCTTTAAATCATTGTGTAAATTACTTGTCTTCGTTGTTAGACGTTTTTTATGACAATGTAGTATTTCTTTTAATAAAACTCTTAAAATTTATGTATTAAAATGTTATTTAAATGCATGCCAAATGATTCAAAAATGTTATATGCATTTTAAATAATCTATTATTATTATTATTATCATTAAGATTATTAAAAAAATTTCAAATAATCTATTAATGTTGGACTTAAAATAATTTGACTTTTTTTTAACAATCATACATCTTTTATACACCACAAAAACCAATATTCTGGTCATTACTTCAATTTCACATGTACCTCTCTGTCACTCGGGGTACAGTATGCATAAATCGTGCGACTTATGCTTAAATCTGTACAATGACTGACCAACGTATACTTTATCTTGCAGGTATAGGCATGGACGACACTTTCGTCCTCATAGCCGCCTGGCGTCGCACGGACGATCGACTCAGCGTCCCCGAACGCCTGGCGCACACTTACGCCGACGCCGGCGTCAGCATCACGATCACATCCCTCACCAACTTCATCTCGTTCTGGATCGGAGTCATCACCCCTTTTCCCTGCGTCCGCATCTTCTGCATTTACACGGCCATGTCCGTGCTCTTCACGTACATCTACCACGTCACCTTCTTCGGTGGATGCATGGCGCTCAGCGGATACGCCGAGGAAAGGAACCTGCACTCGTTCATATGTGTGCCCACCATGCCAAAGTCACTGGCCCGTGAGTATTTGAGTAAAATAAAACTTATGTTTGTGTGCTTTAACTGGGTCTATTCAGAAACACTTATTCCGTTTTAGTTATTTGTAAGTCTTTTAAATGTTACAGAAAAAATGTGCTTAGCGTGTAATGGCCGAAACAACCCGTAATCTGCCTAAAGGATCCTCACTGTTGCGATGAGTTACTTCAGCTTTTATACTATACTGTATTTGTCGTTGACTAGATTACTATTGTGAATGAACAGCGCCATCTACTGGAGGTCTTTCTGTGGCCATCCCACAATAATCCCTCCCTAAAATTTTATCGTAAATGGAATTCAATGCAACAGTTGGTTGCCAATGCCATATTGCAAGTGCCCCATGCTTCTTTGGAAGTACAGGTTGTTTGCGTGTCCCTATCCGGATCACCAATGCAGCGGTCTAGGCAACCCATAGTCTACCAAAAGGATCCTCACGGTAGAGATGACTTACTTCGGCTTTTGTACTAGTACTGTATTTGTTGTTAACCAGATTACTGGTAGGGATGAGACGTGTTATCTACTGGAGGTTTTTCTGCGGGTATCTCACAGTCAGTATCGGTATTAGGTCGTTGACTCTTACGCACCCATATGATCTCAATACCTCTGGGGGTGACAAGCCAATTCTGGGGATCCTCTAGTTGGCCTCTGTCTCTAAAAATTAGATGGATACACTATGTGTGTGTGTTGTCTGTTGTGTCTGTCTTACTTGACGAAGGTTTATAAGCGGGTCGCTGACCAAGCACACAAACCTGAATATATATGTCTACCAACCAACCAACCCATATGATCTGTCTTGAGACATCTTTAAAATATAATCAATTTAACCTATTAACGACGACCTTGTGAACACCATTAACGCTTTCATTTCCACATAAAAACGTTAGCTTTAAGGTTTTTTTTTAAATTCGTATTTAGTGTAACTTAATTTGTCCTACTTAAGTTTTTTAGGAAATAGTAATCATTTGTCTTAAATGTTTTTACTTACATAAACTTAAGCAGAAAGCTCATTTTCGCATGGCCATTTTTCTTGCCAATCGTCCGTCATTAAGTTCATAATCTCACCGTGCGTGGAAAAGTGCAAATCGACATTCAATAATCAAATTGAATTTTTCAAGTTTTAAAAAAATTCAAGAATATTCAAAATTTGAAGAAAAATTTGAGATTGGGTATGAAATCTTAAACGGATCGTTATAATAGTTTCAAAACAATTAGTACATCCTTTATTATTTTAAAATGAAATGCAATGTAAGAGCTGTACTTCAGATTGAATTCTCAAAAAATATTAAAATATAAAACAAAATATAACCCACGCCCCTTTTCCGAGCAAAGTCCTATAAATATATGAATGCTATGTGAATTAATTTTAATTCATCCAATTTTTACTTAAGTAAAAATAATTTGCTGTTTTCATAATTCATATAGCTTTATCAACTATAAACTGTCCCATGGGAAACGCATTTTGTAGAATTAAAGGTCAAATTTTATTGGTACAGTGTCTAGAAACATTGAGCACAACGCATTTGCAGCATCATAATATATATAGCACTCATTTGATGCTACTTAATCTTTTTTTTTAAAGTTTAGCAAGCTCCATACATCAACTGACACACAGAATAATATTCAAGAATTAGTTTATTTTAAAAAGCCTGGAATTTTACTTATACAATTGTGATATTTTTACGAAATTTTGCAAACGTAAAACTCAGTTGTTGGTGAAGTTAATGAGATAATATTTTATTAGTATCTAAATGTTAAGTTTCCGTCTCATACATTTCGGCTTTTAGTGAAAACTAAACTACAAAACTGAATTTTCTTGTCGTATAATAATTTTTCTTTATCAGATATAAGACAAAGACTCACAAAGACTACAATAAATATGACTTGAATACAAAATTAAAACGCCAACTTGGCGGAACTTCGAACTTGTCATGGACAGCAGTTCTAGATGTTGTATTTCGTGCAAATTGTCTCACATATCATTCTAAACTCACGTTTCAACGAACACCGATAACGTGGATTATGCAATGCCGTTGCAATTATAGGCATGGAATGTATCCATACACAACTCATAACATGATGTCTATACCTATAATCCTAGAAAATATGTTTTGCCCATTAATGTATTGATAAGTTTACCTTGAATTCTGAATCAACAATTGTTTTGCAGTGAAATATAAAAATTTAAAGTACATTCACGTAGCATCCATGGATCTAAAAATATTTTTTTAGGAATATCACTGATCACTATAGCCCACTTGTATTCATTCAAAACTTTAAATGTCAAAATAAGTAAAATTATAGTCGTGTTATGTTTATCCATGTATTTTTCTATGATATTCTTAAAACTGATATATGAGAATCACTAATCAATTCCAGTGTAATACATGTTAATTTAAGCACGGACTCAATAAGTTGAAAAACCATATTCCCTATATTTTAGTTACCTTTCTGGCACGTAAGAGCTTTAACATGAACAAAAACAAGTAATTCTATGTACTTTGGTCAATAACTTTAAATTTACGAACTTACTGTGTCTTAACTAGTATATATTTGCAGTCCACTTAATTTGATGTCAGCTTAAAATTTGCAATGAAAGTCTTTTTTTTTTACTTTAACAAGTATGAACTTCATTACGTTAGAAACCTCAAGGTTAAAAGCCTATGGCGTACTTTCTTAAAAGAAACGCGCATTGTCGGGATCACAATGAGACCTTTATTGATAATACAATTCAAAGATAAACATTTCCTTTTAAGTGGATCATTGTGTAGATGGCTTTATCAAGATCTCCTACCACTGTAACCTTGATTTGTGTTGAAAGTAAATTGTTGGCAAGGTTACTAGCATATAAACTACTTCGTTTTAAAGAGCCTAAAAATTAGAATAAAACTGATACATACTTCAGTAGCTTACATTTGTCAATAAGTTGGTCCCCCTTATATTTACAGGTTTAATTGGCTTCTAAGAGAGAATTCCTGTTAATTTAGAATAATAAAGAAGTTATATGTCATCCGAGGATGGATATAATTTAAGTTACTGTAAAATAAAGGATTTAGTTGCAGA
Organism: Oedothorax gibbosus; assembly: GCA_019343175.1. Taxonomy (NCBI): domain Eukaryota; kingdom Metazoa; phylum Arthropoda; class Arachnida; order Araneae; family Linyphiidae; genus Oedothorax; species Oedothorax gibbosus. The sequence goes on from JAFNEN010000472.1 coordinate 218,606, forward strand.
ACTTACATTATAAAAAGTAGCACTAAGATGTAGGGCCCGGTCCGTCAATTGACGACCTTTGAAGACAGTAAACTCAATTAGACCGAGTCGCCCATGAACAGACCAGCCCTTATATCTTAGTTATACTTTACAGAATATTTTAAGGGCAAGTAGACCCTTATCAAATGATAAATATTAGTAAAAGTTACGTGAAATCGGACATGAACCATTGTGGAACAGTGATATATTGTTTGGCGAAAGCAATAAAGCCATGAAGTAATACAAACATGGACAATAGAAAAAGTCATATAATCTCTTATAAATTTGTCTGAATGCGTCAGCAATATTCCATTTCATTATTTCACCCATCGTTATTGCCTTTGCTTCACTAGTGTAAATGTAGATTCACATTATTTTGACAAGAAATTCAGAATATTCAGCCATTTAAATAAGGAATTTTAGCTTCTAACACCAAGTAATATAGGTAAATGTGACATTAATGGTAGACAATAGCTTAGCAGTATGCGGCAATAGTTTAATAGTAACCGGTTGTGCGTTTTGAATCAATGTGCAATAGAGCTGTAAAAAATTGTCACTAAAAACGCGTCAAATGAGCGAAACGTTCTTTTTGCCTCACACAGAAAAAAATATTTTGTTGAAAGAACAAAAATTCTGTTGTTTCAACAAAATTTTTTGGTCAATATAGCGCCAACAAAAATTTTGTTGTCAGTGCCAAATTATTTTGTTAAAATTATTTTGTTGATTCAACCAAATGGTTTTGTTGATTCAACCAAATGGTTTTGTTGATTCAACCAAATGGTTTTGTTGATTCAACCAAAAATGCGCCAAAGCGAAAATGCGCAATGACCGACCACAGGACTTTCGGACCCAACAGATTTAACGATCACGTACTCCGCATATACTCGGTAGGTCTTCAGTGGTACCGAGACGCTGACCACTAGGCTCACTACAGCCCCAAGTTACTTTTGAAAATAGCAATCAAATCCTTCTATGAGGAAAATGGCCGAATGGCACCCTTAATTTTCTTCGATTTGCCGTTGATGGCAGGCGCCATGACGTCACAGTTAGAAACAGCCAATAGCAGCCGAGCTTCCCTCAACCAAACAGGTTTTGTTGTGGTGAAAATACTCGCTTTGTTGGGACAAGTAAAATATTGTTAAGTCAACAAAATTAGTCAACAAAACACGTCAACAAAAAAATTTGGTTCTCCCAACAAAACATTTTTTTCTGTGCAGAATTGAGATTTGACTTGAACTCGTGGCGATCTCCATTTTCTCAAGAAATGTGTCGTCAAGCTAACCAAAGGAGCCAAATGACCGAAATGTGTTCTTTAAATACTGATTAGTTGTTCAGGAGTCCTTGTTCTATAGAGGTGCAGTTTATGGCAATCTCTATTTTCTCACTAAATATGTCGGTTTTCAATAAATTTTAACAAAAGAAGTAAAGAGATTTTGAAATTTTATGTTAATATTACTAAAGGGAACAATAACAGAACAGTTTTTCTATAGTAGACTAAAGGTATATATATATTTGAATGGAATGTGCTCTATATTTTTAAGCCTGAGCGAGGGACGGGTATTCATACGCTAGTAAACTTTGTATAAAACGATACTTTTAACTGGAAAGTTCTGTCTTATTTTAGGTATTTTTAAAATATGCATGCATAAACTTAGATAAAGTATGAATAAATGTAACATTATTTTTTAAAAATTGTGTTAATTTTTCTTTTAATGTTTATTTTGCTTTTAGTTATACATTGCTTTAATACATAATGAGAATTCCTAAACTTATATATTTTAATCTAATAATTAATTATTATTCTAATTTAAATTATTTTTGCAGAGGACCGTGGAAAATGCTTTATGCTTCTATGCACAGGAGGACGCAATCCTTTGGATCCTGACAACCCTATTGATAATAAAGAAAATATGATGATGAAGTTTTTCAGAGATAAGTTAGGAGTGTTCCTCAGCAAAAAGAAAGTCAAGTTTGTCATTATCATAGCCTTCCTCGTCTATCTCGGTTTTGGACTGTGGGGCTGCACAAAAGTAAAAGAAGGTCTGGAGCGTTTCAAAATGGCTCGATACGATTCTTATTCACTCGACTACTACGACCTAGAAGATAAATATTTCAGGAAGTACCCGTACAGAATACAAGTTGTGATCAATCAAACCCTGGATTATTCCGACCCAAAAGTTCAAGAACAAGTTGAAGACTTGATACAAAAGTTAGAAAACAACCGTCTCATGGCAGGGCCCCGATTCACCGAGTCATGGCTGAGAATTTACCACAGATTTATGAAAGATCAAAGAACTCAAGTGTTTCTTCAAGGTTTCAACATGAGCAAAAAGGAAGATTTCTACAGAGGAATTCACCAGGTTTTCTTCAGGCTTTCTCAAAACTATTTCACCCAAGACATAAAGTTTAACGATGACTACAGTGAAATCACAGCAGCACGTTTCGTCTTACAAACCGAAAATATCATGGATGCCAACGACGAGAAGAATATGTTGTTGGAACTACGAGCCATTGCCGAAAACTCCACGTTGCCAGTTGTGGTCTTCAACCAATTGTTCGTTTTGTTCGATCAGTTTTTACTTATCAAAGAGACGTCCATTCAAGCCGTTGGTGTAGCCACGGCAGTCATGATGTTGATATCCTTTATCTTCATTCCGATACCAAGTTGTGCACTGTGGGTGGCTTTCTCTATTTTCTCCATCGAAATCGGCGTTGTCGGATACATGAGCTGGTGGAACGTCAACTTAGATGCCATATCCATGATAAACTTAATCCTGTGCATAGGATTCTCAGTTGACTACTCAGCCCACATAACGTACGCCTACATATCTTCGGAACAGAAAGACCCGGACACGCGCATGAGGAACGCCCTGCATTCTTTAGGACTGCCCATCGCACAGGGCAGCGTTTCGACGCTCCTCGGCATCGTGGTGTTGAACGCGGCGCCGTCCTACATCTTCACGGTATTCTTCAAGACCGTCTTCTTGGTGATCCTGTTCGCCGCCGTCCACGGCCTCCTCCTCTTGCCCGTCCTCCTGTCCCTGACGGACGGCTGGTGCTCCGGGGCGGAGAAGGGTGGCGACGACAAGCCGGAGAAGATGGAGCCGCCCTTCTACATCACCACCACCGGCCACGACGACCTCACGGGCAAAGGGGGCGGCCTGAGCACGCCCACCTACAAGGCCCTTGCCGACCCCCACTTCCCGGCCATCCTGGAGGAGCCCAAGTACAAAACCACGGCCACGTGGACCGACAACGGCGACCTGGACCAGGGGATCGGCACCAGCGGCGAGAGCAGCGACGGCAGCTGGCGGGGCGAGGTGGTCGACCACTCGCACCACGGCTCCTCGTCCAAGCTGACGTCGGTCGGGCAGCCGGGCGACTCGCCCAGGTGCCGGGAGCGCGAGGACCACGTCAACCCGGGCTTCGTCGACGACGAGGGGGTGCGGGCGTCCGAAAGGGTGCAGCGGGGCGGCGGGTACCACAACAGGTGGGACGACCTGCAGTCGAAGCAGGGGTCCACCAACTTGCCGGCGCGGAGGAACAGTGACTCGGACAGTCCCCTGTCTCGATACATGTCGAGACTTAACAGCGGGTACGTGAGAGAATTCCAGATGCCATTGTGATTTAGTAATAGCATTAGATAAGCATTTTTCTAGGAACAAAGTAAACTATGTGTGTGCCACGTCATGACTCAAACCATGATTTTTTTTTTTCTGATGCCATCCGATCAGTGAGATGAAAATATAAACAGAGCTCGCGTTGTTATCGAATGCCAGGCACGGGTATTTCTTCTGTATTCTTTATATTTTAAGTGTTTTAACATGTGACGTTTTGTGGCGTATAAGTTGTTTATTTAAATTTAGTATTTAAAATTATAGTTTTTTTCTTTGAATGAATGGTGCAAAAAAACACTACCTTGACATTGAATTATTAAGTAAAATTTATAAAAGTCTTTTTTAAAAAAAATAATGGGTGTTTAAGCAAAATAAAAAGCTATCAACGAGGGTGGAACCACTTTGTTTCTAAACAAAGTCTTTTATTGATTTTAAGACTTGACTAAATATCTTAAAGTAATGTGGCCCGAGTTTGTGGGACTTTATTCTGCTAATAAAGGTCTAACTTCTTATTAACCTTATTTTTTTTTATTTATTGTATGTAGAAAATCAATTTTAAAAAAATCTTGGTTTTGTGTCTCAAACTTATGTTGCTGCAGCAAAAGTACTGTCCCAGTGACCAACTACATTATTAAACTGTTTAATTTATAAACATTTGTAAACAATTATATGATTTTAATTTAATTTACTGAGCCTTGCATTTTGTTGTCTGAATGTAAAATCACGTTTAATTGTGGTTAGTATGTTTGCGCATATGTGTGTGTCATTAGTTTCATGTTCATAAAATTGGGCAGTTTCCTGAAAAGTTTTAAGTATTTCTTTTAAATTCAGCTAGTCACTAGAGTTTACACAAACTCGAACCTTCAGAAGCTGACAGATCTGTGAATAAGCCCACATGTCGTTAATATTGTTATACCACAAAAACAGTTCACGGTTCAGTGAAAAGCTGTACAATTAATAAAAGATTTTTTTTACATACATCTATATTGTATTTCTGTGTATGAAAAATAAATATTCATGAAGTTATTTTATAACCTAATTCCATGTATACTTTTGTATTGCATTACATCTTCGTTTGAATGTGACAATCATATTTTATACAATGTACTTAGTTATTAAAATGTGATTTTCAAAGTTTTGATCGTTTATTTCTTTATGTAACTTGTTTATCTAGCAGACATGCACTTAAGGATGTTTCGAAACAATTTTTTTCCAACACGTCATTAAGACAGACATCTTAAATTGTCATATTTAGAAGTATGTTTTAAATGACTGGTCTTGGAGCAAAACTCACATTCCCCAAAGGAAAGATATGGTCTGGACCTTACATTGCTGACTTTGTCTCATTGAATTTACGACCGTTAAAAGTCGCCAATGAATATACTGGGCCGTATGTCTTAGTTTTATTTTTAGAATCTGCGTTTTGCAACTAGACCCTTTAAATATAATACCAGCAGGACCAATATTAATTTAACACAGTTGACGCAATACTAGTCTACCAAATTCAACGTTTTGTGTGTAAAATACAGTAAAAATTTTGCTATGTACAGTAGTTTCAAACGTGTGAATAGTCTAATGTCTGTGAATTAACAATGTTTGTTAAGGATGTAGAATAAAGTTCGAAAAAATAATATTTTAGTACAATTATTTGAGGTCACAAATATATAAAAGAAATAAAAAAAAAGCCTTTTAACAATCATCATCTTTTCGTTACAATAACGCTAACGTACCATTCAATTAAACTTATATTTTTTTTTAAAAATTAGGGTAAAAATTTACACGCGTAATAACTATATGTATCATTAACTAGATTCGAATTAATTTTTTCAACAAGGATATCTTTTCCTATTTTATCAGGTTTAAATTTTGCGCAGCGCATTTTCAAGTATAAATTCTGGAATAATTCGATATAAATAGTTAAAAACACATTTTTGATAAACTTGACTTTTTTTATATATTTTTCACATATATTTTATTGTTTTACAAGTCGCAGTGCTTGGCGAACTTGCCCCCCACCAAGAAAGTCATAAGTCATTGTTTTACAAAAAAATATTTAAAAAAATAATGTTGTGACCTTACATGTATAAGGTAAGAAATATTGCATTCTTTAAATTCTGGTTATTTTTAAGTTGACTATTGATCGTTGGTATTGACGTTCGTTTATTATGTAGCATGCATTTGAGAAAAACTTAATTTAAAAATTTAAATATGTTCACGCAAATATTTTGTTTTCAGCATTGGAAGTTTTGATGTGAAATTTAAAAAAAAAATATTTGTATGGTAGATATTATCAACAAGGTTACCAACAATACACAGTTTAGAATGAGTCTAAAAGTCCTACGAAAATACTTATTAACGAATGTCATTGAATACCCTCGATGAATATAAATAACTTTTTTGTTGCCATGGTATGCTAAAAACTGGTTAATCAACATCATGAAAAATGAACTTTCATATAATTTACGGCAGCACATAATTAGTATGCTTCACACAAAGAAAACATCATAGGTTTATTCAAAAACTTCTTTTATAAATGGAATCTTTCAACATTCATTAAGATTTTTTGGATTATTTTGGATAGATGCATACAGCTAAAAATTCCCCTGATAAAATTTATTGGTTATCTGGAATCATTTAAAAAAATTAATAAATTGATTATAAAAAATTAATATTTAAAAAAAATTATATAAGATTTTTAAGACTACTTTTAATTTATTTCCACTATTTAATACTTTTCTTAAATAATAAGTTATAATTTGTCGTGTATTTAGATAACCAAATTACCTATAAAGAATTGGAATAGCTCTTACCCTATTTTTTTTAAAACTTAAGCCATAAAAATTCATTGTAATTTAACATGTGAAGTACTAAATGTTAAAGGACGCATTTAAAAAAGTCCATAGCATTCCTCAGCACGTGTCGCCCCATTTGGATATTGCACAATGAATTAGTCAATATAAAGATACGAAAATTAATGCATAAAATTAAGAAACTAGCCTATCCATACAACTATGTGCATGATACGTAAAAAAACAAATTTGATTCTTGGCACATAATAAAACAATTTGCGCCAAGAATCATCGTTGTTTTTTCATTTACCTTCTGATAAAATTAAGTATTCAAAAAGTGGGTAAAAAGTTATAAGAGATCAAAAATTGTGGAATTACGTCATCAAAGTTTTTAAGAAGTTAAATATAAATTAATAAATTTTTCGTATTAAAAAATAAATATATCGTTTGTCATGAATATGTTCTAGGAATGTCTTAAATGCATAAATGGTTTCTTTTTTAAAAAGGTTTTCAACTTGTTAATTTTCATTTTACGATATATTTTTCATTAAGAATATGGTGGAAAGAACGTTAGATAAATAAAAATAATTAGATAAATAAAATAAAAATTCGATAAATACATAAAAAAAATTATATACGTTTTTATACATACCTATATATAAATTAAAATCCTCAATAAAATTGCATTTCACGAAAATTTAGCACATAATATAGTGACATCTGTTTCACTATGAAGCCTCGTAAAAATAGAGTAAGCATTATTTTTTGTTCAGCGGCATCCTCACGCACGTGTCACTGAAAAGGAACTTAAATTTTTGTTGATGGGAGTAATTGATGGATATTAACTAAATTGGTGAAACCTAATTGTGCATCAATGAATACGTTTTAAGAACATAATTGAGGTAGTAAAAAAAGGGGGAAAATCTTTCAATGAATATCAGAGATTTTACGTTTAAATAGAATTCTACACATTAAGAAACTTCTGTTATAAAACAGAACTTTTCTATTACTATCATACAGAAAATTTCAGTTTTCTAAAACTACTGAAATTTACTGCCGAATTTCATCTAAAGACGCATTTTCTCTTTAGACAGATAAAATCTGTAACTTCTGATACAAATTGCCCCGGTTGAAGACAGAGTACATATAGAGACTATATTCGTGGCTGCGTTAGTTTAGTGGTCAGAGCGCTTCGCAACAAGTTAACTCCTAAAATTTTAGTTGTTTATTAGGTACTTATGGACTTTTTTATTTAAAACTATATACAATTAGTTTAAATATACGTTTTATTTTTTCTGCCTGCGTTAATAATGAGTTGTTGAAAAAAAATTGAATCTGAACGGTTTTGTTTTCCACACTTATAAAAAAAAATTCGTACCGTTACCCTTAGATATCAAAAACGTTCCTGTTTTTTTTCAAGTTTACATCAGTTTTTGGAATTTCAGGTTTTTTTCCCAGAAACATATGTAAAATCTTTTAACATACATCCTTTTGGACAATTCAATATAATGAATCTTTGTTAACAAGAGTGGTATGCAACTATTGTTACTTTAGTCACTATACTACAAAAATATCTCACTAAGAAAATTTCTCAAGTAATTATGTAAGAGGGTAATTAGCGAAGGTTATTCGTTTTGTGTGCATGTTTTTCAAATTTGAAATAATCAATAGCTTTCTTATTTGCTACATAATTTTTCTTACTTTCCACTGTAAAAAATTCTGTTTTAACACAGAATATTTTAATTTTTTATAGAAAATCACAATGCCTCACAATGATAATCTTCTTTTAGTAACATACTGAATTTTCTATTGGTAATTCTACGTAAAATGGTTTCTTTGGGAGATATTTTAATTTTTTATAGAAAATCACAATGCCTCACAATGATAATCTTCTTTTAGTAACATACTGAATTTTCTATTGGTAATTCTACGTAAAATGGTTTCTTTGGGAGACTAATGAGACTCTACATATACTGCAAAAGTGTGTGCATTGCGATAATACAAAACCTAATACTCGTTCTTCTCAAATTGAAGTGCGTCACTTAATACGGTAACAGATTGCAGTTTCGTGTCATACGATTATGAACAAAAACGAATTAAAGGAAATGTTATTAAAATAGGTGTTTAAAAGTAGTTGAAACAAAACGTTTAGCGATAACCTTGACGAATCATATGACTCTTACATTCATTAACAGAAAGCGATGCTGATGTATGAGTTAAAAAAACAATTGTAACTGTTGATTTGTTTAATTCAATATAATGGAAGAAATAGGTCATACTCCAGTAAATTAGTACAAAAATAGTAAAACAATTTAGTACACTTCCAAACACCATTAAATATGTATAAAACAATGGTAAAAATAATTTAGTACACAAAACAAAAATTGCAGTTTGCCTTATTCAAGTGTAAGGATCTTAACGTAAACCTAAATACGTTTATCACGTAATTTTCTCCCACAAAAAATCAATGTAAAATTGCTAGAAAATGGAGTTCCAGAGAAATTTGTAAATTAAAGTGAAATTTGCTTGTGGAATTACAAATTGTGCATAATATATCGTGGCTTTCCGAACCATACTTAAAAGTGTTAGGGAAAAAGAACGTTTTTTTTACATAGATTCGATTAGCGTTCGCTTCTTTCTGTTCTCTTTATTAGTTTCAATTCTGACCAATAAACACCAGTTTTTAAAAACATTTCACACTCCACAAAAAAAGTAGACAAAATGTGCGTCGTATGTGATTTTGGGTTTCAAACGTCCCAATAAAAAAGTTTCGGTTACAGGAAAAAAAAGCATTCCATTGTGATACGTATTAAAAATATAAATGATGAAACCTTTTAATAATGGCTACGCCATATAGAAATTTGGTTACTATTGTTTAAAATAAGTCGATAAGTTTACTAGACACATACTTTGTCTTTTATTAAAATACTGATGAAACAAGGATGTAACCTTTTTAGAGTTATTTTTTTACTCCTAAAACTAAAAATGATCAATTAAACAACTACTGAAAACTTTTCTCCCCTTGAAATTCGGGATTTACAAATTTTTACTTCTTTTAAACCGCACAGTTGATTACGGGTTCAATCCCTGAAGATTTTAGGAGTGAATGAAATTAATCAGAGGGTAAACGATTTTTTTTTAAGATGGAGTGCTTAAAAACTATAGGATTTTTTTTTTAAACATCCAACAAAAGACTAACTATATCGATAACTAACTAATAGAAAATTATAAGATCGGGCCAAATCCTACAATAATTTTTTTATTAAAATTAAAATTTAAAAATTTGGCTTTCCAAGGACATGACTACCTTATTACGGACATGAAGAATTATAGGTTTTCAAGTACATAGAAAACATTTATGAATAAGAAAAAACATATATATGTACAGCTTATATGTATGAAACTCAAAGAAAAAAATACTCAAAAATTTTATTTGTATAGATGAGTCAATAGCGGAAAAACGAAACAATTATCTCGGGTAATTCATAATATTTATTCATAATTTGATCCCTTTTTGTTTCATTGCCAATGGCTAGTTTTGTTAACTTTTTTAATTTTCCCATCTTAAAAAATATCTGCATAAAAAACTAATTTCAGAACATGTTTCTTTGCAATCATTTGCTATCACAAGTTCTATATCAACTGAATACACTTTTAAACATACACATAGTGATGTTTCTTTGCGATCATGTGCTATCACAAGTTCTATATCAGCTGAATACACTTTTAAACATACACATAGTGAGGAGTTATTAACAGTCAATTTATGCACACACAAAAATTTAGAATGCAATGTATAATTAGCTGAATTTCATAAATTTTTCTGGGCCTTGATAATTTATTCATAATCAAGAGTATTCAGTTTAAAAATCATCCCTCTGTAAATTAAATAAATCTTATTCCATTGTTATTACTTTTATTTCTAAGTAGGTTACTCTAGTCTAAAAACATTTTGTATTTAGCACTATACAAACATATTTTACAAACATAGTACAGTCCAGAAACAGTCAAACAAGACATCATAATAACATCCATGGACAACAGGTCACGTCTGTAGACATACAGTGTCCACGGATGTGACAAAATACATGTCTCAGACTTGGCAATTTTGTAAGCAGTGAGTAATGTATAGTATAAATGAATAACATCCATCGCACATGTTTAACAAAAAAGGGCTAAACTGCCAACAGTTCACAATTGCTTTCTTCTTATACAAAAAGGTGTAACACTATATACAGTTAACATACTGCTTTCATTGAAATACTGAGTATTGGTGCCCGACGATGTCAGTTAAACTTGATTTAAAGAAATGAAAGACATAATTTGGCTGAGCTGACAAGGTGAAGGTTCTCATAATAGAGAAACAAACCCAGTAAAGGGTTAAACTGAATATTTTTTAAAATTTATTTTTAATAAAAAATCTCTAATTTTTCTGCACTACAATGATTAAATAAAAATCGAATAAAAAGCACCAGAGTTTTATTATAAGTGAATCTGTTCACGCCAAAAAATGAGCTTCCAAACCGTGCTTAAATGTAAAAAATTAAATTTAAATTTTATTATGCTTGGTATACCATAAAAAGCTTTAATGTATATAGAATATTTAGTATATTCCCAGAATTTGTACACATACCTCGTTTGAAAATTAATATTTTTTTACAAAAATTTACGTCCAACCATCTTTTAAAATTAGTATTTATAAAAATTTGTTAATTTTATACATATACCAAGATTTTATGAGCAAAAAATGCAATTTTCAGTTTAACCTTTTTATGAATTGACCCATATCATTTAAAATAAAATTGTTGCAACATCTTCCGTAAAAATTTACAAGTAAAATACATTAAACTAAAAAAAATTAAACAGTTCTAAGCATTTCCAATATTTTACGAATCAATGTTGGCCTAACATTTTATTTCTTTTCTCGCAACTTAACTTCTAGTAAACTAGTTTCTCATAGCATATTATTTTTAAAATTATACACTTATCTGGGTGAAAAGGGGAAAACAGTAGGGGGAACTAGGGACATTTGACCCATAAGGATACATGACCCAATACCTTTTTCTGCATTGGAAAAGTTTTATGAGTTGGAAGTGGCATCACTTCATTCTTTTTCAGTAAGCTGACTACATGGTGAAAAAACCCAACTAAATAATTGTGTACATGTTTAGCTATACGAAGAAATACGTTTTCATGCACAGAAAGTAAATTTTTGGTGCCATAAGATTTTTCGGTCTACTTTTTTTGGTTTAAAGAAAGAGCTTTTCAATTAGTTACTTGTTTTGTTCATTCTATTAGCTACAATTACGTGCATAATAGTGCTATTTGAATTATTCGCAAATGTCTTTGTTTTGGGGTAAATGAAAAAAGTGCAACTAGGGATACTTGACCCAAACCAATTGGGATACGTGACCCAAGTAAACAAAACAAAAGCAGACAGAAGTAGACCAAGTAAAAAAAAAATTTTAATCACGGGAGTCCCAAAAGCAAATGACTGGGTTCTTCTGGGAGTACAATGTTTGTTGGGAAAGTACAAGGGGATTTTTTTAACGAGCTTACAATTCAGTATGCAGAAAGAATCGATGGAAAATGTTTTAAATGGTCCGAAATTGATAATACATCCCAAGTTGATATTGATCAAATAGAAATTCTTCAACCACCTTTGTTTTCTCTGCATAATAAAAGAATCCCCTGTTTTGTATTTTAGACAAGATTTTACTTTTAAATTTTATAAGTTCGTTAATGTAAGCATAATTAATGTGACAAAAATAAGAAATAATAATTTTGTCTTAAAAAACTATAAAATCTATTTAAACTTTATAATATGATGTTAGTTTTGTTATAAGGTAAACGTATTTTGATAATTTTAAGTCTTACTACCAAATTTTTGGGTTGGGTCACGTATCCCTAATGGGTGGGTCATGTATCCCTATGCATTGGGATACGTGAAACAAATATCAAAGTTTTAAATAAATTATATTTTACTAACATTGCAGCTAATACTTTAGAAAAATACTAATATATATTGTGTAATACTTATTAAAGTATAAATTGACTGCATTTGCACTTCCATAAATAGTGTTTTTAAAAAGTTACAAGCCAAAAACTACAAGTTGGGTCATGTGTGTCCCTGGTTCCCCCTATACAATAGTTTTTGAGAATTTCAAAATATACCAACATTTCCCAGATGAACGATCCCTTTTAACTGTCACTATAATCCTTACGATGCAAGCGTGCTTCCCTACACCCTCGTGTGGTTTTCCAAGAAACGGGGTGAGGAGCGCTCTTTCGGTTTTTCCCTCACCCAACTTGGGTTTATGAAGAGCTGTTGAGATTAACCTTTCACAGTAGAGCGTGAGGAATGTACTGCGGTAGGGTTTGATTGAAGAAGGCATGGAAATCGGGAAAAGTACTTTTTCCTCGCCAAACGCGCCGCATTCCGCCTTTGTGTCAATCCAAAGAGAAAAAAATATTTCCTAAACCACATCTCTCCGGCTGTATTGAAAATTTTTACAAACGGTTTTTATCTTATGAATGTACCTGACTTGCAGGTCTCTATAAGTCCCACTTTTTGAAATGGGTTCAAATATTTTGTGTAAATTTATTTATTGAAAGTTTAAAGAAAATATTCGAATCAATTTCAAAAAGTGCGATTATAGAGACCTGTAAGTCAGCTACATTAATCATATAAAATAAAAACGTTTGTAAAAATATTCAATACAGCCGGAGAAATGTGGCTTAGAAAATAATTTTTCCACTGAATTAACACAGAGTCACTTTGGTTTAGAGACCCGCTGTCATTCGAGAGTAACCCCTATTTTCCCCAAAACGAAAAACACTGGTAAACATTTTCCAACTTTTATTTTTTTTTTGAACTAATGAGTAGCCGAAGCTTCACCAAAAAGTTCAAAAATAAATAACTTTTAATTGGAATTCTGATAAATAAATGTGTTACATAAAACAACGATGTTTTTATTCATCAAATTATCATCTGCTCCAAAAATAAATTATCGTCAGCTTCTATCCATAGTTGTTTTATTAGAAAATGGATCATTCAAACGGGGCGGAGCGTAGTTTGTGGAGTAGAAGAGAGTGTTTGACGTAAGTGTGACGTAAAAATAGGCGTGGTCGTTTTAGCTTGAATAAATTAGCTGCCGATGGGTGGTTTATTTGTGGGGTATAAGACAACGTTTGGCGTAACAACACCGTAAGCGTGGCCTTTCCAGTCGTAAATTTTTTGGAATAAAGGTCAAAATATTAATTCTACTTTTCTAATTAAGTATTTTATTTATTATATTATGTGTCTGACATTATAACCAATATATATATTTTCTATGTTTAACTTGGAGAACATGCAATCGTAGTTAAAAATTATGGAAAAATATTAATTGAGAAAAACCTGTGAGATCACTATTTACTCGGTGGTAGAAGTTCACGCTCTTGCAACGCTTCGTAATTAATTACGTTTTTTTTAAGAAATATTCCGTCTTGAAATAGTTTGTTCGTAGTTAGGGGTGAGAAGAGTAACACTGAGACACATTTTTGTATTTTTATTTCATTTTTAATCTCTTTCTCTCATGCCTGAAGACACGGGACAAAGCCACAATTACGTTGGTTTAAACCTGGGGACATTTTATATAAACAAACTTACTGTATTATTAGATAGGTACCCGTTAAATCAGCGTATTTCATGTCAGGTCCTCGGCACCCTAAGAAAGTTGTGAATCAACGGAAAAACAAACTAACCCAAATTCTTTAATTAAGAGCGTTTGATTCACCATGGGTAAATACTTAGCGAGAAAACAAAATCATAACGCGGTTGAATTTTGGAGTCAGTGGCCTTACGGACTGGCTCTTTATAAGCCTCGCAATGCCACTGAGACCGTATAACTTCGATACCTTAACAATTGTGTTTTACATATTTTTCGAACACATATCGCACCGTACGCGGAAAAGTGACCTATTGGCCAAAATAGGATGCAAAATTTTGATATCTATCGATTGGTGGAATCGGCAAATAGAAAGGTTGAAGTCGGTAAATTATTTGTTTCTTTATTTGAAATACTCATTTAAGAAAACCCATTTCAAAAGTTCTGTTTTGTGGTATTTAGTACAATAAATATATAAAAAAAATTCACGTAATATATATAGATTGCAAAATATATGTCAATATATGTATATTTTTTTCAAGTTAATATTTTAGCAAACGATAAATAGTTTTAAACCGTTTTACAACGTCGGTATTTTACTATAAATCTAAACTGAATTGCTACAACTTGACAGTTTGCAATATAAAGTCAATGAATTCAACTTCATAATTAAAGTATGAAGCATCCTACAAATTGCCACCATTTTCATAAAACTATTTGCAAATCAGGAATTAAAAGTGCTTAAATTTCAAATCCAATTGACCAGAAACATCTGAAATTTCAAGTTTTCTATCATTCAAGTTTTAAAAATATTTAATGGGAAAAAAAGCATTTTTGTATGTAAACTAATAACTTTCAATTTACCCAGTCATTGTATTCACAAATAGACTCCGCTGCAACAACGATCATATCTCTACTAGAATTTTTAATAACTGGAAAATTTCAACCAGGCTTAAAAGATCATCTACTCTCCAGTTAGATAGAGATATTAGAAGACAGACCCAACTGGAACACTCATCCCTAGATTTCTTACTCGAACCTCTCTTCCCCAAAACACCACCAAAGAACACGACTCTTCATCTGAACTTGCTCCAGCCATGCTCTAAAAAAGAAGATCCCATTGTACTCAAGCAAAATGGTCTTGAAACCATACAAAAGCTTTCCCAGGAAAACCTAGCTATTGCCTTTACTGATGGTTCCTCAGACAAATCCCTCAATGAAGGTGGAGCAGGCATCCTTGTTATTCTTCCAAGCGGTGAAAAATTCAACCTTAAAATTAACACATGATTGATTTCCTCTAATTTCACCAGCGAACTCGTGACCATCAAAGAAGCTATCACCTTTTGCCTGACCAATTCTCAAGCTGTGGATCTTACTGAGGGACTGGTTGCCTTCTCAGACTCTAAATCAGCCCTAGTGGCCATCCGAAATGAAAAGACAAACATCACCTCCACTATAAACAACTTGCTGGGTGGTATGCATTGCAAAGGGAAATCTTGTGTGTTGCAGTGTATTCCCGCACATGTAAGCATCGAGGGGAATGAGGGTGTAGACGTCCTGGCAAAGAGGCACGAAACCTTGACCAACCTCCTTCCACCATCACACTTGCAGATGCGAATGCAGTGGCCGGATGCAGACTTCTAAATCAGCCCTCGAGGAAACCTTTGATAACAGAATTTGACCTCCCAAGAGACATAACAACCACACTCGCCCCCGACTCAGAACAGAACATTATAAAGGAATGAAAATTCTTCCGGACGGGACAAGGACTTATTCTTACTGCAAGAACTGCCCAGAGATCCAACTCGCACCAAAACATATCTTTGAATGCCAAGGTAGAGAGGAGGTAGGTTGAATGCCAAGGCTGCAGAGATCCTGAAACTCGGCTTGTTACCGGATAAAGATCTGCTGCAGGAGACCCTATACAGTCCTGAGGCACCGAAGATGGCGGCTGCGGTCCTTCGGACCTTTGAAAATATCTAGAACTTTTTACAATCCATAGACGCGACATCATCATCATTGTATTCAAGTAACGAAGTTGTTATTTAAAATTGTTTGTTTCTAAGTCATTTCTAAATTATTATTTTTTAAATTTAAGACTTTTTTTACATTTTCATGGGTTTTAAAATGATTTTAAAATTTTAATAATGCTTCAAAATTATTATTTTTTTAATTTTAAGGAGGATATATTGTAAAACTTAGATTTAAAGGTTTTTGTAGAAAAATGTGGATATCATTTCTTATAAGTCCTAATTTTGTAAAAGTGATTCGTTTCATAACACCTACTTTGTATATATCAACAAATTATTATGATTTCAATCATTGAATATATTAAATTATAAAAATAAACATGACTTAAAAGTAATATCGTAATTACATGATAAAAGATAAACCTTATTACATAAACTTCATTAAATTGGTTAACAAGCTTTTTGTTCAATTCAATTTTAAAAAATATATTCTGATTATTGATCAATATATTATTAGATTATAAAAATGCATTAATTAAAAGAATATTCTTCGTAAGTATGTTTTCTTAATATTTAGAATCAATTTAGCAGCAAATTTTTCAGCACCGTTCTTCAAAAGAGTCGTTTAAAGTTTTGGTAAAAATTCAAATTATCGCAAGATCGTCCAAATGAACCTAGATCAAAAATATTTGGCATGGATATCCATATTATAAGTATCAAAAGGAAGGGGAACCAGGGACATTTGACCCTTAAGGATACATGACCCAATGCCTTTTTCTCAGCATTGGAAAAGTTTTATGAGTTGGAAGTGGCGTCACTTCTTTCCTTTCAGTCAGCTGACCACATGCTGAAAAAAACCCAACTGAATCATTGCGTACGGGTTTAGCTAGACGAAGAAATACGTTTTCATGCACTGAAAGTAAATTTTTGGCGCCATAAGATATTTCGGTCTGCTTTTTTTGGTTTAAAGGAAATATTTTTTCAATTAGTTACTTTTTTTTGTTCATGCTATTAGCTACAATTACGTGCATAATAGTGCTAATGTAATTTTTCGCAAATGTCTTTGTTTTGGGGTTAATAAAAAAAAGTGCAACTAGTGATACTTGACCCAACCAAAGGGATATGTGACCCAAGTAAACAACACAAAAGTAGACAGAAGTAGACCAAGTAATTTTTTTTAAAAATCACGGGAGTGCCAAAAGTAAATGACTGGGTTCTTAACGGAGTATAAGGTTTGTTGGGAAAGTACAACAGAATATTTTTAACGAGCTTTTTGCGAGCTTCAGTATACAGAAATAATCGATGGAAAATGTTTTAAATAGCCTGAAATGGATAATATATCCTAAGTTGATATTGATCAAATAGAAAATTCTTCAACCGCCTGTGTTTTCTCTGCAAAATAAAAAAAATCCCCAGTTTTGTATTTAGACAAGATTTTACGTTTAAATTTGATAAGTTCGTCAATATAAGCATAATTAATGTGATAAAAATAAGAAGTAATAATTTTGTCTTAAAAAACTACAAAATCTATTTAAACTTTATAATATGATGTTATTTTGTTATTAGGTAAAAGTATTTTGATAATTTTAAGTCTTACTATCACTTTTTTGGGTTGGGTCACGTATCCTTAATGGGTGGGTCATGTATCCTTAATGGGTGGGTCATGTATCCTTATGTATTGGGATACATGACCCAAAGTTTTAAATAATTTATATTTTACTAATACTTCAGAAAAATACATATACACATATACATATACATATACATATACATATACATATACATATACATATACATATACATATACATCATACATATACATACATACATATACATACTACATACATACATACATACATACATACATACATACATACATACATACATAACATACATACATACATACATACATACATACATACATACATACATACATACATACATACATACATACATACATACATACATACATACATACATAACATACATACATACATACATACATACATACATACATAATACATATACAATACATACATACATACATAAACTATACTATACATATACATATACATATACATATACATATACATATACATATACATATACATATACATATACATATACATATACATATACATATACATATACATATACATATACATATATATAAAATATATAATATATATATATATATATATATATATATATATATATATATATATATATATTATATATATATATATATATATATATATATATATATATATATATATATATATATATATATATGTGTGTGTATATATATTGTGTAATACGTATTAAAGTATAAATTGACTGCATTTGCACATCCATAAATAGTGTTTTTTAAAAGTTACAAGCTAAAAACTACAAGTTGGGTCATGTGTCCCTGGTTCCCCCTATACATAGTCATTTTTTACTTTAAATTTGCCTTCGCTGAGATATTTTCACATAGGTCTTTTTTCCGTGTACAAAACCGTTCAAATTTGAACGCGGAAGAAAAACCTATCTGAATATATCTCAACTAAGGCATATTTAAAGTAAAAAATGACTATGTATACCTTTTGACATTCATAAAGCGGATATCCATGCCAAATATGTTTGATCTAGGTTCATTTGGAAAGATTTTGTGATAATTTGAATTTTTACCAAAACTTTAAACGGCGCTCCTGAAGAATGTTTTTTTCGCGATAGGTCACTTTTCCGCGTTCTTCAAATTTCTCCC
The DNA here is from genome assembly GCA_019343175.1 of Oedothorax gibbosus. NCBI lineage: Eukaryota > Metazoa > Arthropoda > Arachnida > Araneae > Linyphiidae > Oedothorax > Oedothorax gibbosus. The sequence continues at coordinate 237,395 of JAFNEN010000472.1, forward strand.
TATCATTTTTTTTCAGTTATCTTAAGGGGATATGGTACCCAAAACGTTATTTCTAGAAATAATAACATAAACTTGTAAATTATAGTGGTTTTATATAATGTTCACTCTAAATAAACATGTTCTAGCAATAAAAACAAATTTTTATGAGTAGTTTTTCATTTATTTTTTTTTTAAATCAAAATTTTTAACTTTTTTAAAACGCTACCCCTTTTTCAATTTTAAGAATAACTCCACCAAACTTTTATAGTTCGTTTTTAGTACTATTTATTTAAGAACAGTGCATGGATTTTAAAATGTGAGCAACAGTTAAAAAGTAACATGCATTTATACTGAAAATCACAAAAAAAATTACAAATTATTGAATTCAACATTTTTTTTAAAAAAACAACAATACATAGTAGACCTTATTCCATGCACAATTTTGTGCACCATATATATATAAGAACACAGGTTAAAATTTTCAAAATTCTAACTTAATTAGCAAACAGACTTAGGGATTTGTTAAACACAAGAATTGAAAACGCGAAACCGAGAAAAAAGGTTGGAAGCAGACGAAATACGTATTCAAACTTATAGGAATGACTCCAGAAAATATTTAACAACTTTTTTTCTACAAAAGATATCATTATGAAACTTTCAGTAAATGTTCAGAAAATATTGTGAATAATAAGAAGAAAAAACTGAAAAATCGATATTTTGACCAATTTTTGGGTGCCGTATCCCCTTAATCGGTTGTGTCGTTAAAGGCTTGACACAGTGAATAATTTACTTTATAACCACACCCTATATTTCTCAAACTTAGTACCGTCAATGAAGGGTAACTTTGGTCCAAAATTCACATGTGAATAAATGTATATTATGTAATATTTAATATCTTATGAGTATTCTAGATTATAAAAAAATATTAAATTTATTTTTTACACACTTTTAATTTAATATATGTTTATGAAACTTTTAGTCATTCCTTCACGGTCATTCCGTCACGTCAAATAACAGTTACTAACTTAAACCATGTTACAGGTAGGTTGCTGTAAATTATAATGTTACATCGCTTATATGTCATATTTAAGATATGCATTAGTTTAAAAACTCAATGTATTGTTAATTCACAGAAGTTTCCATTTTTAAGTACCAGGATGCAGTCGTGGTTGCAAAAATGTCATTCCGTCACACAAAAAGAAGTTAGTCAAAAATGAAATAATAAAATACTTTAAAAAAATTTCAACTTTTTATTATCTTTTAATCATTAACAGTAATATATAAATTGAAAAACCAATTTTCCTTTGAAAATAGCTTCGTGGTAATTGTTTTACTTCAATTCTACAATTCAAAATGTCATTCTGTCACATATGGAATTGCCCAACTCTTAATTGTTAAATAATAGCATTAAAACTATTGGCGAGTTACGTAATATCCATTTCCTTTTAACAACTGATTTCATAGTTATTGGAAACTAATTGAAACAAAGAATCTCAATACATCGTAATATATTTAGTATTAAATATTTTTCTGATGGTCTTTATTTGGACTAACTACCACTCAATAAACTTGAAGCTATGTAATAGGGCGTGTTAAACATTTTGAAACTGTAGAACACCTATATTTCCTGGAAGCCCTTTTTAATGACACATACCGATTTTTACAAACGTAAGTTAATGTGATCACCTCATACTTACTTCAAATAGCTGATTTTTTCCGCCACCTGCTAACTGGATGTCGGTTACGTCTTCATCCATTTGTAGCAATCCTTCAATGGATCACAGACATCCACTGTAACACTAAGGATTGTAACCAAAATCAAAACGGTAAGAATTTTCAAATTTTAGAATTAGAATTGAGAGAAAAGTACTTTTTTTAAAGTGGATGATTTAAACTTAAATTTATTAGGGAGTATCATTTGACAAATTTGATTGCTTTAAATTGGGGACTTCGGAAAATTGTAGAGAAGAGTTGTAGTGAAGAATGCAATTAAACCAATATATTTAATCCAATTAAATTTTTTGTCAATCCTTATGTTAACTCAGTGCAATTTTCTGTGGTGCTTTATTTTACTCTGTAAATTCATTGAAATATGAAACAAAATCTTAAAACTGTTAACTTTTGTCAATTTTACTTGCATAAAAGAGAGGTTTAATAGCTTAAGTTCTGATTATATCGAAAAATGTCTAAGCCTTACATATGCCTTTCTATCTGTTTTAGCAATAAGTCACGTGAATTGAAATGTTTACACTGCAGTTGAAAATAATGAGAACCATTTGATAAAAAAGTTTAGGCATTTTTGTAAATTTGATACGAAAGGAAATTAAGCATTTATTTAATATTCCACCTTACACTCTAATATAAACTGATCAATTATAATAAATAAAGCAGTAATTATAGATAAAACCATTCAGCATTTACTAGTTGAAATAATTTGTTCACTGAAAACAACACGAAGGTTTTATCACAAGAGCCCATTTGCGCATATATTTTTACAGTTTATGAATAAGAAAAACAAATATACTTTTTTTGTTTTAATTTTTGTAGTTAGTACATTTAAATTTATCAAAATTATCAGAAATAAAGATCATGGAAAAAACCAAATTATTATAATTTTTTTTATCGTATCATATCATAGTTGGTAAGATACAAATTAAATAATTTTGTCTAATTAAATAACTTGGAGTAACGAGTGGTATAATTAAAAATTAAAACGTTAACTCTGTTAATTATGAGACATAGTAAGATAATAAATTGACATTTATTACTGTAGTTTATTATTGCCAATCAACGTGCAGAAATTTAAGTATTTGGTTTCTGAAATTACACTATCCACCTTACAATTTGAATAAACAATGTTAAAGGTTTTCAATCCAGTTTATACCCGATAAATCCAGTGAAAGATTTTTTTTTTTACATTTTGACAATTGCAAATATTTGTACAAAAATGAACAGTTGTCTGATCAATCGTCCCCCTTCCACAATTTTAACCTTAAAAATCTGACACATACATTAGGAATGCAAAAATTACATTTCAACTGTATTCTTATATTTTAATTTTAAAAACCTTACTATAAGCATTTAGAACTCAATTTGGTTTTCTAATAAAATAATATGCTTAGGGGAGAGTGGGGTTTAATGGGACAAATTTTTATTAACCTCTGTATTTCTGCAAAAATACAAGAATATTAATTTCTTTTTTTACAATCTCATAAACTGAACATTCATTTGCTTAAAAGTCATTCGACATATGTTAAAACATTACCATATTTTAGTTTCTGAGCATTTTAAACAAACATGTAAATGCCCCATTAGCCCCCATATGTGGGGTCTAATGGGACAGGGTGCGGGGCTAATGGGACACGGTAAATGCTGCCTTAATTAAAATTTCAAAAAATGGAAAAGGAATCGTAAAATGACCTGAAAATAAAATTTAAAAGAAACACCATTTACACAATGTATACAGAATGAAATTTTATTCTTTAAAACAATTATTTCCCATTAAGAGTGAAATATCAATGTTAAAACTCAAAATCGAAGATGTTCCCATAATTTTTGTTGAATCAGGAAAGGAGAGTTTCGTAACTAAATCTTCTCAAATGTATCCCAAACTTGTCATCTTTTTCAGGGTATGTGAATTTAAAAAGACTGTCTTTAGGCTTAAAATAGTTTACCCGGAGTTCATCGCTTTCTATTTCAGAATCAATCCAACGTAATAAAGAATAGTTTGCTTTCTAGCAAACATTTTACCAATAAAAATCATTTATCTTCACCAAGCTCTGATCAGATGTAATTAATTAAATTGCAGGTGAAAAAATAGGTCATCAATAAAGCTACTTGAACTTTCACTTATTATACAACGAAAAGAGTTCAAAAAGTTTAAAACTAAAGTTTAAAACTTAAACTTGACTGAATTAGATATTAGAGATTTATATAGATTCTTCAAGAGAATCAGACAAAGCTAGGTTTATTCGTGTCCCATTTGACCCCACACAGTTTCTGTCCCATTAGACCCCACAGTGTTATTATTTATAAATGATCCAAGACATAATCACGTGTATTTCACCACAGTATTTGACATACAAAATCTTTTTCTATGATATGTCTTCTCCCTTAAACTATAATTTTATTCATGAAAAGTTTTTATTTAATACTTTAAAAGTGAAAAAAGATACACTTTTAACCTACTTTGGATTCTTCAAAACAACAATTCTTCTCTCCACTTCAACAAATGCTTTTAATGGCTAATCTTTGGTTGTTAAAATATGAAGTCTAACTGTTACAATGTTGTAGTGTTGAAATATTTGTAAAAAAGTATATTTTTCTCCGCTTTTGCCCTTTGTCCCATTAGCCCCCACTCTCCCCTACTTTAAATCTATGTGGGAAGCCGATGCATTGGTTCTTTCGCCTACACTGTAAAAAAACGTCACTTTTACAGAAATTTCTCGGCGTACTTTCGACGATTCAATCATCTTGAAATTGAAAAAATTTGACAGTCATAAATCGTACAACTGGAAATCACAAAACTCAAACCATCTTTAAAATAAAATCGTCCAGTTGGGGATTGTAGACGCCCATTTTTCTATAATCTGGGAGGATAAATTTTTAAATAAAGTCATTTTTTAATAACAAATATTTTTCTCAAATATGCTCCTAGATAATGTACATTTGCTCTTATTTTGTTGAGTTAGTAGCACATATAGATCCTAAATTTTCTTATCCAATTTCTAACACTGTTTACAACCATTTTATTCAAAACTTGTTATCAATAACATATTTTCAAAGATATGTAAACATTTTTGACAATGGTGTGGAAAAGACGTCTCAGCGTAGCAGAGGTAGCGTGTCTTATGATAAAATCAATGTCGTGGGTTCGAGTCCGACTGAGTCAAACAGATTTTCAGGCTAGGAAAATCGAAGGCATGCATGTCATTTTATTACATGGCATGTAAAAGATTCCTTGAATACCCATAGGGTTCGGGTTCTCTCGGCCTACTTTATGAGAGAGCTCAGATTCATTATAATAATCGTAATTTCGCCATTATCAAATAGAATACAGTAACTTTTTTATAACGGTAGGCGTAACTAGAAACTGCAACTTTTAAGTAACAAGTGAAACGTCAGACCAACTCGACCACCTAATCTCTCGATGAATCATAGTCAAAAGAAGCGTTTTTAAAATGTTCCCAAAATGACGTCATTGAAAGTTAGTTTTAGGGATAACGTTTGTAAACTGTGAACGGTTTAAAAAAACGGTTAAAGACCGTAAAGAAAGTGGCACGGTTTTACACCGTCTAAAATATGGTAAATTTCTATAAAAAGTGGCAGGGTTATTTTACAGTGTACCGACTGCACAATAGGAGGAGAGAACAAAGGCTATTGAATGAACTGCCAACAAAATACAGGCAAACCGTACCAATCCTATATGAACTGTTAAAAATAAAGAAACTTCCAACTACTCTTCTTCCTTTTGGCATTTTATTAAAATAAGAAGCTTGTATGGAAATCTCTAGATGGACTGCAGTATCCAGACTAATGACTGGGGCCGATGTTGTAAGCACTCAATAACTCTAACTTGTAAGTAAGTGCTCTAAAAGACTGAATATTCTAGTGCAAAAATGGTCCGATTAATTGTTGTGGTTACTGCAAGACCAGCGGCAGTCGACCCTCTTTTACATTTAGCAATTCACTTGAGTGCATCAATTCATGTTGAAGCACTCGATAAATCTATAATATGTAAGAAAGTGCTTTAAAAGACTGATTATTTCAGGGCATTGCATTTAGTAATTCATATATGAAGAGTACAGGGGAAAAACAACTTCGTTGAGTAGGGATCTTACCGTATTCTTTTGTGCTTGGCGGACATTGGCGAGAGGAAACCGGTTTTTCTTTCGGTTCTTCTTTCGCGGTACAAACGTGTGACTCGTGTCCACTGATCTCTGGCTTGAATCAGGGTTGCCGCGAGAGAAAAACAAAGTGAGTAACCGGTTTTCTTACACCAGTTTAGGCGATGACTCGCTATTGTGGCCAAAGAATCCTGATGCAGACAGATTTCTATGCAATGAAGTTCTTTTTCCCCAGTACTCTTCATATTTTTTTTGTGTTGCAGTGCATACTATGGACAACCGGCCCGACACCCATGAATACTGCACTGGGTGTTATCAACCAGATGACATCGTCATCAGTGGAGTGGCAGGACGCTTTCCAGAGTGTGACAACATCGGGGAACTGAAGGATGCTTTGTTCAATAAAAAGACACTTTTGGTGCACTCAGACAAACGTTATGAGAAAGGTAACTTTTACTTTGATGGTTAACTTGATTTGTTTCTACTTTCTGAGGGATACAGGCGTATAAACCCGTCACCTAACTGTCAGGTTTTCCAGCAACATATAAAAGTAGGGGGCTACAACCCCTGCTCGCTATCGCTCGCCAACCCGCGGGAATTGCTGCGTAATTCCCATTGGCCGCTTCGTGGCCGGCTCGCTGCGCTCGGTCGCTGATGAACATAAATAAGGTTATGTGCTAGCAATTAAAAAAAGTAAATATGGAGCACTACATAAATACACATGAAGTAAAAAAGTTACTAAACATATATTTTAATAATGTGACATTGATTGTTTTGTTGCAAAGATGTTGCAATTTCTGAAAAACGGAGGGGGGGGGGGGCGGAATCACCTTTTGACTGGTACACATTCAACATTTGTAATAAAACATAATAGAGATATTCATATATTTACACAATACAAAAACACATTCGAGTCAGACTGACTCATAATGGTTGCCAGAGCCTTAAAAGGCTGGACTTCCTTTCGTGATTTAAATCTCAAATCCAAACAAATCAAATTAAAATACAGTGTTGCCAAACGTAATTGAATATGTACGATCTGCAATATTTGGGTTAAAATATCTTTAGAAGACTATTTTTTATTTCGAAATGTAAGACACAAAAGTTCATAAAATATAAAAATGGTTCTTTTAGTACCGTTAGTTCGTTAATATTTGATGTCGTATTCCACTTTCTTAGTTTACTTACCCACTTTCTAAATGTTATGGAAATCATAATTCTGCTTTTCTATCTATATTTCTCATGGAAATATATTAGGAAATCAGTTTTATTAAATAAAAACAGATGTTATATGCAAAAATATAAGTGAGTAACCGATTAAATTCTTTTTTTTTTATGCTGATACTTTTGGTTAAGCCTAACTTGGCTGCCGTGCGGCCAAATCCGTAATGCCGTTGCCATTCCGAAAATAGAAATTTCCCTTTAAATTTGACCACGTAAGAAGAATATATATAGAGATTTTCAAAAAATAACTAATTTTACTACATTCAAAATTTTAAAGAATATACCAGTCATTTAACATCATTTCTTATAAGAAATATAATTTTATAAAATGTAAAGAAAAATATAATTTCCTAGTTAAAAATTTAAATTTTAATATCATGCTCGGTATGAAGTTTACACTTTATCTCATTTGCTCCTCCCTTAGAGGGATAAGATATCTTAATAGGAATCATTATTCGTCGGTCAGTCCGAAAGAAGAAGAAAAAGTATTAGTTTTGAACTCTTAACATCTGCAAAATAAAATTAATTTTAAGAGAAAATAGCACTATAGTTTTATTATTTTAAAACAATTGAAGCCTATCGTTACCATATGGACAGCAAAAAATTATTTTCAACGATTGTAAAAGCATTTTTTTTATTCCCCAGTTATCTGGTGAGCCAAAAAACAATATGCATTTGATATTTATAGGATACCTTATTTATAGAAAACTCTAAAAATTATGACCTTGTCAGCTAAGGTCATCCTTATTTACTGAGTCAGCAGCTCAATTATCCCATCTCCACCCCCAACCGACTTCGTCTTGCTCAACTTGCTTCGTCTTGCTTGCTTCGTCACTATCCCCTAAATTATTTAAATATCTTGTAGGGCTATAGAAATATTTTTAGAACATACAGGTTTGAATTTACATACCGACTATTTTAAAATAATAATGAATAATACTATTTCATTCGGTTTCAAAAAGATTATCTATTATTTGTATTAACATAGAGAAGATATCGTTAATTCCCATTGAAAGTAAATGCATTTTTGTTTCAGGTGCATGTGGAATGCCTTACAGTTCAACAGGGGTTATAAGTGACATTGATAAACTCGATGCAGATTTCTTCTGTGTTTCTATCCCAAATGCAAACAGTATTGATCCAGCCAGCAGAAAACTTCTTGAAGTTAGTTATGAAGCCATTGCAGATTCAGGTACTATTTCCGTTATCTACATTCGTTTTATTATTCTAGTTATTTTCTCAAGACAGTATATTAACATAAATTATTCCTCCATAAATTAAAAATGATGAGTTATGTTACAATAGGTGAGAGCTGATCAATAAGTATAGCGACTGTTTATAATACGTACATGCAATCACTTTTGAACTTTCTTACTGTTACTTTCTTTTCTTTATCCTTGTTCCTGCCGACTGCTACTACTTAAACATTTTTCGTAATCTAAACAGGTTGCTAAATTTATTATGCTTTGCGGCATCTTAAAGAATACTTAATTCATTAAAACATTTATTTTCAGGTTACGATCCTTTTTACCTGAAGGGACTGAACATTGGAGTTTACAATGCGACAATCAGTGACGATGCACATCAACTGACGGTTGAAACTAAAGAAATAGATCTCAGCCAGTTTTTGCGTTGCATGATACCAAACAGAACATCTTATGCAAATGATTTTATGGGTAAGGAACATCTATAACTGTGTTCTAACGTAGTTGCTACATACTCTTCTTATATACACTGCTCAAAACAATTAGACGAGCATTTTGCGTACTTTTGTTAACCCTTTCAGTCCCAACTTTATTTTTTTCTTCTAAAAATCTAAAATTTGTGAAATAGATTCAATATGCATCCAGAATGAAATGGTAAAAAAACAGGGGGGGGGGGGAATCTTAACTTTTTAACTAAAATTTAAGGGGGAAAATTATAATCATAACTTTTGATTAAATTATAACAATAGTTTTTTTTTCAAAACTTTAATTGTTAAAAACAGTTATAATCAATTTTTAAACATCTAAAAATGCAAAGGTGTAGAATGTAAGGTAATTTATTTAATAAAACTGTTTCAGAGTGAATTTTATTTTACAATGCTTTTCATATTATCATTTAATTAAAACAAACATTATTTAATTCTTTAAAAGATATGATTCTTCCATCTAACGATAAGCAATTGCGAGCTTAAAACTTAGTGAGAAAAAAATCGCAAGCTGATGATTCCAAATGAAATCATTTCTGGGTGAAAGGGTTTAAACCATGCGCTCCCCTAATTGTTTTGAGCAGTGTAGTTGTTCTACGTAAAAAATAAAATGCCTTCTTTCTGCCCAGGGCCCAGTTTTGCAGTGGACACTGGTTGTTCGTCCTCACTTGTTGCGCTGTGGGCAGCCGTCAAAGACATGCAATCTAACCGAATAGACGCCGCCGTTGTAAACGCAGCTCAAATAGACTTAGACCCCAGACTCACGGCAGCCTACATCAAACACGGAGTGCAGTCTTGTACAGGAAATTCCATACCTTTCGATGCAAACAGTAAGTTGTCTGTTTTCAAAATTACATGGAAACTTTTCCCCGAGTCTGATTACACTGTTAAAACTGAAGGTAACAAATGGGGTGAAAAGGCGGTCCCAATTGGCACCTCAAGGCTTTGAATCGCCTTGGGTCGATGAATATTGGGCTTGTGAATCGCCTAGGAGTGCTATTCTGACAATCCTAGGGGTTCCGCTGACGGGACACCGCCATTCACCCCTGGGAGTGCCAAGTGTCACCTTCAGTTTTAACAGTGTACCTCTTCCCTCCAGAAGTACACATACGCGGACCATTGCAGAATTCACTTCACACAACTTCAGCTTACAATTTTTCTTAATGCTGACTTTTCTATCATAAACTACATTGATAAAAAATTTTGTGCTTGGTTTCACCATAATGATGGATCTTAGTAGATGTAAGGTTGTGTGGTGAAATGTTTCACCATATTTTCGGTATTCAGGATTATTTCTAATACGGATAAACAGTTTTTCAGAATTTGGAAACAAAAACCTAATAAATATTTCAACCAAATACAGAAAATATGGTGAAACATTTTACCACACAGTCATTTCAGTTAATAGGAACCACATTTTAGGTGGCACCAAGCGCTAAACTTTTAAATGTGTATAATGTTCAAGCTTTCTAAAAATACCAATGTCAAAGCCGTGACGTATTTTTTAATTACAATAAAAAAAATAATGAGCTAGGAGGTCATAAGCGAATTTCGGAGGTCTTGCAAAAAGTTTTTTCATCTGTAAATTTTAAATTCATTTTGCAGTAATGTTAAAATGGCCTATTAAATACAAAAAAAACTTTCAGAGCTTATTTGCACGTTACTAACACCCAAAAATTCTATTTTTACCCCTCCAAAAAAAACCTAGATTCCATTAAACTAAACTCCTGATGGAATGTTATATGTTGATTCTTTCAAAACTTACTTTGAAATATATAATTGTTTCAAAAATATGTTGTTGTAAAGAATATATGTATAGAGTTTTTTTTCTGGAGGGAGAAGGTTGTGGACTGTGGTACAGCTGGGGGAAAAAAACGATCCACCCTTCGTTTTTCGGCTGCTATTGGTCAAGGACTTTTGTGAAGGGTGTCAATTTTCAGAAAATAACTTAAGGAATTGAAAACTGGCAACCAAAATTGTATAAGGGGTCGTCTACATATTAAAATGAGTACCAACTTTCAAAATTCCTATGGCAACACCCAATTTTTTTACATAAAAATGTTCAGCACCTTCAAAATACCCTAGGTATAAAAAAGAATTATTTGTTTTGCATTATTTGCCGAGATATTAAAGCATTAATTTTGAACGCGATTAGGGGGAAATCTCCAAATTGAAAAATGTAATATTTAGGGTGTCTTTTCGAAACGACAAGCTAACAAAAGGGTTACCATAATCTCGTCAAAGAATCCTAGAATTAAACCTTTTCACTAATATTGTGATTTTTTTTATGTTTTTACCCTTTTTTTTAAATTTTGGATTTTAAAATTCAGAAATAAAATAAAGGTTAGACGAGAAAATTTTTTAATTTTAAATTAAGTCACACATACGATTATTTATAACGAACAGATTTTCAAATGAGATTAGTTACAATCAGATAGACAAACATGATTATTACATTTATGTTTTGCATTTTATGCAAATTTTTGTTTCATTCATATTGCTACAAAAAGTTTGTTTAAAATTCGGCCCACTGGGTCTGAGACATATGCCGACAGCCGAAACCCGACAAGCCAAAACCCGACAAGTCGAAATTCCGAATGAGTCAAATCCCGAATGGGTCGAAATCCCGAAAATAGATTTTTGTCCATTTCTCGATTTTTTTTTAAATATTAGAGATTATTTATTTAGTTATTTAGTCAGTTAGTTATTTAATCAGTTAGTTAGTCAGTTAGTTAGTCAGTTAGTTAGTCAGTTAGTTAGTCAGTTAGTTAGTCAGTTAGTTAGTCAATCAATTAGTCTGTTAGTTAGTCAGTCAGTCAGTTAGTCAGTCAGTTAGTCAGTCAGTTAGTCAGTCAGTTAGTCAGTCAGTTAGTCAGTCAGTTAGTCAGTCAGTTATTCAGTCAGTCAGTTAGTCAGTCAGTCCATTAATTAGTCAGTCAGTCGGTAAGTTAGTCAGTCAGTTAGTCAGTCAGTTAGTTAGTCAGTCAGTTAGTTAGTCAGTCAGTCGGTAAGTTATTCAGTCAGTTAGTCAGTCAGTTAGTTAGTCAGTCAGTTAGTTAGTCAGTCCGTTAGTTGGTCCAGACTAACTTAGCCTAACTGACTGTCAATTAGTTAGTCAGTGAACTGACTGACTGACTGATTAACTGATTGACTAACTGACTGACTAACTGACTAACTAACTGACTGACTAACTAACGGACTGACTAACTAACTGACTGGCTAACTAACCGACTGACTAACTAACTGACGAAATAACTAACTAAATAAATAAGTAAATGAATAAATAAGTAATCTTCAATAATTTTTTTTTTTAAATCGAGAAATGGATCGAAAAATCTATTTTCGGGATTTCGACCCATTCGGGATTTCGACGTTCGAGATTCTGGCTTGTCGGTATTTCGGCTTTCGGGATTGTGTCCGGAACCCCGGCTCACTTTATCGGTAATATAAACCACATATTACAAAACGAGAGTTACGATCCTAACACGATATTTAAGGAAAGAAAAATAAAATTACGCAGAATGATTTGGCAATGATTTTTAACCAAGGCAATGGGCACTAATAATTTTAAATAATCAATGTGGTAACAATGAAATATATGCTAAACACCGAATTCCAATAATATTTTAGGGTTTTAATTTTTAATATAAAACACACTTTTTGAAATTGTATTGGAAATAACATACATTCAAAAACATAGTAATCGATATAATTTAATGTTAATTATACAAACAAAATACATTGTATGCACTTGAAACAAGAAAAGATTTTTAGACATTTGACAGACATCAATAATTTGAATAAACAATTACCAAATACGCTTTTCAACCACCGAACGATAATGCAAGTTAGTATCCAATTTGATAAGTAATTTTTTACACGGTCCCTAAAATTCGTTTTTTTTTTCAGTATTTTTACAATAACTCGACAAATAATTGTTGTTGAATTAAAAAAATTCGGGATTTTGGTTCTACTTGATCTACTTTATCGATTTTTGTAAGAAAAATTTGGGGTTGCCATTCATGTTTTATTTTTTCTTATTTAAATTTAAATTAAAAAATAATAATAATGAAAAATTGATAAAAAAAACTTGTGTGATTTGTTTTTGGAAGATTAAGAAGTATATAATGAAAAAAAATTGGTTTAATTCATTTTTTTTGTGGAGGTATGAATAAAAGTTTGTGAAACTTTTTTAACATTGGGCGTTCAACTTTGAATGCTTATATCTCAACAAATAAAAGCAATTTAATAAATTTTCTTTTGGATCTGGGGTATTTTGAAGACGATAAACATTTTTATATAAAAAAAATTGGGTGTTGCCATTGGAATTTTCAAAGTTGATACTCATTTTAATATGTAGACGACCCCTTATACCATTTTGGTTGCCAGTTCTCAATTCTTTACGCTATTTCCTGAAAAATGACACCTTTCACAAAATTCCTTGACCAATAGCAGCCGAAAAACGAAGGGTGGATCGTTTTTTTTTCCCCCAGCTGTACTTCTACAATTCTTCTGAACCATTTGTCACTGTTTTGGATATAAGTTCTTTTGTTATCTATATTTGTTTGGGTTATAATTCTTTTTCTGAAAGTCTAGGTGACCTTTAATCTAGTTAAACAAAGTTCTGTTTTAAGTCAGGAAAATTAACCCTGAAAAGTAAAGTTAAAATGTCCCTGACTCACTCTGATCAATCACCAAAAGCTCTATTATAATCTTTTCGTCTTCAGCGCCCTGAAATTTAGAATATTTATAGCTTAATCAAGTGCAAGTGGACATAGTGGCCTTTCTTGGACTTACAATTTTAAACGAATGAACATTTACTTATGGATTCATAAACAATTAGTCGTACATCCGAGAAAAAAAACATCTGTTAACATATCAAATCTTTTAATAGCGGATGGCATTATAAGATCTGAAGCAGCAGTGGCGATTTTCTTACAAAAAGCATCCGTTGCCAGAAGATGTTATGGAATTGTAAAATCTACGGAATTCATAGGATCAGGTCAAGTTCCTGAAGGTAATATTTACTGTAATATAGTTTTCAGATTGAAACCCGATTTTAGTTACATCAAAACCTATAAGTTTAGTCTAACAATAAAAACTGCAATATAAGGTACCCTTGAAAGGTGAAGCAGCATCGGCGCTTAGGCCCGGCGAAACACAGATAAAGAGAGTGATTAAATTTTTATTAAAAAAAATATCCATTCATATTTTTTTTTGCAAATTTTACTAAATTGTTTTACATGATCCCAATAGAGATATATTATCTAAAGTCAATTTAAAATTTTATTTTATAATGGATTAATGAATTTTTTAGGTTTGATTTTTTTTAAATTGCGAAAAAAAATTAAAGAATTTAAAAAAATATTCGAGTTTATATCAAACAATAAGATTATTCAGAGGAAGTTCTCTAAATACCTTATATATTTCCCTCATAAATTACTAAAAAAAACCTTTCGTATGAATAGCAGCAATCTTATTTTAAAGCAATAACACTATTTCTAATTTTTCAGGCATAACTGTACCTTCCGTAAGTAAACAAGTTGATTTATCACACAAAATATTAAGGGAAGTTGGAATCACGACGGATGACATCCAATACATGGAAGCCCATGGTACCGGGACAAATGTAGGAGACCCAATTGAACTGAATGCTATAGCTAACGCATTTTGTGAGAATAGGAAAAAGCCTTTTTATATAGGATCTATCAAAAGCAGTATTGGTCATCCAGAAGCAGCCTCAGGTATGAATATTATACATTCTTAAAATTATACTTATACAATCTTACGACAAAAGTGCAACCTAATAATAAACGTAAAAAAAATAATACTGTCAATAAATTAGTTGGTTAACCCCTTTCTTCTCACTACCGTGATATTTCCGTAACGCGACAATAAAATTAAAACTAACTTAAATTCACCAATTGAAACGCCAATGGGTGGAGTTTCTAGTAGGTAACGGCCCAATAATACCAAAATAGGGCCTTTATAACCGTTTTCTTAAAAATTATCCTATCATTAAGGGGTTAAATAAAAATATCTACACTGAGGCTTCATTTTAAACAATAGATCCCCAATGCATCAAAAAATGTGCAGTTGGTGTGATTTCAGCCCAGGCATGATAAAGTACGAAAAAAAACGAGAAATAACAAAAATTAGGTGGAGTTGTTCAAATTTCTTTTATTTTTTTAATTATTTTATAAACTTAAATATATAAAAACTTGTACTTCTTGGGTCATTTGCTTTGATTTTTCAATTTCTTTTTATATTTTGTCTATTTTGTTTTATATCTTTTAAATTTTCGGGCATTATGTAGGGAGTTATTGCCGATAATTTTGATATCAAGTATTGTGGATGAATTCTTAAAGCAAGATGTGATTTTTTTTAAAGTATGACAAAAATTTGTATACTTTCGTATGTGTCTGAACTTCTGAAATTTTCATTTATAACCTTTAAGATACTAGCCTTTGAGATACGGTGGCGCAAATAAAAGTGGCCTCGTCATGGAGATAGGAATAAGATAGAATTGTTGCCAAGTCAAAAACCAATGCAAAAACAGGTTTGCTAAGTGAAGCTATTGATCGCTTCAATATTAATCCCAAACAAACGTTTGGCGAATTATTTGCCGGCAACTACTATGGTTTGACAAGTTACTTGAACTGAAAGTTTGTACAGCGCTGTGCAAAAAAAATTCCCACTAGTGAATATTTCGGCCGTTATTTTTTCCTAGAGAAGCGGACCTTTGTGTTTTTGTTAATATAAAACATTCTATATTGATTGCAAGACACAAAATTTCGTAAGGGGCTGTTTTCATATACTAATACACACTAAGATCTAAACTCGATAATAGTCCATGAATAACTCTAATGTGATGCTAATCCAATCCAACTAATGCAAAGCAGGTTTGCCATGTGAAGTAATTTCACGCTTGAATAACCTTTTATTTCGACTTGAAGGCTTTTAGACGGATTCAATAGTTTTTCTCGCCAAGCATCTCACTGCACTCCTATCTCTACGCCACCGGAGCCACTTTTATTTGCGCCACCCTGTATGTGTCAAAGTAGCTAGGGGAGATGGGTGTACAGCTGTGCGAAAACAAGTTTACCGCCAGTGATTATTTCGAGCGTTGTTTACCATAGAGAATCACACTTTTTTTGTTGTTGATCAACAACATTTCTAGTTGAATGCATGACAGAAAATTTGCATAAGAGCAGGGCCCGATCACGACTTTAACTGGCAAGTTTCAATAGAAGTACCCCATTTTAAGTTTATATTTCAAATATTTGACAAAAAATACGAAACGACGCGAAAAACAACGAACACGAAATACAAAGTTTCGTTAAGTTTTAAGCATTTATAGTTAAGTTAGAGGCATAGAAAGTTTGGCGGCCACAGATTGTAAAAGGAATTGCACATGAAAAAAAAACTATACCACGCACTAATTAAATAAGCTACAAGAAAAACTTTTTTACTAAGTAGTTGTTATAATTACCCAAACAAAGTACATAAGCTGTAGTGGCATTTAAAACTTTTTATATTTTTGAATAATTATTATTTTAATTTTTTTTTAAAAATTATAAATAGAAACTCCTTAATTGTTTTATACTAAAATGAAATGTGGACAAAGAGTGTAAGCGAAATACCTATTTAAAAAAAATTTCATCCATAATTTGGTGAGTAAATCATAAATTACTTTTTAAAAATCCGTTTTTGGGGTTTTTATATAAGATTCTATGTGAACTTCACATATATATCATAGTTAAAGTATTAGATTGGCAGATCACGTGACCTCCGATGCTAACGACGGGACGCGCATGGAGGCCGAAAAAGAGGGCAAAATGGCCATTGTTGCTGCCACATTAAGGAGAAAAATACTACGAAAAAATACCATTTAATTCTATAATTACAAAAAAATATCGTACAAATACTAGCTGCATTTTTGGAATCTTTTTAGTGACTTTAAATCCTTTTCTAGTATTTTTTTTATATATAATTTTAGAATTAAATGGTATTTTTTCGTTGTATTTTTCTCCTGAAAGTGGCAGCAACACTGGCCATTTTGCCCTCTTATTTGGCCTCCATGCGCGTCCCGTCGTTAGCATTGGAGGTCACGTGATTTGCCAATCTAATAATTTAACTATATGATATCTATGGAACTAAATAAACAAGCAAGGTCTCGTAAAGAAAGCATTGAAACAACGACCTTGAAAAAAAACCAACAGGCGCCTTTAAAGTTGATTCATAATAAAGATTTCAGTCTGAGATATGTTTCTAAAAAACATATTTACCAACCATAATGAGAAAAAAGTTTTTAACGAAGACTATTGCACTTCTGGAAACGTATTAATACCATGTGTGTGTGATAACTAAGACAACGTTTGCTAACCAAATATTTTAAATTTTTAAATTTTTTGCTAAATTTGAAGCTCTTTACTACACTTATAGTCAAACACATAAATATTTGTAGAATTTCTACTTTTTATCGGGGAAAAAATTATAATCTAACATCTCCTAGAATAACCATAAAAAGAAATGCGTCAGTCATTCAGTGCCGCAACGTTTAGGAATCCTTAGCTAAAATTTTTTGTTGTTTATTAAATAAACTTAAGGCCTTAACTATACTGCAAAAATAAACTTGTTAGTAAGAAAAATAATCTTAGGGCTTATCATTAATTTAAATTTTTTTTAACAAGATTTCTTACAAGTTTGACAGATATCTTACAATCTTTTTTTCAGCATATTTATAGAACTGTTTGACAGGCTGTGAACTAGGATCTAAGGGTTCCTATTGTAAGTTTATTATTTATAACTGTTTTTCATAGCAACAATGACAAAAAAAATATGCTATATTTTACGAAAATTCCGAATATTGGGTTCCGACTATTATACTATCAATATTTTTCTATCTTTTTCACGATATCCCTTAGATTTTAGTTCACAGGGTTTAACCCAGTTAGTACAGCTACTCAAAAAAGTGATTATTTCAGTCGTTATTAATCCTAGATCATAGAATCTTTTTTATCATATTTTCATCATATCATTTTTTTTATCATGCAACTTTAATAGTTGATTGCATGACACGATAATTAAATCAGGGCCCGTCTTCATAATAAAAATAATATCAACTTTTCAATAGCAACACCCCATTTTTAGTTCATTTTTCAAATCTAGAACAAATTTAAACACGAAATACCAAAATTCGTTAACTTTTAAGCCTTATTTAGTTGAATTAGAGACATAAAAAGTTTAAAAAGTTAACCGTTGTTCAATGAGTTGCACATAAAAAAATAACCGAAATAAAATGCATATATTTTTTGGTATTTAAAACAATTTTTAAGATTTATAAATTATTATTAATTTTTTTTTAAATTTGAATAGAAACCCTTTAATTTTTTTTATAAAAATAAATAGGAGCTGAGAGAAATCTCAATTACCCCTTTGAGGCTGTATGTAAGATATGTGTAATGTAAACTTGATAAACAATCACAACCTTGAAAAAAAATGAAACATTGAAACAACGACATTTTATTTTCGATAGTATCATACAACAGACCCTTCAATATGGATTCATGATAATTAAAGTTTTTTCCTTCGATTCGTTTCTTAATAAACATATTTACCAACTAAACTTAGAAAAAGTTTTTAACGGAGACTATTGCACTTTGAACATGTATTAATATCATGTGCGTGATAACTAAGACAATGTTTGTTAACTGAATATATTGCAAGAAGTTTTTAACGTTTTGCTAAAAATAAATATGTTAACAACACTTAATGTCAAACACAGAAATATTTGAAAAACTTCTATTCTATTCTTTTGCAGGGAAAAAATCCGATAATCTAACATATTAAAACAACAAAGGAGGATAAACAAAAACAAAAGGTTCGATTCTCTAGGACGAGTAACGGCCAAAATAATCACAGGTGGTAACTTTTTTGAGCAGCTGTACCTCAAGGTGAAAACCGAGTTGCTTCGGCTTTTATGCTACAATATTCGTTAGAATCAAAATGACTGCTATTAATCGATAGAAAATGAGCGCCATCTAGCGTTTGAGGTTGGGCGTGTGCGGTGAAACACCACAGTTGCAACTTAAATTTTAAAACAAATTAAACACATCAAACTAAATTAACAAAAGCTTTTTTTTAGGTTTATGTGGAGTCGTCAAAGCTTTAATAGCTTTAGAGACAGGAATAATCCCACCACAGTTGCGCTATAGCGTACCGAATCCGAAATGTCCAGCCCTTGTTGAAGGTAAACTACGAGTAGTGACAGAACCAATGGAACTGACAACCCCATACCTCCCAGTCAATTCCTTTGGATTTGGCGGAACCCTTGTACAAGCAATGCTGAAACAGAATCCTATAGAGTACAGCGAAAAATCTTCCCCTGAAACGAAAATTCCAAGGTTGGTGTTATACCCAGCGACGACAGAGGAAGCGATCGAGACCATGTTCAAATTCATTGAAACAACTCCGGATCTCAAAGAAGAGTTCTTTGCCCTGGTGAACAAGTTGTCCTTTACACCAACCTCATTCAAACCTTTCAGAGGCTATGGAATATTCCAGAAAGGACGAGACCCAGTTATGAAAATCAATGTGAGTCTCTTCAATACTGTCTATGAATAGCAATCAATTTTATAATTTGACATGTCAGATGTTGTCATCAAGTTTTAACTTGTTATAAATATCGCACGGATCGCGGAAAAATGAAGTATCTCTAATTAAGTTAATATAAGCTATTTGTTACTTTTCCGAACCTTTATATGATCCGAAATGGACGTTTAATCTCATAACTTAACAAATATGAAGCTCAAAGCTAAGAAGTACATAATAAATTGACTTGCCATCCAAACGTGAAATAATACTAGATTTATAAAACTTTGGGTGTTTAACCATAGTCTAGCTTATATAAAGAATTAAATATAGGAGCTTTTATAAATAATTTAAGAGTTATTTTTGTACCTTGATTCGAATAATTTATAAGAATAACTTATTTAAAGTAATCACATCTTTTAGATCATTACAAAGATATTATTATAATTGATAGACAAAATTTTGTATTAAGAACTTTAATTTTTTTTAGACTTGTTCTCCAGAAAAAAGGCCTGTCTATTTTGTAGTTACAGGAATGGGCTGTCAATGGCCTGGAATGGGCAGGGAGCTTATGGAAATAGACGTATTTGCAGAATCCATGAAAAAATCTGCTGCCGTTTTGAAAGAATGTGGAGTGAATCTCTTCGACATTTTGAATCCCGATAAAAATCTAATGAACAAACACAGAAATATCATGTCGGCTTTTGTCTCTATAGCTTCTATCCAAGTAAATATAATGACAAATAATTATTTTTAAATTTTAACATGTAGTGTTTAGGGTTAGTGAAAACTAATACTGTAAATAAAATATAGCAGAGGGGTCACCTATTTCAAAATGTAAAAAACTTCTAATCATCATGATTTAACACTAAACAGAAATCCATTTACTCACATTGGCGTTATCTGAAGACAAGTCTCTTGTCTCTACAGAATATTCAGATTGCTGTATAAATTCAATTTCTCTGTATTGATAAACATGTTTCATATTTTTTTTCCTCTTCTGAGCCAATAATTTGTTGTTTTTTTTTAAAATACTGCATAATTACAATTTTTTAAAAAACTTTTTCATGCCTAAAACAAACAAAAGTACCTTCGTTTAAAATAGAACTACTACTTATTTTGAAAGCAGCAAAATAAATCGGCTAATCCTTACAGGTAGCTCTGATTGATGTTCTCAAATCTCTGGGCATCCAGCCTGATGGTATAATCGGCCACAGCACGGGTGAATTGGTTTGCGCCTACGCGGATGGCTGCTGCACTGCTAAGGAGACCGTTTTATCGGCTTACTGGAGAGGCATTAGTGCAGAGTCATCAGATTTAGAGGAAGGAGCTATGGCTGCAGTTGGTAAGGCCAACATTAGCTGAAGACAAATAAGAGCGCTAAACTTGAAAAAGTTACATTCAACAAAGTTTTTTTTTTTAAATTGAGTAAAGTCAATATTTTCTAGAGCTGAGCAAGCTTACACATGAAGAGTACAGGAGAAGAACAACTTTATTTATTAGGAGTAGTGCCGTAATTGTATCTGCTTGGCGTACATTGGCGACAGAAAACCGGTTTTCCTTTCGGTTCTTCTTTCGCGGTACCAACGTGTGACTCGTGTCCGCTGATCTCTGGCGTAAATCAGGGTTGCCGCGAGAGAAAAACAAAGTGAGTAACCGATTTCCTCACACCAGTTTAGGCGATGACTCGCTTTCATCGCCAAAGAGGCTTGATGAAGAAAGTTTTCTACGAAATTAAGCGGTTTTTCCCTTGTACTCTTCACACGGATTGCCACATACTCATATTTGGAGGAATAGGTAGGCCGAAACTAGAGTCGAACTTCACTCCCTTGCCAAATTTGAATGATAAAATGGTCTTATTTGCGTGACTTGCCTAAAACAGTAGACAGTATAAATACAGTAGACAGTATAAATACAGTAGCCAGTACACACTAAAAATCCTTTACAATTCTTATTTCCCAGAGTTCTCGTTTATTGTTAGAATACACAAAATTAATTTTCAACCAAATTTACATTGCAATACTTTCTTTTCGTTTCATGCAGGCTCCATCTCTTTAATTTGCGCCACCTTCTAACCATCTCTGCCAGGAACTTCCTTCAATCTCCTCTCTCTCTCTCTATTGCATTGGCTCTTTTCTCTAACACCCTAACACCAACAGGTTACGAATTTGAAAGTAATCGTTCGTCAGACACGAGCGATCACCCCCCCCCCCAAAAAAAAAATAGACACCCTTAAAATGTCTTTGGGGCTTAACAATGGCCCCCTGTCTCTGATCACTTAATTGTATACGAATAGTGGTCTCGACAACTTAACAAAAAGTGCCAACTGCGGTTTTAGATGCGTCGGTATACAACTGGTGTATTTTGTCCAACTGTGGAGAGAAGTAATTGACTCTGAAAGCACTGTAGTTTCAGTTTCTGAAAACTGACATCCTTTTCATCAGCCCACGGATTCTTGTTTGGGACCCTTATTTGTCAAGTTTGTCAATGGTAGCCGTGTGGAGGAAAAGTCTTCTATGTAATCACGGTAGTAGCTCAAGAGTTCAACAACACTTAAAATAAATTTTTTTTAAACGGGTCTCGATAATTTATTCATCGTTTCGAATTCCTCAGAATCTAGTGCGTGCATACTAGAACCAACAATGTGTACGAGCAATTTCGCTTGAGTTTTCCCAAATTCGCATTTCTCAAGTTTGACGGCAAGTCCAACTTGGTTGGAAAATCGTCTCCAGGTCGTCTATGTATGCACCACAAATACTTCCTATACACTTTCAATACCTTATGGTCCTCCCCTAACTTATCTAGGGACTTCTGAAATTTGCTGCCGGCATTCTTCACTCCGAAAGGCTAAACTTTCCAATGATAGTGTCCAAAATGCGTCACAAATGCTGAATATGGTTTTGCTTCCGCCTCTCACGGAATTTTCCAGCAGTCTTCCAGTAGGTTAAATCAAGAACGCTGATAAATGGAGCATTGCCAATAGCATATAACAGGTCCGTTTCATTGGATATGCGTCTATTATGGTAAAGCTGTTAAACATAATCTAACGCTTCCATCCTTTTTTTTTTGCTACACAGCTACACAGACAACTGGATGAGCCCATTCGCAATTGCTTTCGTTAATTAACCCTTATTGTAACAATTATTGATCCACGTTAATGGGTATTTGATAGTTTACCATACACTAACTTGAAGAGGGAAATTCCTGTAGTGCTATGTGGTATTTCCCTGCAGACAAATAAAAGATACGGCAAATGTATAACCATATATCAGCCGTTGTCTTGAATATTTTTTTACTTACCATATCCTTGAGAATCTCGTTCCATCTTTCCACACAACTCCCATACTTTCGCAGTATGTCGGCGCGTGGAAAACCTTGGGTTCGTCGGTAAAATTCGATCCTTGATCCGAAAAAATCATCTTCGGGAACCTTCTTGATTTTCATCAACGCGTCGTTGGTAGCCTCGGCAGTAGTTTTACATCGAGTACACAACTTCTGACTCTCCGAATGCTGCAGACATGATCCGGATTTTGCCTTCTCCTACGTCCTTGAAGTCTGCTACTACAGATATACTCCTATCTAGCTCATTCGCAAAATTCCAAAGGTGGGCTTGCTTTTCAGGAGGTATTAGGAATGGAGATATTCTGGTTCACAATTTTTCTGTGCACATGTTGGTGCTGAAGTTAAAGAGAAAAACTAACAGTAAAGCACTTATTTTTAATGTTTGTTTCAAAAACTCAGATTCTTCAAAGTGTTCTAGATTTTTTAAAATTTTATATATTCTATAAATATATTAATTTAACAAAATGTTATGTTCAAATCTAGGTGTAAACGAAGTTTTTTAATATAATCTGCAAGTTTATGAATTTCTCAAGTTAGTTTCATTTTTATGTGCCGTAGAGACTGGCTTTTGCAGTAAAAGCTACAGCCCTAAAGTATAACTACACATTACGAACGGTTTTATCTTTACATGTTAATAAGTAGATTCAATTAACTAAGGAGACATATTTGACCTCAATAAAACTGGTTGGGTGGCAAAACAAAAAAAAAGGCATCTTGCTATTTTTCGTATGCCAAATCGTCGGCTAATTTAATGACCTCAAAAAGTTACCACAATTTCCCATGATTTTTCTTCCTTTAAGTTGTCATGCGAAAGACGTGTGCACATTAAAGAAAAAAATAACAGGATAGTTATGCTTCAGTGGTTATGTTAAATAAAAATGAAATCGGTAATACCGACACAAAGTTAATAATAAAATATAGTATGAATACGGCACAAAAAGCAGAAAATGGTGCTTCTCACTGAGTTAAAATTGCGAAACTTTCAATTTTTCCAAGTACGGTACGATATACATATACGTTTTTAAAAGAGAGGCAGAAAAGGGAAAATGTCATACGTTAAATAACAAAAGTTGACCTTTTGTTTACTAAGAAGTATGAAATATGCAGTGCCTCAGAGTCAAACAAAGGTAACGCTACCGTTTTAAGTCAAATCTGGACTATTGCCTTTAAACCAAATCGTCATAGTCCATGCTAAGCTACGCCCTATTCTAGAGTTGCAGTTCTAACACTGCAATGAAGTAAACTGAAAATCATTATTCTCGACATTAGCTCTAAGTCTGAGATGCAAAACTTAAATAGAAATTGAAAAAAAAAATGTATTTTAAAGGCTGTAAATTAACTTTTTTTAATTAAGTCAACAATTTGTGTATAGGAGATTGAAATTATTGATTGCACGACGCATATTGCAAAATATGACGCTACAAAAACTATATTCACTTAAAGATGATTTTAATAAGTAATTTGCTGCTACTTAATAACTTTAAATGACACTGTAAAACTAATTTTCAAACAATTTGTGTAGGTTTATCATGGCAAGAGTGTGTCAAAAGGTGTCCAGATGGCGTATATCCAGCTTGTGATAATGCGGATGATTCAGTGACGATTTCTGGATTGAAAGATAAAGTGGAACAATTTGTGGATAAACTAAAACAAGAAAACGTGTTTGCACGCATTGTTGATGCCTATGGCTATGCTTTTCACTGTCCTTGTGTTGTACCAGCAAGTGTTCGTCTGAAAACAGAGTTAAAGAAAGTATGTCTTAAATTTAAAAATTTTAAACAAATTACTTTTGAATAAAATTAATTTAATTTATTGTCTACTTTTAAACTATTTGCGAATTATTTAATTAGTTTAGTGAATGTAATCAAAATATGCATAATATGCATCGAACAATTATTTATATTTTTTAATATTAGATATAAAAATTTCAGGTTATCACAAATCCAAAGCCAAGATCAAGCAAATGGATATCTTCCAGTCACCCAAAAAGCGAGTGGGAAAGCCCGACGTGCAAGATGGCCGCGGCCGACTATTTCGTCCACAATCTCGTGTCGAGAGTCCGTTTTAATGAGGCATCCAAGAATATTCCCTCAAATGCGTTGATCATAGAAATAGGCCCTCAACCCATCCTTCTCTCAGTCCTGAAAAGATCCGTTGGTCCCTCTGCAGCCTATTTCGGTCTGATGAGAAAAGATCAAGTAAACAATAATGTTAACTTTTTCATGGAGGCAATAGGAAGGTATGTTTATAAAGACTAAATATTTTGAACTTGGCGTTTAAGCAAAGGTTTTCATGTTGTACAGTAGTTTAATGCGAAGTATAGCAGCTATATAAAGCTTAGTTTTATTTTTATAAATATTGATATCAAGAGCTTTGCAAAGTATGTTTAAGCAAGCTAATAGAGTGAGACAACTATTCACGCATAGAATTCTTTTGAAAAGTTATTCGAAAAAAAATAGTAATAATAACAATACGATATAAAATGATAAGATACGATGATGACGTAGTATCGTTATGGCGGTTCACCACACGCGCAACCACAATATCATATACCATCCACACTAGATGGCACTGATTTACCACCGCGTTCCTTGCAGCAATCTACGTAGTTAACAACGAAAACATTAGTATAAAAGCCAAAGTAACTCATCTCCACCTTGGGGATCATTTTGGTGGACTATGAGTTACCGAGGCAGCTACACTTGTAAGTAAGCATACAAAAAGTGATCCAATATGCCCCTCTCTCTTCTATATTGTCTTTTAATTCAGAGTATATCAGTTTAGAAGGGCGAATTCCTATGTTGGTCGTCAGTATAAATTTCAGTAAGCGACCTCTTTCAAGTACTTTATGCGAACATATCTTACACGAGTCATCTATTTTAAAAACTAGATATGTCCTTGTTTGACTTAAATCACTTTTGCATTGAAACATCAACGCATAGGATGTAGTAAACTTTGCTTAGCATAACAAAAAGAGTGCTTTAAGTCATATGCGGACATAAAGGTTTTTAAACGAAGCGAGTCATATATCCTTAGTGGAAGTTTTTGGTGGAAATCTCCAAACCAAAGTGTATCTGTGTTAATCCAGTGGAAACAAAAATATTTTCTAAGCCACATTTCTCCGGCTGTATTGAACATTTTTGCAAATGGGTTTTTTTATATGATAAAAGCAGCTTACTTGCAGCTCTCTATAATCCCACTTTTTGAAATTGTTTCGAATATTTTTTTTTAATTTTCAAAAAATAACTTTACAAAAAATTTCGAACAAATTTTAAAAAGTGGAATTATAGAGACATGTAATTTAGCTACATTTGTCAAAAAAAAAACTTTTATAAAAATGTTGAATACAGCCAGAGAAATGTGGCTTAGAATTTTTTTTCCATTAGATTAACACGGAAGCACTTTGGTTTACCCGCGGTCAATCGGGCTCATTCTCCCTTAATTAGTTAATTTATGTGGTGTTTTCACCTACTCTTCATAGTTAACCAACAACCATCATTGATTTTTAACCTATTGCTTTTGTAGTATATATAATGAAGGCGCAGACCCCCTTATCGAACGCCTTTACCCTTCAGTCAAGTTTCCAGTACCAAGAGGGACGCCTACAATTTCTGATTTGATCAGATGGAACCATTCCCTGACGTTCAACGTTCCGAGATGGTCTCCCCAATCCGGCGAGTCCCGTGAAGAATACAAACTGGATAAGAAAGACAGCTACCTTCTGGATCATAAAATAGATGGACGTTCGTTATTTCCAGCTACGGGGTACATAGTTATGGCATGGGAAGCTTTGGCGAGCAAACTTCAGAAGGAATCGGAGAGCATGGCTGTAATGATACAGAATTTCAAGATACACAAGGCAACGATAATCAGCAATCAAGGTTATTTATTTTTTACTTTATGGAACAAATTACCTACACTGTTAAAATTTTGGTGCAAGATTGCAGCGGAATCCTGTAACTTTCTTGCTTCTACCACTATTTGGAGAATGAATTTACCAATTCTGTGGTTAAACTATAACTTTGATACACAGCAAAAGTGGTAGATCAAAGCTCCAAATAGTGGTGGCCGCTAGAAAGTTAAAGGATTAATTCCGGTGATATCTTGCACCAAAATTTTTAACTGTGTACCTAGTATTATAAAGTTATAACTTATTTTGAAGATAATTAATATACATGTTTCATTAAAGCATACTATATCCGATGTTCGATAATTGCTTGCTATCATATTCTTAACATTTATTTACATTTCGAAACTATGCATTTAAGTTGCTCAGAAACGATTGGCATAAATAAAATATTTGTATTTAAAAAAAATTATCTTACATTAGTCAGCTATGCTTTGGTTGGGAGCTTTCGTATTGATAGATATAACTATCATTTTGTGAACCACTCCTTTTGGGAATTTACCTTTATCCTCTTCACTCATGACCTATTGGAATTTTACAGTCAAAAAGTACGATTGCTAGACTTGAATGAACCTTTCTCTGCAATTGGATCGAACTTCAGTTAGACAGGATAGTTGGCCTAGAGGCAAATGATTAATACTAAATTGCTTTGGGTGGTGAAAAGAAGCATTCGTCAATGCGCCAAAACTACTACGCTATTAAAAAAAGTTCTCAATTTTGAGAACAATATTCTTGCTTTTGAGAATATCATTGGTTCATCATATCTCCGAATACATTGTTCTCAAAAACTGAGAACTTGCATAATCTGATTTTTGAGAATGATGGAAAAAGTGAATGATTGAAAAATGATCGCATCCAGGAATTTTCTTATTAGTGGATGGGGCACTGAAGTCATATATCCATGGTTAGCAACATTTAAGGAACAAAGTGCTGGTATGCTCTCGTTTTATTGTCCTCACAATAAAATGAGAACATCCCAGCACTCATTTTTGAGAGTTTCGTTTTTAACAGTGTAACTATTGTAACTAGAGAGCCTAAGGAAAAGAACGAACTAGTTCGAAGAGTGGAGGAGACTTGTTCGAATAAAAGAAGTACTAGTTCGTACTTTTCTTTAGGCTCTCGAGTTGTAGCTCTTGTGTAAGTTTTATTGCGTTGAGTAACTAACTGTCCTCCTCTTCAGCTTCCGTGACTTTCAACGTGAACGTGCTGACAAGCAGCGGCCAGTTCGAGATCACAGAGGGCCACTCGCTCGTGGCCAGCGGGGAAGTGTTCGAGTGGCGGAACGCGGCCTTCTCAGAGCTTCCACCCACATTCGAATGCGGCAGGGACGATGCGATCTCTGGCGCAGACGTCTACGACGAGCTTAAGATGTCAGGGTACGAGTACGGACCGGCGTTCCAGGGACTCCAAGAAGTGAACATGGACGGTGAGCCACTGTTTTATTATTATCTCCAGGCATGAAACACGCGTTTTATTATTATCTCCATGCATGAAACATTGTTTTATTGTTATCTCCATGCATGAGACACGGTTTTCCATACCTCGAAACGTGAGGTGTTAGTAAGAGAGTATAGAGCTTAAGATGTCAGGGTACGAGTACGGACCTGCGTTCCAGGGACAAGAAGCAAACATGGACGGTGAGCCAGGATTTTATTATTATCTCCTTATGTGAGACACGGTTTTCCATAATCGAAACGAAAGGTGTAAGAGAGTTAGAGTCTACACTTTCTTCGGCTTGATTTCCGGCAGGGCAAACGGGGTATGTGCCTATGGGGACGCACATAAATTACGCTACGCACAGAGGGGGGAAGGGAGAGGTATGCACTAACGTGACGGATCGTGACAATGAGGGGGGAGGGTAATCGCTTGCGTGACTTTTTCTTTGGAAGGGAGGGGGAGGGCAGCAACGTAACTTAATTTTAGGGGTAGGATCGATCAAACGTGACGAAGGGGAAGGGAGGGGTCAAAAAAGTCAAAATTTTGCGTGACGTAACTTATGTACGTCCCCTATAGAACCCCTACATTAAGATGACCTCCAAATTTTCATCGGGTATATTTCTGCTTAATATAACTGCCCCCAAACTGAAATTTTTAATATGAAATATGCAAAAAAATACATATAAATTCATGAAAAGTTTACCATGAAATTGTGTTTAAACTCAGAATCAATTTACAAAAAATAATTAATTGGGGGGTTTGAGCATGCATTCAAAACAAATTACTTGTTATTTTTTGGGTATGCCCTAAAACGTAGAAAAATATACACGAATATTTTATCGATGTATGTTTGGTTATTCACTGGGCCTCTTTTAAAAGTGTTACCCTGTATAAGATCTTACTGCAGACCGTCAAAAAATTTAAAATTAGTAATATCTGATTTTTTTTTAATTTTAATGCATTCAATAAATAATTAAATTTAGCGAACAGGTGTGCCTTTTTTGGTAAATTTTTTATCATCAATAATAAATCTAAAAAAATTCATAAAACGTCAGAATGCTTTCCATTTTTTCTGACAAATTCTCTGTACTAATGTATCGAATATACATAAATAAATATAGAGGAGAGTGTACTCACAGGCTGATTTTGGTTTATTTTTTATCGCCAAATATAAAAAGTATGCAAATTTTCATCTCTGCAACATTTTTTACACAGTTAAACCCTGACTTGCCTGAACTAATTAGAGAAACTATAGTAGTTAATCGTGCAGTTTTCGGAAACACACACAATTGTGTTTTAATCCTTTTTCCTTAAAATTAACCGCATGCCTTTTCCTCTCAATAATTAGTTATTATTTAATTAACAAGAAACACTCATCCCTTTGCAAGTTTGTTTTCACAAATTAAAATCTATATTTATAATACGAAAGTAAGTTTTGTTATATTAAAAACTAGGGGGGTTACTCCACGACTTTTAGTTATTACTCAATAAATCGATGCCTTTAAAGGTATTTCTATACCTATAAGGCATCTTCGATACTTTTGAAACCCAAAAAGTTCTATGGCAGCTACCCTTTGCGTATACTCGATTTTCTTAAAAACCTTATTATGACGAACGACACGTACTGGGAACTAGTAAACCAAATATAAAGTCTGTAGCTTTTTTTTATTTTAGAAAAAAATACCTTTAAAATAAATCTATGGCAGCAATTCTTTGCGCATGTGCGATTTTCTAATAACCTTATTATGACGTCCGACAAGTAATGGGTTTAGTTAGGTTAGGTTCGAATCTCCTCGCATTACACACGATGGCTATTGGCGACGGGCGTCATAATAGAACTACTAATAAGAACTAGTCATAATAGAACTACAGTAAAGTGACGAGGAGAGACCTGAGTAAGCACCTAACGCAACCAGCTTTTAGGGGCGACATCATACGCAGCATCGAGACTTTGAAACATATTTAACATGCACAACATCTACATGGGGTATTATTTATCTGAATTTTCGGCTGAACAGACAGTTTATAGGTCGGCAGTTAATTTTGGCAATGCCCGGTCCCGAACCTATGAGACCTTTCACAATTCACATTCAACACAAAGGCCTTGCCAATTGGTCTCTTTGTTGTTGTTGTTGACTTATTACTCTTGGTCCAGCCGCAGGCTAGACCAAGTCCATGAGCTCGAAGGCTTAAAGAAATGAAAAACTTGAAGAGGGCTAGAGTAAAGATCAAATTTTTCCAGTCCAAGACAGTGTAAAATGTGTTCGGGAGAAGCCTGTGCAGAGTTACACTTTGTGCACGTTAAATAGGTCTTTCGCCCACGTTCAAAGGAGAGACACCTGATGCGCCTGCACTTATGAGCCTACTTATGGTGGACTGTAT
This sequence comes from Oedothorax gibbosus, assembly GCA_019343175.1. Classification (NCBI taxonomy): domain Eukaryota; kingdom Metazoa; phylum Arthropoda; class Arachnida; order Araneae; family Linyphiidae; genus Oedothorax; species Oedothorax gibbosus. The sequence goes on from JAFNEN010000472.1 coordinate 267,795, forward strand.
GGCTCTATCAGCTCTTATGGTAAGTGCATGCCACCAGGGGTACCCGTCTGTTATACCAAGAGTGGGACGGGGGGATGTTGTATAGTTGTTGATTGGTGGTTCAGATTGGTCTCTTCATCCCCGAAAGGTACTGAGAATTGGTGTGCCGAATTTAAAGTCTTTAGCTCTATTCCTTTTCCAGAATACCTTTTAAACTCAAAAAGTTCTGTAGCAGCCACCCTTTGCACGTGCGCGATTTTCTCGAAAACCTTATTATTATATCCAAAAGGTACTAAGAACTTGCGCACCGAATTCTTATGTGTGCATATGCACGAATGTAAAAACTATTATTATATGACTGTATGGGGTTTTTTCAGTTCGAAGTGTAGAGTGGTTCCAGAATGACTGACCTACAGTCTGACAGACGGACCAATGTTCAAAACCTACTTTTTCAGAATCAGAGATCTCCCAAAAGTGTAGAAATCACAAAATCTCCTTTTCGTATTTTCGGCAATTAAAAGTAATAATACAAGAATTAACTTATTTAAAATTTATTTTTACCAGGTACTCAAGGTCTAGTTGCTTGGCAAGATAGATGGATTTCGTTTCTGGATTCCCTCTTGCTGTTCTTTGGATTGATTGATAAAAGCTCTGACTTCTGTCTGCCTACGGGAGCTCTCTCTTTTAAAATCGATCCAGTTGCATTTCAGGAAGCAATAGAGAGTGAAGGGCTAGCGTCAACAGGTAACATTGCATTAAGCAATTCCAGAAATAATCTTATATTTTTATGAACAGAAAATAAATGCTTAACAGTATAACATACAGGAACTTGTTACCTCTCTACAGAGAAATTTTTAAATTTTTGCTCACTATTATAGCGCGTCATTTCTAATTAACCTTCGATGGGCGAAAAGCTTTAAATTTACTTCCTAGGGTAGGCCGAGAGTTTTTCAGTTTGTTTTTTATACTTATTTACAGACTTTCGTTACGACTTTTCCACAAAGTAGAGTAGAGGCGCAAATGTGGAAACCCAGTTTGTTTTTGGAGTGTAAAAAAACAATAAACAGCTATTTTTAATCTGGAATTTTTTTTAATAGTCCTTGTAATGTTAGAAATTGAGGACTGTAAGCCAAAAAACTAAGTACTTAATTAAAATAAAAAAGAAATTGGCAAGTTTACTGCTTTTTTCAATCCTAAAAAAGTTAGGATAATGTGGAAACATCTTAAAAATGACATTAATTCAAAAGGTAAACACATAATGTTGTTGAAATATTGAACTGTAAGCATTGAATGTTATTGTCTGTATCCCCTACAGTCTTATTGCCTTAAATCATCTTACATTCCTTACAAATGTTATAGTTATAATCATGTACGGTGTCTCACTATTTCAAAATAGGCTTTTTCCTGATGTTTTTTTCCGCAGCATCTTAAACAGAAACACGTAGAATTAGTAGGACATGTACACATATGTACCATGGATACATGGGCGAGGGCAACGTCATCCAAACTGGATTTGACGAGTTGAGAAACAGTTAATTTATGATAGATTGAAATCCATCATTATCCATCTAATCCTGTAAAGCAAATTTTCGTACTTCAATGATAAGTTATACAAAATATACTTGCAAAATTACCTACAAAAACTTAAATAAAATAATGAAACACAAAAGGGGGCATAACTCTTACCTACAACCACAACTCCCTGCTGAATCGTACATTACAAATATTTTTGTGAGTGAGATAGATGGCATATTGCTTCATAAACTAAGTCACTAATCGTCGACCCTTAATGGCTCAATTTTAGCTTCAACACTACGTTTATAACGTAAAAAGTGGAAGGTATTGTAATCGTTCAGTCCGTCTGTCTGTAAACTACAAATGCTACGGACAAGTTTGATACTTCAAAAAATTCAGCGCATCGAAATTAGAATACATTGAAAATTTCAGAAAAAAAAAGAATTCGAATTCGAAGTACTACAATTATTTAAAAAATTGCAAAATTTAATGCGCATTTAAAAAGCATGGGAAGCCATTTTTATTAGAATTAAATCACCATTGCCATTCGCAACAATCGCTCGAGAAACTTTAATTCTTTAGACAATAATTAAAAATAAATTTATTTTTGCGACATCGATCAGTTTGAAATGACGTCAAATATATTTCACTACGAGATTCTTTGTATATTTATATGAAATATTTTCATTCTATTTAAAAGCGAGGAATATTACAAATTTATTCTTTGAAATATAAATTAATTTTCGCAAACGATAAGTAATAATTATTGAATTTTCGAAATAAAATAAATGAAACTAACCAAATTTAGCAAGTAAATGTTTAATATAGAATTAATGCTGTGTTTGGTGCCTTTTTACCTGTTAAACATAACTATTGTGTGGAAGCTGGTTAAGTGACAGATTCTGTTACAAACCTACTTGTTTAAATATCCGCTGGTTGGGAAACTATCACCGGTTCCCCCTACCTAATAAGTTAGGGCAAGGAATCCCTAACCACACACTGCTAATTTTAAATTTTCAGAAATATATGTGATAATAAGTCGACAGGAGAAAACTTAGATGACTTTAAAATGTCTTTATTGCAACTACTTCATCAAGATAGAATTTTTAGCATGTTCTCTCGGCGAGCGTCAGTGGCTGAGTGCGTCACAGATGACAATTATTGTTTCTTGTTCTGTTCGATTGACTAATTAGGTAGGAGGATCGGTGATGGGAAAGATTGTAAGGTCAGTTTTAAAATGTGCCGACTTAAAAAAATTTATGGGAGTGACTACGTGGCGTGACTAAATGACGATGTTGTTGGGATGTTAGACATTAATAAGTAAAATTAAAGATATGTGAAAAAGGTAATTTAAATTACTAAGTTTAATTGGGGTTAAAAATATAAGTTTTTGAGAAGTTTAAGTCATATATGTCATATTTTACAGGTGTTCCGGTTAAATTCAATTCAAGCACTAACAGTTGCCGCACGATCGGAGTTGAAATCGCACAACTAAGTATGGATCCGGCCCCTCGTCGCCCTATGGACCAGTCACCCACACTAGAAGAATACAAATTTATCCCCTACATAGACTTTTATGCAATTGAAAAAGATTCGTCTAACAACCTGGCTGACTATCTGGCAGCTTGCAATAAGACAGTGGACAACATAGGAAAGGCTCTGGGGATAAAAGTAAGTGAGTTCAAGTTTAAAACTGGATCTGCGAGCGCGCTGAACTTCAGCGAATACATGGAAAATCTTTCCGAGAAAATGCAGTTGCTGAAAATTTTAAAAGAAATCTCTACCAGCCCGAACAGCGTGAAGAAAGGACGAAAAGAAATTTTCTCTTCTTATGTCGACAATATTAGTCGAGAGTTGCTGAACTGCAGAATGACAACAGAATATCCATTGAGAATCATGACTGAGATAATTTCTGAGAACAGTTTCAGAAAGTTGGATGTAGTAGAAATAAATAATGGCTTGGACCCTGTGCTACCATTAGTCATAGATATAACAAAAAAGTTCTCATATCTTAAGTTTAAAAGTAGCCTGTTGGTCTGCACTAAAGACAATGAAGTTGATGAAGAAGTTCTGAATGGTCATAACATTCAAAAATACCCGAGAGAGTTCCTATCTACATTGAAAACAAATAATAATAAACCAGATCTCATAATAACCTCTTCTTATAACGATGACCGAATGGAGTTAGAAGGCTTGGTAATGACATTGTCAAAAATAATCAAACCAAGCGGATTCGTCCTGCTATTCTACAAGAGGCAGACTTCACCTCCAGAAAACTTATTATACTCATTATTTAATGACAGCTTCAAACTTCTAAACGTCGATATTTTGGAAAAGGTTTTAAAAGATGGACAGTTTACAACGCTTAGTAAGATGACCGATGATTTTGGAGGGTCTGTGTATTTGTTAAGGTCTCCACCCGCTTCAGTGGCGTCAAATAAAATTCTAAAAATTACTGATACCGACAGTTATGATTGGGTAGAAAATGTAAAGCTTTCCGTGTCTCAAATTGAAAATGATTTGTTATGGATTGTAACAGAAAATGATCCAGCCAGTGGCATTATTGGAATGGTTAATTGCCTGAAACAAGAACCAGGAGGAGAGAAAATAAGGTATGTACAAATAAATGTTACGTAAGAAAAAAATGTGTTTTTAAAATAATATTATACACTACTTAAAATCTTGGTTGGGAACCATGGCACGTTAACTCGATTGGCTTAGAAATTATTGTTTTTATTCATAATTGAAAGCATTAGATCATGGCATGATTAGTAGTAAATGGTTGGCTAATTGAATGTTCCAACGCAACGAATTCTTTTGCCAATTTAAAAGGGCTGGTAAGCATTATTTAAGAATATTAATTAAACAAGGCTATAAATATTTAGCAAACACGCGAATTTAGTTTGTTTTTGCATTATAAAACAAAATATTATGTACTTCTTTTAATAAAAAAATTATTCAAATTTTAAAATAAATATACATTAGTTAAAAACTAAACAAATATCTATTTATGCATATCATGTAAAACAAATTCATAAAAAAAATATAATAAAATCAAAGAATTTCTTCGTTTTAGATGTGTTTACATGCCTGACAAAAGCAAAGACATGCCACCTTTTAGTTTTGAACATTCCCATTACAAAGAGCTTTTGGACAAAAATTTGATGATGAATGTCTGGAAAAACGGTGTGTGGGGCTCCTTCAGGCATGTTGCAATGCCAGACAGTAAGTCTTTACATTTAAAATTTCCCTAAAAAGAAGTTTCATAACCACTTAATCTCTCTACATATAGAAAGCGTTTTTCCATTAATATGTATTGTATCCACAATGATATTTTTTTTAAATAATGTACAGATATGAAGAGTACAAGGGAAAAACAAAACCGCTTAATTTCGTAGAAAACTTTCCTCATCAGGCCTCTTTGGCGATGAAAGCGAGTCATCGCCTAAACTGGTGTGAGGAAATCGGTTACTCACTTTGTTTTTCTCTCGCGGCAACCCTGATTTACGCCAGAGATCAGCGGACACGAGTCACACGTTTGTACCGCGAAAGAAGAAACGAAAGGAAAACCGGTTTTCTGTCGCCAATGTCCGCCAAGCAGATACAGTTACGGCACTACTCCTAATAAATAAATCGGTTCTTCCCCTGTACTCTTCATATATTAATAACTTTAATAACTAAAGTTCCGATTTTAAATTGATGTAAATTAAAAACTATGAGTATGTCACATTAAAGAGTAATATTTGTGAGGATTAGTTTAGAGTAAAAGGACAACCTAACCTAAAAAACATAGCAATAAATAGCGGTGATGTGGTTACTTAAGGATGCAATGTCCTATAAGAAATAAGAATCTCTATGGGCCATACCCCCCACCCCTGATTTGACCTGGTTATAGGTATTCTATATTTTAGTTGTTATTGTTTCGATATTGTTCCACTGCTACAATTCTCTATATCCATTCGACAAATAAAATTCTATTTATCCATGATTATTTCTAGCGAATTTTACATCATTCTGACCAACTATTCTCATTTCCCAGTCATTTTATGAACCTTAACTGTTACCACCTGTTCTTAAACTTGATTGCATCGTGTTTAAATTAATATTATATTACAGTTTATATTTTGAATATTTTTTCATAGTTAAAAACTTTTTGTTACTTAAAACTTTGTTTAGTTAAAAACTTTGTTTAGTTAAAAAATAAAATTTTGTTTCTTATTACAGAAATATTTATAAATGTATCTCATTTATAGTCTACATAGCTTCAAACCTATGATGAACATCAGGTTTAAATCAAATTTCAAATTATAAAGTCTTAAACTTTTTTTTTAGGAGTTCCTTTACGAACAGTTGAGCACAGCTATGTTAACTGCAAAAAATATGGTGACCTTTCTTCATTTGAATGGATAGAATCTCATGTTAAGTACGCTAATGTTAAAGAGGAAAAACTTGTACATATTTACTACTCAGCATTGAACTTTAAAGACGTTATGCTGGCCACTGGAAAGCTTTCTATTGGAACAACAAAGACAGGTAAGAGAAACTAGACCAACAATAGCTGTTAACTTTTAATAAAAATGTTGTGTAAAAGCCTGGAATTAAATTTCGGTTAGAAAAAACGATTTTTAAACATAACTATTATTTAAAACCACTGCCTTTCAAATTTGTAATAATAATTCAATAACGAAATTTGACAATTGCACTTCATTCTAATAAAAAAAAAATTATAACTTTATACTAAATTTGCGTATGTCTTCATTAAATAGATTTAATAAATGTAATAATGTATATGTTGTTTAATAATGTATTGCACATCTTGAGTGGCAACAGTTCCAGCAGTATTGTTTTCATCCTTGGTCCTTCTGGAATTAAATTTGTTTTGAACAATACAATATTTTCCAACCTTACTGAAAAGAATATTGTATACAAACTTTATGTTCAGAAGAACTAAGCTTTTCACTGATCATGAATTACGTTAAATTGCTGTCCCACAATTTCGCTTGCTATGCATAGTTGAAATTTAATCGAGTTGAAACTGATAGGTTTTTAAGTATTAGGAATACAAATAAGTTGCACAAAAGGAATTTAAAATTGAACACAGCAAACGAAAAAAAAACGCGCATTGAGAGTGAAACCGAAACAACCAATGAAAACGGGGAAATGCAAGAATAAAATCTGGAAAGAATTACGTCATCTGAAACAAGACATTTAAAAGGATTTAACCATTAAAATTAATTTGAAGGAACTGTCTGCTAAAATTGTTCTTACAACAGAAAGTGCTATATAGCAATCACAAATCAACATTCATTTCGCTCCTTCCAAACCTTCCCCCCGACGTTTGTTTAAATTTAAAAAGAAATTCCAGAACACAAAACAATAGTACCAAATGAGGAAACTTTCATAAAATATTGCTTATTACTTCTTAGATTTAAGAAAAATCATTCAATTTAACAACAAAATTTCGCAAACTAACTACTTTAATATTTTCATCCATTTTAATTTTCGTAGGTGACGATTCCAAAGCAGACGATTCCGTCCTCGGATTAGAATTTTCTGGACGTGACAAGTCCGGACGCCGTGTGGCCGGATTCGTCCAAAGCAGAGGCATGGCCACTTCTACCTTGGTGGACCCCTTAATGTGCATCGACATTCCCCCCAACTGGACCCTGGAAGAGGCTGCTACAGTCCCAGTGGTATATGCGACTTGCTACTATGCACTAGTGTTGCGTGCTAGGCTACGCAGGGGGGAGAGCATTCTCATACATTCAGGAACCGGTGGTATTGGGCTTGCCGCAATCAATATTGCAATGAGTATGCAATGCGAAATTTTTACCACTGTTGGTAAGTACTGTAAGAAAATTATATGTGTAGTGCTATAGTTCTAATTCTTAAAATTGTATCACCATAAGAGGATAATAATAATAATCTTTTCGGCAGAAGGGTTAGGTTTAATTATCGTCGCACTATCAGAGATACACGAGGGCTACTGGTGACGGCCTTGGCAATGCTCAGACCCGAACCTGGGACCTTGCCAACTTGGCTCCCCAGCTCCCATTCTAACAGAAGGGGCCAAATGGAAATATTGTTTCACTCAAAGGATTTCCAATAGAAGCCTAGTAGCATTGTTTCTCGAAATTTGCTCGATCGGTCATCGATCGTTGATCGGATTTAGCGAAAACTCACCGGTGGTCGCATCCGTAACCCGAAAGTTCACGAGACGACATTGGCAATCGGTGAACGAAATCCTATCGATAAAAGTCATCGATTCGATATTGGTCAAAAGTGAAAATTCTATCAATGTACGTTTTATCGGAAAATTATGACGAATCGATATCGCAAAGATAAGAAATCGAAAAATTTGGCTTTTTTTTATTTTAGTACATACAAATTGGGTTAAATTATTTCGAAAACTTTATTTCCGAAAAATATCATGTTCAAACTGGTAATAGGCATTTTTCATTTACTTACTCACAACATTTTTAATTGCGCACAAAGATAAATAGGTTTACTGTATGATAACTTATTTCTTTTATTTACTTCGAAATGAATTTTTATTTTTTTGCCATGATTAATTTTGAAAAACTTAACTTAAATAAATTATTTGAATAAATATTATGAACCAAAAACCTTTTCAATACATAAGTTACCAAGAGTTATTTTGAAATTTAACATATTTCTATTAGTGTTGTTGACTTAAATAAATTAATACTTAAAAGGAATTTGCAACCTGCAAAAGAAAAATCAAAATTTCTTAATAACATAAAACTTCTTTAACGGACATCCTTTTGATCTCTTTAATTATATGCTTACACATTACAAGCTTCCATGGCCGCGACGACTAATGCGCAGTTCCTCGTTGCAAGGCAAAGATTCGGAGCTCGAGATTGATGGTTCTGTCCTGCTCCTGAAGTTTGCTATGCACCATCATATACCGGTCTGAATATTACGTGGCCAACAGAAAAAAATAGTTCTCGTTTATCATTACCATCTCGTTTAAAACTTTTGTACTAACACATCGTAAACTGTTCGGATTCTTATTGGAAAGTTTACGAAATTCTATCAGACGATGAGATTTCAAGTACAACTACTCATCGGATTCTTATCAATTTCTTCTTGACATTTGATCGGAATTTCATCGATAAAACTCCTCGTAGGGTCTTCGACCATGAGGACATAACCGATGAGTTACCGACGTAACGAGCAATTTTCGATGAAAATCGGATGTTCGAATTCTCATCGGCTCACCGGTGAACGATGAAAATTCGATTATTGGTCGATGAAAAATTGCTACTAGGGTAAACAATTTATAAGACAAAGTTATTAGGAAAATACTATCCACTAACCTTTTCATAATTTTAGATACGCCTTTGAATAAATCTTAAATCCAGTAGCATGCAAAACTTTTAAAGGCAAACAGCTATTTTAGTCTAGGGAACCTTCAGTATTTCCAAAGAAATTGCAAATCAGTCAATTTAAGCATGCCTAATTTTCTATAAGACAATACTTATAGATACTTTTCTGAAATATTCAAAATTATAGAACCACACCAAAAAAAATAACCCATAATGCAAAAAAAAATAATTTAAAATTAATAAAATAGTTTTTAGACATTGTAATTTAGAATCAAAGGCTTAGTAAGAAAATATTACTAAGAATAATTAAACAATAAGTAACCCCCCCCCCCCTCCCAAACTATATCTTAAATATGCATCGTTCCAGAGGATTTTTAATAGACATGATCTTGCACTTTTCACAGAGAAGAGGTGCTTTAGATAAACAAGAATTTCGATTTAAAAATACTAAAATACCGAGATACTGATTGCAGATCCTGTATTTTCTAATATGAAATGCAAAGGAGACAGAATTTTAATGAAAAATTGTGACTCTGTCTGATCCATCAATTTTCTGCGTACTATGCAGTGTATATTTGCAAGATGGCATTCAATAAAAGAAAATAATAATTAAATGACTGTAAGTCTTAAAACTTTTAAACAACACAAAAGGTAGTAGATGGTGTAATGGTGACTCAGATTTTTAATCAAAAACTCCCTCTCAAGTAATATTATGGAAGCAGTCACAGTCAATGAAAAGAAATCGCCTTTGATTATTTATTTACTAACCTGAGATGGAATATTATGTACGGAAATAATCAATGTTGATCTTTGAACAACCGTAGAGTTCAACTTTGTTTTTAAGCAAATTTTATAGCTTGTTTTGTTCATTGTAATGTATCACATGTCATTGTATTGGTGTCATCTGTATGTATGATATCAACAAGTTTAAGGTTGTGTGTTTAAAGTCTCCAAACCTCTCATCCTCTATGCTTAAGTAAAGCCAATATTGGAGAGTATCAGGGATATCATGAGTAAATAGGCTTTGGTTGTACACTCAAACTCGATTACAACGACCTCGTTTAAAATATCATAAATGTTCAGTCGCTTGAATTGCCCTTAGACCTTAATGTTATAATAAATATCTTATCTTTATATATTAAGTCACAAAAGGAAACACTTTTTTAATTGTTTTAATTACGAGGGGGCTTATTTGATAGCCAAGAGAGATATTTTGGAATCAATATATGCATCAATAATTATTGAATATTTAGTTTAAGTTACAATTATCCTCTCTTGTTCTTTAGTTTTTTTGTCACAGGACACGTGAATTTTACCAACTATGCTTTTTGAAATGAAATTTCTAACTTTTGTTTTAGTATTTTTTTAATTTTTAAAATATTGGTACAATAACTTAAAAGTGTGTTCTTTTACGCAGTTCAAGTGAAAATTCCATAACAATAATTTTTTTTTAAAAATACTACAAGGAATGAAACCTGGGTGACACCTTTTGTAACGTTTTTTGAGAATGACCCATATACTGTAGTTTTTAAAAAAATAAAAAACTTCCAAAAATTAGTCATTTGAATTCAAAAAAGGAAAATAAAACAGGAAATATTTTGGAAGGAAATCAAGAAATATTTTGCATATACACTTATATCATGTATATAATAAATTTCATTTTAATTCAGGAAATGAGGAAAAGAGGAAATACTTGAAAAAAAAATATCCAGATATCAAAGATGAAAATATTGGATGCTCACGTGACACATCCTTTGAAAAAATGATCTATGAAAGAACAAACGGAAAAGGTAATTGTGATAAATGTCATTAACTTTCTTTTCAAATACACAATTAAAATCATTTTGATTTAGATTTACGTATGGTTGAAAAATCCCATGTTCTTTTAGTAAAACATACCTAACTAAAATGTGCAGGTAAATTAGTTTTATGTATTCTTTTCTAATCCAAATTATTCAATCAAACCTTACAGATTTGGACATGCAAACAAATTTTAAAATTATTTTAAAGCATTTTAATAACATATTTTAGATGACATACAGTGTTCAAGTGTCTGAAATTTGTATTTTCTTTTTGTTACAGGGGTAAATGTGGTTTTGAATTCTCTTGCTGATGAAAAGTTCCAAGCTAGTGTACGATGTGTTGCAAGGCATGGAAGATTTATTGAAATTGGAAAGTATGACTTATCACTAGACAAGAAGTTAGGTTAGTCAATCATGTTTTTATGACACATACCTAAAACCAATTTTATTGTACACAATCTATAAATCTGGCAGTAGTATAAAGTATATTGGAAAAAAAGAGGCAGAGCGGAAATTGTCAACAAGTAACTTTTAATTTATTAAAATACTGATAAAAAAAATACAACTTACAAGAAAAGTACATATAAGAAACTCTTATAATGCATATGTCTTCTTAAAAGTACCTTCAGATAATCTCGTTTTCAAGCTCTAAAAAGTATAAAAATATATTGTAATAGCTACATATAACAAAAATGTTCTTGACACTAAAATAGATTTTAACATACAATGAAGCTAATTAACAAAAACTCTATTTTATAGCTAAAGATTTATTTGTAGGTAAAAAATGTTTTTTTAATGAGCTTTTAATCATTATCTATACTTAGATAACATACAGAAAAACCTCAATTTAAAACCCCATGATGCAACAACTCCTTATGAAAACAACCTACAACCGACTCATCAGAAACAATAAGACCAGACGTGACATGCAATACTATTACCGTTCTTCAGCAGTGGCACAGCAAAGAAAATCCTGTGTATACCTACACATGTCAAAATTGAGGGAAACAAATATTCTGAATACAAATATCCAAAGAGTCTTGAGACCTCATGAGATGATCATAAGTACACCACTATCACACTTACTGATGCTAATACAGTGGCCAAACATAGAATTATAACTTATACTCTTTTTTTAAAAAAAAAACTCTTTTAACAAATTTTTACTGGCCCAGTATTACTACACCTACAATTGCCCGGCTGAAAATTGAACACTTTAAGGGCACCTTAAGGGCATGATTTATCCAAACAATACAAGATGATAAGTTTAATAAAAAAAAACATCAGTCCAACACAGGCCCAATCTCATCTTGGAAACCAGCTGACACAAAACATTTATCAAAAATATGAATGGTTCCTTGCATGGAAATAAATCCTGTACATCCTCAATGCACCTTTATTAGCAGAGGTAGTGGTCAAGACTTTTGATAGCCTATAATGAATGTTTCATTTCTTAATGTTTTATTGTAACCATAGACTCAAGACCAACATTATCCTGAGATAAAATGATGGCAAAGATTGATAAAAACACAAGAGTTGAAATCAAATTTTAAGGATGTGATGATGTTTATGACGAACCTGTTTAGGGTGTTTTCTATAAAACCACCAATGGTGACTCCAAAAACACACTGCCTGAATATCTGAAAAAGCAGGCGGGGCTTAAATTTTTACGAAGAAAAAATACAAATCAAAAGTGCAAAATAACTAGTAAATCAAAATTAAATAATTGCTATAATGATCTTTAATTATAATATTCATAAGTTTTTGTTGGTTTTGATAGGAGTTGTTACATCAAGGTTCTACTGTAGCATGTGTGACTTTTAAAAACTACTTCAAGTAAAAACATCTTATATGCATGAAAAATACAATTAAATTTTTTTTTTAAATGTATTTTTAGTTTTGTTTGAAACACATATTCCAAGATAATTTCATTCATTATCTATTCCAGGAACTAAGGTATTTTTAAAAAACATAACATTCTGTGGTGTATTTTTGGATCAATTGTTTGAAAATACACCTGAAGCAAGAAATACTATGTATGAGTTGATGCAAATGATAAAAGCTGGCATCAAAGACAAAATTGTCCATCCCTTGGATCGAACAGTATTTTCTAGAAAAGAGGTAGAAGATGCTTTTAGATACATGGCTAAAGGTGTTCATGTTGGTAAAGTGTTAATAAAAGTACGTATATTTGCATTCTACATCATCCTGTTGTAATAAACCATCCTGTTGTAAATAAACACCATTATAAGCATGATAATTTTATTCATATGGGAATCATATATATGACACGCAAATTAAACAAATTTTTAACCACCTAATGTAAAAATTAAATAACAATTTCTATTGATTAAAATAATAATACAGTAGAACCTTAATTATCCGTCCCTCTTTTATCCGGAACTCTCTGTCAACTAATTGTCGAAGTCAACATAAAAAAATGTCTCCAACAAGGTAATTCTCGGTTGTTCACAAAAAAAAAACAGTCTCGTAAATCTCCGGATATTCTAAAATCGGCACACTTACGCAATTCAAAAATCGGGAATCTCCGGCGATTCAGATATCGGAATATTAAAAATAATGTTTCAGCACTTTCTCTTTGCTAGGCAGTCTCATTCTCAGAGTTTACACAGCAAATCAGCACGGATTTTGGACGTTGGTGAATTTGAGGTATGGCGCTCTTCTGCTCTATAATACTATTACCTACTATTAAATGGAAATTCTCTATTATCAGGAATTTTCGATTATCCGACCTACCTCCAATCCTATTCAAAAAAAGATAATTGAGGTTCTACTGTATTAATTTTCACAGCTGTTTCGTTAAATTTAAAATTGATAGCAGCACTATTAAAAGAAGTAAAAAGTAAGAATTCCCTTTTAGAAAGATCACGCTTGGCTGAAAGAGGTTCATGGCACAAACAATTTAGTTGTAAAACCATTTAAAGTGGTCTGGATTACATAAATGTTTGGTAAACATTTTAATGGTATTGTATGTATGCTTAGATTAGTATGTTTTCTTTGCACTACAAAGAAAAGAAATCCCTTGCATTTTCAGTTTTTGTTTTCTTCCACTCCATAACTTTTAAACTAAAATCCTTTTAGAAGTTTATACGAACAAATTAAGTTAAAGCCAATAAAATATTTGGAATACAAGGATCATTTACAAGGTTGTACAAAATTCATTTACTATATTAAATAGAAACAATTGTCAATGTAATGAATAATTTATTACTATCATGAACTAATACAGTCGAACCTCATTAACGACAACTCGCTGAACACAAAATTTTGCTCAAGATGAACTGAAAGCAAATCCCCGGCCTGTAAAGGTTTGAGCTAATGCTAAAAAATCTATTAACGCGAAATCGCTTTCGGCGAAATCCCGCTTAAACGAAACAAAAAATTCAGAATTTGACTTTTATCTTAGTAATTTGAAGAACAAATTAAACAAAACATTAAAAAAAGCAGCAAATGAACATTATAAGAAAAAAAATTCTTCTACTTCTGAGAAAATCACGAGATCTCCCATGATTTGTCAATTTTCCTAATTTTCTATAGTATGTACTACTCTAAATGAACTATATTAATTGAATTATTAATTGTATACACATATTATTAGTTTATTACATAAGAAAATTAGAATAATTTTCATATGTTATTTTTTTAAAAACACTACTCACGGGTTCATCAGAACTAACATCCCACGACTACTTACAGGTCCGTGAAGAAGAAAAAGAGAACTACTCACCAAAAACTCTGGCTTTGCCAGCCATCCCCAAAACTTACTTTTATGCTTCCAAAGTGTACATTGTGATTGGTGGTTTAGGCGGCTTCGGGGTAGAAGTCACCAAATGGATTCTCAACAAAGGTGGCAAGAACATCATTCTAACCTCGAGGTTCGGTTCCAGAACTCCTTACCACAACCTGTGCTTGAGGAGGTGGAAGAAGGCTGGGTACAATGTCCAAGTGTCCACACTGAATGTGGCAGAGAAGGCTGATGCCGAAAAGCTGCTTAAGGATGCGTCAGTTATTGGACCTGTCGGAGGAATATTTAATTCAGCTGTGGTAAGTAAGATATAAATGCATATAGTTAAATAAGGAAAACCAACTATGTGTTTGAAATTTGGTACATTAAATAATTCAGCACTTAATTTGTTTCTTAAAGTTTTGAAAAATGGATAGGCATATTACAAATCCACACATATAATGAGATTAATGAAACAAGGACATGTCCTTAAGGTACCTGATTGTCTATAAACTTTATATTAATTTTAATTATTTCATTTATGATTATGATAAAACCTCTTTCATATTAATGAACATAATTTATTGTTACATTTATGATTTGCTAGAAAAAACATTGGGACGGTATAAAAAGTATATTTCGTGCAACATTTCTAAAAAAAATATAAACTTTGCATACATGATTTAGCTATAACCACAAATACTGCAATAAAAATAATAAACTTTGTAAAAAAATCCCATTTGCAAATAAAATTCTTAAAATAATTTTTTCAAAAACATGATTTAAACATTATAAACATTCTTAAGCTATTATGATATAAGTAAATATTTATTTAAAGAAGAAGAAAAACTTTTCTGAAATGGAACAAATTAGCTGCCAGACAACACATAAAACTATAACATCGAAATTAGCAAAGAAAATTAAAAAGCACATTAACAATTACACCCAAATAAAAGGGATAAAAAACAAAATATAGAATAAGAATGTTAGAAAAATAGGATATAAATTTTATATTGGTTAAATCAAAGACCAAATAACTCTAAGTAATATTATATCTTTGACAGGTACTCAAAGATGCGTTCATGGATTGCCAAACGGCCAAAAGCTATGATGATGTTTGCGCCCCAAAAGCCAAAGCCACCAAACTTTTGGATGAGCTATCCAGGCTTCTTTGCCCAGCCCTGGACTACTTTGTTTGCTTTTCTTCTGTGAGCTGTGGACGAGGGAATGCTGGCCAGACTAACTATGGATATGCTAACTCTGTGATGGAAAGAGTTTGTGAAGTGAGAAGGAGCAAGGGGCTACATGGTACGTGTAGATTAATTTTAACCATGCAATAGGTAATCCTTTACACATTATATAGATTATAGTTTAGTTTAGTTTGAATTATCGTCGCACTAGAGCTACACGAGGGTTATTGTCGACAGGCGTAGTAATTTAGAACCTTAGTCAAGTGACGATATAGATTATAGATTTTGGTACTTAGTTGCATGACTGGAAATAATACCAAAGAAATTCCTATAATTGAACTAAGTTAAAGGTAAAAAATAAAAGTTAAAGTAAGCAAAAATGTTTTATTTCATTTTTTTTAATCATATCTTAAAAACTTACCGAGAAAAAAAACTTAACACAATATTATTTTAATTAACACAATATTATTTTTGGAAATCTCTACAAGCATACTTTGATATTGAATTATAAATTGCATTACAAGATAAGTAAAATGTCTACAATATAAATGATATTAAGAAATGTACTAAATTTTGAAAGGAATTTGAAATTGCTTACTTGAATGATTAACCCTCTGAGGGATAAACCAATTGGCTGAACTGTAAACTTGTTTTCTCTGCATGATATTAAAATTTAAAATTTTAAATGAAATTTATAATTTCTTTGACTTTATTTCTGTATCATATCCATATGTAACTCTTCCATAATTTTAATTTTAAAAATAAATACAATATATAAATTTTGTAAACATTTGTATGTAGCTGGAAAACTGACAACCGGTTTATAGTCTGTATCCCTCGGAAGGTTGAATGGCACAAAATTTCCTAGAAACATTTATAATACAGAGTAAAGTGGTTTAAGAGTAATTATGTTATTTAAAAAAAAATATGAAACTTTTTAAAGTGCTTTAAATTCCATATTCAGGTTTAGCAATCCAATGGGGCATAATTGGAGAAGTGGGAGTAGTACACAGACACATGGGCGATGACGCAATGATTGCTGGTGTTTCTGCGCAAAGTGTGAGGTCATGCTTGGAAGCCCTTGATTTATTCTGTCAGGCTAAAACGCCTGTTGTGAGCAGTTATGTGAATGCTATAGCAGCCAAAAAGTCAAATCAGTCTGATGTTTTGACACGAATTTCAAAAATTTTGGGTAAGTGACTCTTAAGAAAGTTACATTTGTTTGTTTTTAAATAGTTTCAATGAAACTTTTACACAAAAAAAGTGAATGCGAAATTTATATTTTATAAATTGTGAATAATGCTCTAAAACAGTTTAAAGTTTCGATTTAACTATATATTAACAATAAACTATAATTTAAAACAT
The DNA here is from genome assembly GCA_019343175.1 of Oedothorax gibbosus. NCBI lineage: Eukaryota > Metazoa > Arthropoda > Arachnida > Araneae > Linyphiidae > Oedothorax > Oedothorax gibbosus. Next base: position 284,743 of record JAFNEN010000472.1, read on the forward strand.
TGATTGACAATAACACTTTTAACATTTATAATAATGCAATTTAATTAATGTAATTTAGAATTTGTTGAAGATCAGAACTTAATATTCCAAAAAATTAAAGTTAACAATGAAATTTCAGAGGTTGTGCTGTATATTTGCATGTCTCTATTTACTTTCTTCTATCTGAAGGTAGTTACTATTAGAAAATTATGAATTACTAAAAGATTTTGAAGATGAGAATGTTACATTTTAAACAGAAAATTTGAAAACTCAATTGAATATTGAAAAAATTTAGATTTTTTTTAATATTAGAGTATTTATAAAAGGAAGTAGTACATTTTATTCTTAATTGAAAAAAATTTTAAGTAATGGGCATGTTTCAGGTCTTGAATGGCAACAGAAAAATACTGAAAATGTAAATAAATCTTTTTCGGGCTTTGATTGTTGAATTAATGTCACATGGGAAAAGAGCAACAATCAGAGGAAGTAACAGGAATGAAAGGGGGAAAGAGCAACATCACCTGAAACAAGCTAATTATCAATTGCAAAATTCATACTCATTGTTTAATTACATGCCTTTAAAACAATTTGATGAGCTTCTATAAATAAAAGTCCTTTTAAAAATTTCAATTTTTTAGGTTTCAAGGACATTTCTGAAGTTAACACAGCAAGAAACTTTGGTGAAATGGGCATAGATTCTATGGTGGGAGTAGAAATGAAACAACTAATCGAGAACACTTGTGATGTTTCCTTAACTATGCAAGAAATCTTTGATATGAAAGTCCACGATATCCAAGCACTTGTGCAAAAAGCAGAAAGTGATAATGCAGAAAACAAAAAAGTTCCAGCGTTAGTTTCAACAACGAGCCTAAACCTACCAAATTCTTTTACACACACAGAGTCAATAATAACTCTCAATAAAAAGGACAAAGGACTGCCAATATTTATTCTTAACATCGGTGATAATGATGTGTCAGAATTTCATGCACTTGCAGAAGCAATCAACCAACCTGTTTATGCAGTGATGTGGACAAAAGATACACCTAGTTCAAATGTAAAGGATCTAGCTAAATATTACTTACAAGTAAGTTGTTCCCTTCCCAAATATTGATATTTCCTTAGCTATTAATACAAGCCTAAATTTCAGTTAACTTTTATAAATTATTTTTTTAGTGTGTACTGTGGAATCAATATCTATTTAACTGTTTTAAATGCAATCAATTACTGTTCCACTACAGAAGTTTGTGTCATCCTCCAGTTGTTTATTTTTGAGGGGGTGAGGAGAATGTATTGTGCTTTTAATTGTTGTGTTTAAAGGCCTTGCACTTGGAATTTAATCAACTTACAACAAAACTAACTGTCCAAGCTTGGTGTTTCAATTCGAAATACCGATTGGAATAGAAAATAATTTTATTTCGTGTTACCCTAGTATAATTGAACTGTAAATAAGTCTGTTAAGATAATGTAAGTTATTTAAGAAATGAAAGTAAAACTTTTATTGTAATGCATAATATTAACAAAAAAAACAATATACATAGAAGTAATTGTTAAATAAAAAAGCTATGTTTATCCGAGCATGTTAATTTTAATATGTGTAACAATGGCTAAGGACTAAATTCCAAAATGCATTGTCTAATTTATTTATTGGTTGTTAACATTGAATGTTTTAAAAGAAAAAAAAAGTAAGTTATGTAAATACTGTTGTTCACATGGAAAGGAAAGTATTCCCTCACCACAAACAATTTCAGCTATGTTGTTTTGCCAATATGTTTTAAATAAAAACTATAATTGAAAAAAAAATAAGGTTAAGTGTGGATACATCTAGTTTCAAACAATAGCATACAATTCTATTTCACATGCATTTTTTACTTTCAATTCATTAAATAATCTAAAATGTATACTTACATTTCAGCTCATTGAAAAAACCACCCAAAGTTCTTATCATTTGATTGGCTACTCCCTTAGTGGAAGCTTAGTTGTTGAAATGGCTTTGCAAAGTGAAAGGTCCCACAATAAGGTAAAAACAGCAACTCTTCTGAATGGCTCGGAGTATCTTAGAAGAAGTCTATGTAAAGATAAAACAATCGTTGAACCAGAAGTTACAACTCTGTGCGAGTTTGTTGAACAATTTTCACTTGAACCTGTACAAAATGTAAGTAATTTAAATTGAATCTTTTGAGAAATTATGCACTACATTAATCGGTATGCAAAAAAGTGACTAAACTGAAAATTATGTCTGAGTTACAAGTAGCACATAATGTAAATTTTAATATCTATCTAATAATGCATGCTAAAATAAAACAGTACAGGGTAGTCAATAACAGTTACAGCTTCAGAGGGATTGTCAGTCCCATAGAGCTTAGTTTTGGAATCACAACTTTCGCAGAAGAATTGTTTTGCCATGTTAGCCCTTTTCCCCCAGGTAGGGTAATCAACCTAACATCGAAATGAAACAAATTTGAAACTAAAATTTTATCTAGTTATTTAATTATATATTTTTGAAGTTTTAAAATGCCCCAAGATATACAGCAGATAGCAACACTATTTTAAAACTTTATCAATTAATAAATAGATAACCTGATGTTTTTTTCTTTTCAATTTTGTTCTAAATTGATGTTATGATGATTCCGATACCTGGTGAAAATGGGATGATAACAAGCAATATTTTCTCAAAAGTTATTATTTTTTTTCAAAACTAATGCATTAGCTCTATGGGACTGACTCTTCACTATAAAAAAAGAATTATTGATCAGAGTCAAATTCAAAGGAAATATTATTGAAGGAGGGTGAATCATATGACATAATAAATAATTCCGAATTTCTGCGACAGATAGCAATGTAAGCATCATAATTTATATGGGTTCGACTACAAATTACTTGTAAAACCATGGCTAAAGTGCAAGTTACATGTTAAACTAACTGTACTGAAATGTAAAGCTGATTTGATTAAATGTGTTTGGCAGCAACACATTTAAAAAACAATTTTTCTAATCCAATGTGATATCGCCTGTTTTTGCTTAGGTAACTAATAATTTTAAAACATGCTGTCATACAAACTTATACAGTTGGTTATAAGTGCAACTAACGCTTTATAAGTTGTTGTACCATTTACTTAAAGTTGAACTTTTTAAACTATGATGCTTACAGTGCCATCTATCACAAAAATTTTGGACTTTTTTTTCATATGCCATATTATTCCCTCCTCCTTTCATAATATTCCCTCGAAATGTGACGTCATTTTGATCAAGGGTTCTTTTTTATAGAATCCGTGTAATAGAGTTTTAAAGTTTAACCTTAACAAGCAGATTGTCAATCGGTGAAATACGATAGAAACATAAAAAAAAATTTTACCAAAACACAAATTTTCCGAGTTCAGAACATTATTAAAACCAACTCTAAGTTATTTGTGACTAATTTTTGTTTACAATTCTTATTAACAGTAATTAGTCTCCGACATGTGTGACTGAACAAGGTTTGATGACTTAACCAATTTTCTACAATAACTAGGTTTTGTTTTACTACAACACCATTAGATATCATACTGTTATAGCTGTTGGATACTTTCAAGTCCTATTAGATATCGCCCTATGCATGAAAAAGTAACGTAAATATAAATTCAATGGGTCACATATTTGACCACACCAGTGTTCCACATTTCAATTTAGTACCCAAAAATCTGATTTTAATAATATGCTCTGTTAGTTTGTCATTAAATAAATACTATTACTTTAACAGATGTCATATACACAGGGCCGGATTTCTAAATAGGCTAAGTAGGCTGTAGCCTTAAGCGGCAAATTTTTGGGGGCGGCAAATTTTACAAACAATCAAAGCCGCATTCGGCATAAAAATTATTATAAGGGTACTCATATTTTTAAGAAAGAAAACAAATAATTTACATTAATTTGTAAATCGTAAACGTATATATAGTACTAATATTTAGTATTAAACATGGTAGCTGCGAGGGCAATTGCATTCTCTCCCCGATTTGGAAGTTGAAAGACAAATAGTAGAGCAATTTAAAAAATTCACCTATTATTTCGCTTTCGATTTAAAGTGTAAATAGATGATTCTAATATGTAGAAAGAAAAAAAATATTCAAGAATACTATATCTGGCGGCAAATCGATCGTAGCCTACAAGCAGCAAATCTTTGAATCCGGCCCTGCATATACAATAAGTTCTATACAAGAGATACATAATATATTTTTTTATTTCAGTTAGAAGACCAGTTGATGAAAGCAAGCAACTTAGAAAAAAGAGTATCCATTGTTTTGAATTTAATAATGAGCTCTTCAGATAAAAAGATAGAGACAAATGAAGTCACTGATGCCATACACAACTATTTGGAAAAGTCCAAAATTATTGCATCTTTAAACATAACGGAGAAATTAAAAAATGATCTTACACTAATAGAAGATCCAGTTAAAGTATTAGCCAATGACATAACAGAAGTTAAAAGTTTGATTTCACAGGTATATATTTTGGTTTTAATTGTATTTAAAACTTTATAAACACTTATAATCCATTTATTTTTGTAGAACTATTCATTTATTTAAAAAAAAGGCTTGATACAATAAAATAAGGCATTAGGTTTGTATAAACATGAGAAACTCCAAAAATATAAGCAATATAGGTTAAAAACAAATATTTCTAATAAAATGAAGTTGGCAGGAAAGCCATATAAAATTTCCCATTTATAGGTTTACTTTTTATGAAAAAGTACAGTTTTGAACATTAAATTCTGAATTATATTATTTATTAGTAGTATTCTGAAATTCGGCAATATTATAAATTAAACAAACAATATTTTGGTTTGAACTTAGTTTTCAAATCACAAAAATAAAGAATTACAATTTTAAATAAATAGAGCAGTTAAATGGGTACAGTTTTTTTTTAATTGTAATAAAATTCAAAATCCTTAACTTTACTTTTAAAAAAATCTTACTCTCTTTATTAGTTTTTTTAATAACTACCTTATTTCAATGCATTATTCATCAAGAAAGCATATCTTATTAAATAAAAATTTAATACATTTTAACAGATATGATATAAAGGCCAGAAACAAAAATAACCAAATGTGATACAGATTCCACTTTATATTTCAGACAACTAAATAGGTATCAAAACTCTATGTTAAACTTCAAGCTCGCCAAAAGCCGTCAATGAACACACAAAGGGCATTACATCATAGCTGTACCAATAAACTTTGTTAAAAGTAAATAATAGTGATAAGACAAATCAAAGTACTAAATAAAATTGCAATAAGTCTTATTGTTAGTGTATAAATAATGATGATCAAACTCTATGTTTCAGATTTGCAAAGGAAACATCAAAATCCACAGGCTTTTCTCTCGGAGTGAAGTACATAGCTTAGAAGCTATGAAGAAAGTCGCATCTACAATAAATAATGTTCATTAAAAACTACTTAATTTATTCAATTTGTATCATTTAGTTAGAAAATAAATTATCAAAAATCCTTATTGCTGTGGGAGTTTATTGCAAAAAAAAACAAAAAAAGCTTCCACTTTTTGTGTTATAAACCTAGTATAGAAGCTAAAACTAGGGCTACACTACTTTCAATAACCAATCAATAAATTATCACTTTAAAGGTAATTATGTATCCAATAAGGTAATATCAATAACTTTTAAACCTAAAAAGTTTTATGGCAGATAACCTTTGGCTAAGAAGATTTTCTCGAAACATCTAACAGCTACTAGGAACTCGTGTACCAAATTTATGTAGTTAGCAAGGAAGTTTGTTAATTCCAGTATAACTTTTTGGCCAGCATTATTTCAAAACAGCAATTTTCAGCCTTTGGGTACACTTTCCAGCATAACTAATGAAGGAATCTGAAAATAATTTTATATATAAATTAAAAATAGTTCATTGAACACAATAAATCTCAAGTTTAATGATGAATCATTTAAACTTTGGAGTTATTACTCTAAACAATTTTTGTGTAACCCTCTAAGTACAATAGGAAAAGAGAAAAATATACCAAAATGCAGAAAATTGGTGTTTGGGAATTATGACATTTGAAGCTAGCAACAAAGTTATATTGGAATTAACTAAAATACTTGAAAAATACAGCCTTATATTCATGTTTGAGTTCTATCCAATTTGTGTAAATACATATTTTAGGGATTTAAAGTTAGATGAAAATTCAATATTTTGAAGAGTTATAGTGTTTTAGTTCCCTTCTACTTTTAATAGGTTTATTAAAACAGAGCTTAAAAAAGGAATAAAATTTATGGAATTTTTAGTTGCTGGTCGTGATCAAAAGAAAAGTAAGTATAGGGGAACCAGGGACACATGACCCAACTTGTAGTTTTTGGCTTGTAACTTTTAAAAAATACTATTTATGGATGTGCAAATGCAGTCAATTTATACTTTAATAAGTCTTACACAATATATTTGAGCATTTTTCTGAAGTATTAACTGCAATATTAGTAAAATATACATTTTTAAAACTTTAGTTTTGGGTCATGTATCCCTATGCATAGGGATACATGACCCACCCATTAGGGATACGTGACCCAACCCATATATTTATTAGTAGGACTTTTAATTATCAAAACAATTTTACATGATAACAAAACTAACATCATATAAAGCTTATATGTATGTTTTTTAATTTTTGTCAGACAAAATTATTACTTCCTAATTTTATTTCATTAATTATTCTTATTTTAACGAACTTTTCAAATTTAAACATAAAGACTTTTTAAATACACAAAACTGGGGATCCTTTTATTTTACAGAAAAAAACACAAGTGGTTGAAGAATCACTTCTATTTTATCATTATTAACTTAGGATATATTATCCATTTCTCTCTCAGGCCATTTAAAACATTTTCCATCTCTATTATTTTATTTTCAAACTGAGGGTTCTAGGCTCATCAAAATTTTGTTCTTGTTCCTTCCCAAAAAATCTTCTTATATTCCGTTTTCCCCGATATTTGGTAAGAACCCAGTCATTTTCTAGTACTTCTGTGATTTTTTTTAAAATTTAGTTGGTCTACTTTGGCCTGCTTTTTTGTTATTTACTTGGGTCACGTATCCCTAATTGACTTGGGTTAAGCATCCCTAGTTGCACTTTTTTTTCTTAACCCCAAAACAAAGTATTTTGAAAATAAATACATTGACACTATCATGCATGTAATTGTAGCTAAAAGCATGAACTAAACAAGTAACTAATTAAAAAAATATTTCCTTCAAACCAAAAAATGTATACCGAAAAACCTTACGGCTTCAAAAATTTACTTTCAGTGCATGAAAACGTATTTCTTCCCATAACTAAACACATACGCAATGATTCAGCTCGATTTTTTCACCATGTGATCAGCTGGCTAAAAGGAAAAAAGTGATGCCACTTTCAACTCACAAAACTTTTCCATTGCTGAGAAAAAGGCATTGGGTCTTGTATCCTTATGGGTCAAATGTCCCTGGTTCCTCCTAAACTATGTAGATTGATAAGCTGGACGATTGCGAATCTGAAAGATTTGTTTAATGATTTTAATTTATTAAAATTCTTTGAAAAGATATACCTACGGGATTACACTTTTCAGACAATCAAAGAAAGACAATGTAAAAAAATCCTGGCACTATATCACACAAAATTTCTGGCAGCAAAAATGGCTGATAATATCTGTACTGCTACTGAAAAATATGTTCCAAAAATTTTTTTAGTATCAAAGCATTACAGAAAATGTTAATGCATAACAGATATTTTCTGTATTGCTGGGTACTTTAAATATAAAACAGAACATCAATAACCAACCCAGTCTGTATACAAACCCATGTCTACTGCCTAGGAGCCAGATATGGGGAACACTATGCCATTGCAGCCTTGGATGAAATTTATGTAATTGAATGTACTGTACCTGATTCGTAACAACTTTGATAACAAGTTTTTTGCAATCTAAACAGAAAAAAATCTGTTTTTAACAGGTGCAATCTGTATCACTGGCCAAAGATTTCAAATGTTTCCAGAGATAGTTATCTTTTGACAAATTGATTATAAAATTTCCAAAAAAAATTTGCGGTTTAGAAAGCGGAAATTTTTGGTAAGAAAATAACAGAAATACTGTGCTTTCTCACAGTGTATTAAAGGTAAAATCCATGTATTATTAGAGATAAATAGTCTAAAAAATTGGTTCACAACTTTTGTTTTAAAATACTTATAGTATACATATTCATTTTTAATACGAGGGCTGTTTTTTTTTCAACCTCCGATGGGCTGTAACAAAAAGACGGGTCAAGATACAAAAAAGATTTTTTTACCAAAAGTAAAGTACAATACTGCTTATTTCTCCATATAATCACCTTCACGATTGAAGCATTTGTCATATCTGTAAACAAGCTTTGAAATTCCCTCTTCATAAAATGTAGCCGCCAATGATTTGAAGGGAGTTGTGACGGTTTCTTTGAGCTCCACGTCAACTTGGAAGTGCTACAATCCAAGCCACCATGCTTATCAATAATTCACTTATGGTAAGTGAACTATTGATAAGCATAGTCGAGTTCGAAACCTTCGAGTTTTCCTAAACACTTGGTCAACTCGCTGAACAATACATCATGAAGAAGGGGACCAAGGAAGCAAGTCTGTCAGTACAGACGGTATGGTTCAGCGAGTTGACCAAGTGTTTAGGAAAACTCAAAGGTTCACCATAAGTGAATTATGGACTAGCAGTGGCTTGGAGGACAAAAAAAAATTGACGTAAAGCTTCCAAATTTACTTTTTCTAAACGAAACCGACACAACTCCCTCCCAATCATTGGCGGCTACATTTTATGAAGAGGTATTTCAAAGCTTGTTTACAGGTATAACAAATCCCTTAATTGCCAAGATGATTATATGGAGAAATAAGGAGTATTGTACATTACTTTTGGTAAAAAAATATTTTTTGTATTTTGACCCGTCTTTTTGTTACAGCCCATCGGAGGTTGAAAAAAAAACAGCCCTCCTACTTAAAACACACGCAATCGGAATTTATATAAACTTTAGATAGCAATGCATTTAAGAATTTAGCATTTGTATTGACATTAAAATCGCAAAAGATCAATAGCATTTCAAAATTATTTAAATATATTTATAATATTATGACAACTGTCAAGAAAAAAATAAGGCCTTATTAATATTTTAATATAAATTTGAGGTTGCAATCCTCATTCTCATTACGCATGACAATAAAAATATGTGTGCAATATAATTATTCACCTTTTTTTCTTAGACTTTAAGATTAAATTTAATAACTTTATACATAAATTTAAAAAAAAAAACTTTCACAAAATAAATAAACAAAAATAAACTTGCTGGTTTAGAGCGTTGAAGTCACTACTTAGTTTCTTTTATTTACTATGCATCACACTCGGTACATTGGTACTTTTTTAACGAACCTCATCTGGACGGCTACTTCGATCAGAATGAATCGATCGAAAAATAAAATTTAAAATCCATACTTTATTATTACATAAGCAGTTTTCATCTATTTCGGTTATTTTAGAATTAATAAATAATTCTAAATCACGACCAGCAAACAAATGATAACATCTGTGGAATGGACATCTGGGTTTGCTTCAATCCTATAAACGGATCGTGCATGAAAATGCCTTCAATAGACACTGCGACACAAGCCGGAATATATTTGCACCATTCCATTTCATTCTTTCCTTCAATAAATAGCGCCGAAACTAGTACACGTCAGCCACGTACAATGTTGCGTCGCTTGATAGTGGTTTAAATTTAAGAAACAAGTTCCCTTCCCACATTAGATGAATAGGTTAAGGGCCCGTTCTCATGCAGAGCAAATGCCGGCTATTAGCCGGCTGTCGGGAAAGAAAATCCCTCTATAGGGAAAATTGCGGTAGCGAAAATGTACCCACTGCCTGGGTAGTAAAGATTTCATTACCCCCCCATGATGCATTTCGGCTTTGGTGATCACTCACAACAAAAGCAAAAATGGCGAGCAAGTGGACCCATGATGAAGTAGTTTTTATTAGCTTCGTATGACCATAAATATCTTTCTGGGAAGGCCAATTGTAAAGTGGAGTTTATTACTTTGGAAATCAAATGAATCCAGTTTTGTATTCGCAACAACCTCCTACTTTCTTCATCATCAATAAAATCGATAGATGTCTGTCCACGAATTTTTTTTAAAAAAATTGTTTTTAGTAATTCTTGCAACGACATCGCTAACAAAGAAACGTTAAAAAGAACACAAGGACAAGATCTCGAAGCTCGAGCACCAAATCAAAACAAGCAAACAGGATGTGACGTACCCATACGTCATTTCCGGAATGCCGGCTAATACATGTGAACGGGGTTATAAAGTTTCACGATTTTGCCGGCTAAATGCCGCCAATTTCCCAGTCTGTACTCGGTTATAAAATGCAAAAAATTGTCAGTTGTATTGGGAGCAATTGTTTTAGAATGCTAGAATGCATATAAAGCGAGTATGCTTTTATATACTAAAGTTTTGTTAATTTTTTCATTATATTGTGTTTTCATATTGCTACACATTTAATCATTCCTTTGAAAATATTTATTCTTAAGATGCCTGGCAAGAGTTTATTTTATTATTAATCCTTTATTTTCAGAATTTTTGGTTAAAACTAAAAAAAATCTTTCAACTCAATTTAAACAAAAATATAATTCATTAAAATTTGTTGGTTATCATTGTAATTTATGAAGTTAATTCTGCGGATCTAAAGCTAATCTTATTTGTAAGCATTTCTAATTTTTAATAGAAAAATTGTTTTTTAAATATAATTGCCTAAAACGGCGAAAAGAGCAGACGTTAACGCTACGACGTCCTTTCCGCGATGCCGGCATTTGCATGTGAACGGGGTAATAAGGTTTCACAAAATAGCCGGCTAAATGCCGCCAATTTCTTAGCACATGTGAACGCGCCTTAAAATAACCAAACCAAACAATTAACATAAAACGTGTTCCATCCACCTTTCATTCCTGAATTTCCTTCGATCAGTGCTTTGTTCCCACGTGACATTGATTCATTACCAAATGAGCATTAGCATATGCTTGTCAAATGCAATAATGCGGAGATCAGAGAAGGTACGCATCAGACGGCTTCTGACTAGGGGGCGGCATTTGTTTAAAATTTGGAAAAAATTTGGGTTTTTTTTAAATGATTATTTTAGTACATTTCTAAAAACTATTTCAAATGACCTTATTTTGTTTTTTCTTTTGGCTTTAAATGAATGTGAGGTTATTTCGAAGTTCCGCCAGCTCCAGACTCCAGTTTTTTTTTTTATTATTATTATTTTTAAGAAACAATTGGAATAAATTCAAATCTATAAGAAGAAGTTAAGAAAGAAATCAAATATAGCCTATACTTTTCAGTTGCTTTACCACCGACATTCTTATAGTAAGAACAAATTCAGACAAAAAGTATAAAAGATAGGTGCTTGCTGTCGTATCTTTTTTAAAAGAAAATTGTGGAAAATTATAAAGTTAGAATGGAAGTGGAAAGGGGGTACCAACCGACAGACGACAGGAAATCTCCAAGATGTCAATACCCTATAACCTATACTTTCAATTTTTAAACTCTTTTGAATTAAAAAGAAAATAATTCAGATAAAGAAAGAATAAAGGAGGAACAGGAAACGATATGAGGATTTAGAAAAGGATTAGGAAGCAAAAGATTCAGAACGTAACGTTTATATAATACAAATGCAAACTCCAAAGCTTTTACATTATAAAAATTGTTTTTGGACTGTTTCGAAAACCTGTTCCCATTTCAAACAAATAACAAAAAAAACATATATATTTTTTTTAAAGAAATGAAACATTTTTCTATACTAACTGTTTGTATTGACATTGAGTAAAAGACTTTTTTGATATAAATAAATATTTTTTTATGCATAGAAGGAATTTCATTTTCGAATATATACAGCAGATATGCATTTAGAAAAATTATTAATTAATACAGTCAATACTCGATAACTCGAAGTCCCAGCCCCCCCCCCCCCCCCCCCCCCCCCGAAAAAAAAAAATAATAATAATAAATAAAAAAATATTCGACTTATCCGAAGTTCGACTTATCGAAGTTACTTCCCATTCCTCTCTACTAGTACTTAGGATGGGTCGACATGGTTTGATAGGTGCCATAATACTATAGTTGTAAGCATTTCAATTTTTAATAGCCTATGTAAACAACAAGAGAAGAATGGGGTCAAAAGGTTTACTAAAACTCAATTTTAACAAAATTTGGCCTCATTACTTTTATTAATTAGTATACATACCATGTAAATATCATTCGGAAAAAAACAGATATTTCTTGTTTGTATTTTTTTAGATTGTTGGCATTCACAAAGTCACCTAATTTTTGAAGTTTTGAACTGAATTGTGTTTTATAGGGGAAATCTATTACAAAAACTTCGACTTGGAAGATGTTCACTTCGAGTTATCGAGACAGTTTTTTGATAGAAAGGTATAGAAATGATTCGGGACTTGATCAAAAGTTCGAGTTAGTGGATTATTCGACTTATTAGAAGTCGAGTAATCGAGGTTTGACTGTATATGATTAGTTACCCCCAAAAGCATGTTATATTATTTGCGCAATTTTTTTAAAAAGCATAATTATGAGTGACAACGAATTTCTTGAAAAGTGGTCCGAATCCAGTATTTTTTTAAAAGGATTTCTCAATTTGACTTTTAAAAAAAAAGGAGAGAACATGTTGATAAGTATTGAACTCCTACGAGAAGTGCTTTTGTAACCAGATGCATTAAATTTAAAATGCAAAAAAAGAAGCTTCTGTAGTTCAAAATCCTTTTAAAGCTTAAGAATGAATGATTAAAAGTGACATTGTATTACTGTTAAAAACAGTTTTACAAAAAAAAAAAAATGTCTTGAAATACTGAAAGCGTAAAAGTTATAAAATTTTCACCTTTTACTTATCATATTCAGATTTAATACTTATATAAAAAAATTGACAATAGTATTTTCTTTTGAATTAAATAAGTAATGTGTTATGTGAGACACAAATCATAAAATGAAAATGACTTTGTTTTGAAACATGAATAATATTGGTATAGCGGAGGATTTAAAAAAAAAATTGTAAGCACACACATAAATATTTAAAGTTTATTGTTTCGCTATAGCGTAAGGCAAAAGTAAAGATTGAAATAAAACAAATTGCACACAAAATTGTCATGTAGTGACTTAAAGCTTTCTTACCCCCCCCCCCCCCTCGCCTTTTTTTTAGTCTGAGATTCTATTCGCTTTCTATAACTTTTTAACTAAAGTAGTGACTTTTTTTTATAATATTATTTTGTATTATTTACCTCAACTTTTTAATCAGTTTTTGGATTATTATTACATTTCATTTCAAATATTTTTTAGGGCACTGTTAAAATCATTTAAAAATGATAATGAAAAATGAGTACCAGGATGCTTTTATTTTATTGTGAGAATAATATACTGAAAAAAATCTAAATTTGAGATCATATTCTTAAAATTCAACAATTTGAAATAGCCTAAACACCAGTCGCTGGCGATTGGGTGGCGCAGTTGGATAACGCATACTACAGGTATTTTTATCAATATTATTATTAATATTATTATATGTTCAAGAGATATTTAGTTTAATGCTATTTTTAGCTATTATTACATATTTAGTATTGCTATTAAGCATTAATTTTTTCAATTGTTAATTTATCGCTTTATTTTTTATAATTTTTCGGCATCGAAAATTCTAATCACATAACGCCCCCGTCCCTTTCGCTTCGCAATCGCTAATGGTAATGGACATTGGTAAATATAAGTGAGGGGATTTCAGTAAAAGTGTTTTGAGAGAGTCATGCCACTTTAACAGTACAAAAACGATATTCAATATCTCGACCCCTAGCTTTTGTAGGTATCTCTGTTACTAAATGGGTAACTTTATGTATCACAGACACAGATAATAGATATTTTACAACAAAAAATATAATTTTTGGGCTAATTTCCTAACGTAGTAGAAAAAACCTGTAGAGGCTAAGATTTTGTAATAATAAAAGGTAGAACAACTAATATGGGTCGTTAATTTAATATAGTAGTGCCAGTGCCGTTAGAGTTTAGTTTTTTGAGTTTTATTAAATTTCTCTAAAATGGTTGTTGAGAATTTTTTAGAATACTTATAGTGGTTCCTGTAGGCAATTATATAGGTCCGCGGTTTGAAATAATATTTTTTAAAATGTAAAATGGTATAAGTTATTTAAAATGCATAGCAAGTAAAATTTAAGAGATAAGAGTTCAATAAAGAAATTGTGATCAAAATTAAATATATTGTTAATTATTTTATGTTATTAATGTCATTATTTTAATCATTTGCATTTCTTGGTTTAGTTTTAATTATACTTTGAAGCTTTCAAGAAAAAATAAATGTCCAATGAATTATGTTGAGAAATAATCAGATCAGATAGGTTGAAAAGATAAATTTGTTGATTAAATCATAAAAATATTTTTTTATTCTGAAAATATAGAGCAATTCAATTAATTGAAGTCCAGAATAAAAATTATAAAAAAAATATGTATTTGACAGAATTCAATGAGTTTGACAGAAATTCAAATGAAACAAAAAAATTAAATAGTTTATCCAATCAAGTATTCAAGTCCCAGCTAAATTAAAATATAATTGCTGATAAAACCCCAATCGTCTCTTCGCTTTCATATTTAGTGCCATTTTTATGAATATGGACGCAATAAAGAAATAATCCCGATCCTTGCCGAGGTTTCCTCCCCATTATTTTATGGCCCTCTCTTTCAAGAGCTTCGTGCACTGCAGGGAAGGATAATGACACTGTAAATTAGGCCTCTCTGCATGGCGCTGCGTGTGCTCAGGGAAAGCAACGAAAACAAAACAATATTCACTACGTCAAATCTCAGTTGCAGCGAGACTGCGCGGCAAATGCAGCGCTTCTCATCCTTCCTTCATCCCCGTTAAAATCAATATGGCTATCCCCGTTGCATGTACACGTTTCAGTGACAATTACGAATTGAAGGAAGAACTTGGGAAGTAAGTAGCATTTTTTGGATTGAATAGTTGAAATTTCTCTTTGAAAATGACTTGAAACCAGTCATTTTGCCCTTTCCGGAGGTTTTGGGAGCTGGATTGGCTTGTGCCGGGGTTAGGGCAAAGTACTGGAGTGCAGCAGTTGGTTATATGTTTTAGGCTTACGCTAATGGATTCTATTTAAATATAATGTATTTCAGCAGTATAAAATGCATATGTATGTTGTAACAGTACCCTGTATGTACTTTAATAATTTTAGATTGATTCTAGAGTTATTTTTGTCCTCTTGGTATATGGCTCTCGTCGTAATGAAATTGTCTCTGAAGATTCATTTTATTTCAGACCCTTTCCTTTTAATATTGATTTTGTTCTCATGTTTTGATACATTTTAGTTTTATTTACTTAAGATACTGATGTTAATAAACATTTACATCTGTAGTTGAAAACCTTGGATGTTTGCTAGCGTACGATATAAATATAACGAGAGTTGTATATGTCTTTATTTTTCATAACATCATATACCAAAAAGTTTTTTTTTCAACTTATAAAATGTTGGTTAATTATTTGATTATAAATATCCAGCTTATGCTATGTAGCTTTTGTTGATTTGTTAAAAATATAACAAAGTTCTTGGTCACTGTGTATTTTATGTTTTATATAAAAAAACCCCTAATTTTACAAATAAATTTTTCAATATGTATTATAAAAACAGAAAAAAAATAATTATAAATATGTTGATTTTAAAATGATTGATCGCAGTAAAATAATAATGGTAAAATTCTGTAAATCCCGTCTGCTAGTGATTTAGTTTTGGTTTCATGTGTTTATCTATTTTGAATTGCTTTGGTAGCCCTAAATATATTTTATTTACATTCCAATACATTTTTAAAAAGTGTATCTATTTTCTTGTAAGTTTATATTCATAACCTTCCCTAATTTAATTAATGTTTTTATTAATTTTAGGGGTGCATTTTCCATCGTTAGAAGATGTGTTCAGAAACAAAGTGGTCTAGAATTTGCTGCAAAAATAATCAACACTAAAAAACTATCTGCAAGAGGTAATTATTTTATTTTTATAGTACCAATTATATGTTCTCTATATTTATACCTCCCCTGTTTGGTACATGTAAAAGAGCGGCCAAAACTTAATTTAGATTTATTTTTTTATCATGTAATCAATAAAGTTGTAACATTCTTTTCAAGCTTACACGCTCATAAACCAGTAACCAATCTGTTTCTTTTATCTTGGTCCAAGTTGCCTATAGTACTAACCGCTATCACGAATATCCATGCACAATAACTAGTTTGGCAATGACCACAAAGTTAATTTCTCAAGCTTGTTAATCATTTATCAGCTCCCAATTCTTATTCAATATCGGGTAAGAAGCTTAGGAGTCTGACAAATTATTAACCCAATAAAGATGACTTTGTGAATTTAACACCTTCATTGCCGAATTAAAAAAAAATGTTGACTTTAAGTTTTCAAAATTTGTTTTTCGTGCAACTCAATTTGTCCTACACAAATTATTCAGAGCTGTGGTCTTCATTTGCCTTATATTTAGTTTATTTATATAAACTTAAAAACTAAAGCAGAATGCTCATTTTCGTGTGGCAAATTTTCTGGTGAATCATCGTGAATGGGTTAAGGCCATAATATACAAGTAGTTATTTACCAAAGTATCTAAAAGGCTATATGACAATGCATTTTACACAACTGCTAGAATTGTGTGTGCCTTAAAAAATAGATATTTACCGTTGATCTGGATAAAAGCTTCCTTAAGTTTGCCAGATATGAATTGAATTATACTTTATAATTTGTTACCAATGTGAAAAGCAATCTTTGTTATTCTCATTGTCATATCAAATAGATTTGTTGATTATTCCTAGATTAGACTTGTTTCCATAAATATTGGTTAATAAATAAATAATACAAAGTTACAAGTAATTAACATTTATAGTTTTGTGAATAGTTTTATATTTATTTTGTTAAATCCTATGAAGAAGGTAAAAAAGGAGGTGCATTTTGGAAAAATTAACATTGGGAACACTTCATATTAAGTTGTTAAAGACCTTTTTTATATTTTTTGTCATTTATAAATTCAATGTTTCTTTTGTACAAAAAGGAACCATCATCCAAATATCTTTAGTTTATGTATTAAATACTTCATGATTATTTATATATTAAATGATTTTTTTATATTGTTTTTCAACAAAAACTTTTTTTTTAGACTTTCAAAAGCTGGAACGTGAAGCAAGAATCTGTCGAAAATTGAACCATCAAAATATAGGTTAGACATTTTTGTTACTTTAATTTTGTTATATATAATGCTTATTTTTACTCATAAGTTATTTTTGGTTAGGTACTTTTTTTATATTAAATGCTTCATTCTATTAAACCTATTTTATGTATATATGTATATATATATGAAGTAGAATAACATCTATTTCACAGTAGAACATACTTATTATTTGAGTTAACTACATAAATGAAGGTAGTTTAAACGTCCAAGATCTTTTATTATAAAGAAATCTTAAAGTATTTAACGGGACGGAGTCCGGAGCCGAAGCTCGGCCCGCCAAAAAGAGCACACAACCTTACATCTCGAAGTCTAATTAAAAAGTGACCATTTTTAATGGTCATGAGAAGAGTGGATCAGAAGTCAAAACAAAATCTGCCGCGTCTGCGATTTCTCTGGAAAAGAATGTATTGACGCCTATTAAAACGTGGGAACTGTTCGATGGATCGGCAAGACATTAACTGAGAGTTATTTAAAAAAGAACTGAATATTAGAATATTATAGAGATTAGTTTGGTTAATATTATAACTTTATAGAGATTTATACGATATATCACACACATATATATATTTGTGTTGAAAATAGTTTTTATTTTTGAACAGCTTGTTATTTTTTTTTATTTTTCCTATTTATTTGAGATAAATTTCTGAACTACTATAGGTTTAATTTTTTTTTTGCAAATGCAAGTATGACTCAGTATAAATAACCTAAGACAAGAGTTTTACAGGTATTTTGTGTATTTTCAACATTTTCTAATATTTGGTTTTTATTCTTAGTGTTCAATAACATTTTAAACTTTAGGTACATAATGACGTACATGACTAATTATGACTTGTTGTATTGACTACACAAATTAATTTTTAATTAAGAATAGAATTAAGTACTCAGTTTTTGAATTCTAAAGTGCAATATGTGTTGCTTTTTGGGATAAGTGTTTAATTCAATCAACCTCTTAACTGGTGTAAATTACGTAGAACAGAAATAAAAATCTCTTGTTGCATTCGAAATTCCCTGTATATCTGGATAAAAAAAACATTTTACAACTGTTTAATGGCTGAAAAAATAGTCAGAATTTCCTGTTTCCAGGATTCATGGAATTTTTAAAAATGTTTTATTGTTTAATCCCAATGAGCTTTATATATAATAGTTTTTTAGTCGATGCCATTTTTAAAAACGGGTAAACTGAGTGAAACGGTTTAAATAAAATCTCATGAAGTGAAAACAACCTTACATTTTAACAAAATGGCAAGTCCCAAAGCCTCAAAGGGTTAACAGACTTGAACGGTCTAGTTTCAAAACTCGCATTCTTTAAAGTATAACTAAGATGTAGAATACAGCCCTTTCATTGCCGTTTTCGTCCAATTGAATGTACTTTTTTTTTTAAAGTAGCCAAATGAACTGACCGGACCCTATATCTTAGTTAAGATTTGAAGAATATGAGTTTTGCAACGAGACCTTTCACTTATCAGATTTAATTATAGATTTTCTTGTGCAAATGAAGTTTTTATATCTTAGTGCAGTGGTTCCCAACCTTTTCTGGACCATCGCCTCGTATTTTAGGTTGATTAACATCTATCGCCCTCTTTTAATTTTCTTGTTATGTCTAATCAGAATTTCAGTTAAAGTGTAACTATAAAACAGTTTTATAACACTTACTACCGTTTATAAAAACAACCAAAGAATCTGGTCTTTATCTGGTCACTTTTAAATAAAGTAGAAAAAACATAAAACATATTTTTAACATATTTTTAAAGAACAAAAGTGAAATAATCAACTAAGATATTTTTAATGGTTTCTAGAAAATTTAAGAGAGTTTAAAGTAAAAATTGACTGGTTTGGTTATGGTTGGAGAATGGTTTTACTGTACAAAGGTACAAAATTATTTAAATTTTCCCGCTTTGAATACTCATCGCCCCCTGATCGTCCAAGTATTTTTTGCCCCCTTGATAACACAAATCGCCCACTTGGGGGCGATCGCCCCCAAGTGGGCGATAAGCTTAGTGAAGACTTTGTTGTTTAAAATTATTGTAAATTTCATTATAGCTTGAAAAGGTGCTAGATAACCAAGTTAGTATGTTCATTCACAGCATATCCTAGCTCTAACAAGATTTCTTTTTTTAGTGAGACTAAAACTTGAAATCTATGGGATTTTATTAATTTATGTTTGTTAAAAAAATTACTTGGTTAACATAACTAAGAAATATTTTAATCAAGTTCAATAATTCAAAAAGGTAACATACATGCTTAAGTAAATTAGTAATCTTGATCCGTAACGCATCCTCCAAATTTATTACCCAAGTCCCATTCATACGAAAAAGCTTTTAAAAATTATTCTCTTTAAAAAAATGTATTAAAGGTAGAAAATGCCATTATTAAGTGGTAGAGGAAATGTTGATAGGAGTTTCTTTAACTTCCCAAGTAAAGAATATGGTAATAAGTACTTAGTGGATAATGAACTGAAAACAAGATTTGAAAAAGTTTGCTGGTATTTATATATGTTAAATCATGCTAGTATTTTAATTTATAACCTTATTTTTGAGCTCTTAATTGGCACAAAAGCAAAAACTAAATTCTGACATAAGAAAGAGCACACCACTCCTAAAATTAAAAATTCTGCTTATTTCAAAACTGAAAGTACTACAACATAACATTTTCTGGATATTTTTTTCTTTTACTATATATTTTTTTGGAACCTAATGGATGTGGTCTAGTTCCACTAAACCAGATGTGGATTAGTCCCACCACCATATCATTTATATGTTAAGAATTGAAATGTTTCGATAGAACAAGATCAGAAAATCACTATTCAGCATTTGAATGCAGTTATCACTTGTTTATTTGTATAAAATGGTGTAGCACGAGGGTCAAGCAAGATTTAAGAGGTCTTCATAAAACTATTTCGACAGTAAATTTTAAAGAGTGAATCGGACTTCATTACAAAAAGTTGACAAACCTTGTTTGCATTCATAGCACACAAAAATGAGTACTTTTAGGGCTGAAGAATGCAATATGCATAAAAATGGAAGTGCTCCTCAGCATGTTTAAGGCAAGTACAGTAAAACTTCTACAACAGACCACCTGTATTAAGTGACCACCTCTGCAAAAAGCCAATTTTTCAAGGCACCGATTTTTTCGCCTTTACGCTTATAGTTAAAAATACCTCTTGAACGGACCGTACCTCCGGTTGCGACTAAGGTCTCATTTAGGGGACACTTTTCCAAAAAATGATTCTAGCTTTTCGGCTGCTACTGTACATCGTTGACTCATTTTGACTTTTGACAGACAGCTTAAAAAGTTGGAAAAATTCAGCCGCCCCCCCCCCCTCCCCCACTGTTAAAAGGGTAATTTTGAAAGAGCAAAAAAAAGTTTTACACTGCATAAAACATTTTATATAAAAATGTGTTTTGCAAATTTGCATTAGTTTCTGACACATAAGTCAGGTCAAGATTAGAATGGTTGTTTTTTCTAACTCAACAATTACTTTCGGGCTTTGTTTTGGAAATTACAGCAATCTATATGGTTACTTAATAATATATATATATACTATGCATATACAAATATGGTATATCATATTATATAATATAATATATAATATATTATATAATTATATAATATATATATATATATTGATGTGGGGCAGTGGCAAGCACTCAAGTATATATATAACGGATGTTGTATGCGGATTAAATTTTTTGTAATGCAAATTATACCTTAGATTTATATAATCATTGCATATACTGAGTTGTGCGGCCGCAGGGCCAAGCCTGCGACACTGGTATATAGTACTAAACTGCGGATGTTAAAGTATGCTGAGATTAAAATTTTGTGTAGATGGCAAATTGGTACTCTTAGGATCTTTACTGCCATAATCATTGCATACACCTGAAATTCCATTAGCGGCTCGAACTGTAATCTGGGCATGCGTGCTATAGTGCCACGGCATGAGCCATCATATAACTAAGATAAGGGCCAGCTCGTCATTGGGAACTTTCGACTGTTATCAATTTACGAACTATGACGGGCTGTACCCATTCTTGATTGTCTTGAGATGTGTGCTTCTTACAACTGCGCCCTTCATTTAAGTTGTAGGTAATCAAAATTATGGAAGGAGAAGGATCAATTGGTAAAGTCTTCACTGGCTATTGTAAGTTGAGATAAAACTGACTAATGTTAGGAGATAATGCTATTCATATTCATCACCTATTCTGTATTTTTCACGTAACATTGCCTGAAATTGAGAAATTAGATGCGATTCTATTATGTTTAAATATTCAATTACAATCAACTATTGAATTATTTTGAGTTTGGATGTTTTAGAAACTTAATTTTAAATATATGAATTAACATAGTTCAATTAAATGATTAGTCTCTCTTTCAAAATATTTTATTGTTAACAAAATAAATTTGAATGTAAAATATTTGGAATTTTGTATTTTTAGAAAGAAAAACTGAAATAGTATTCTAAAAAGTAAATTTATGGTTTTCGTTAAATACATCAAATATTTTCAGTCTGTAATATTTTTCACATTTGTAGACAAAATATTTTCGAAAATGGATACTATTTCTGCTGTTTTCTAAACTTAAGTTTTTCTTCAGCTCAAATTTAATTAATATATATACAGTTGCCTAGCTCTGGAATTATCCATGTTTGTATCACATTCCCTGCCCAAATTTCTTGAATGTTTCGTCTGTTGAATAAAAGTGAATCATTATTCTCTGTTATATAGAGTAGTCTTACTATGCATTGGTTGAACATCAGAAAAAGGTTTTTTTTTTCAGGAAAATCCCATAAAACCGTTTAGACCAGGTTCGTTTTGGTATAAGTTTTTAAACTTTTTTTTTTTATTCAACTCAATCACACATTAGGAAGCTTATATGGGATCAGTTGTGATAATTATGAACAGTATAATTAAAAGAAATGTAAAAAAGTTAAACGAAGTATATTTAACGAATTTTTGTGTGCATTTGTATCGGTAACGTTAAATAGTAGTTAAATAGAAAAAATATAATGGTATTTTTTAAATACAGTTTTTAATAGTTCTGCTGAGTTTGAGTTCAGTAGTTTTTTGCCCATCATAATAAATGCTTGATATTTTTTTTGTTTCAATCTTTATGAAACAAAAAAGTATAAAATTAAAATAATTCGAAATTTAAAATAAAAGTATTTGGTTTTAAACCACATGGTTTAAACTGACTAACCCTGTTCAACGGAAATTTGAGTGTAGTAGACCACATAATTGTGTGACTGCCCGAAAGTTGTTCGGACATATCTCTTTTGAATCAATTAGTAACTGGTGACATTTGAGTCTTCATTTAAACTTGACTGGTGTAATTATGAATAACGAACCTTACACGGAATGAGATAATTGTGAGGTGTTGTACAGTATTGTTTAAATTTATGTTGATTGAAAATGAAATGGTTATATATGTGGCTCACATTTGACAGAAAATGTAAATGATTTTTAGTAAAACTACATATAAATTATGAAACATTAAAGGCATCATTAAAATCTATTCAATTGATAGAGATTTGTTTATTTCCATCCGCCTTTAATTATAATCAAATAAAATGTAAGAATATTTAACAATTTACTAAGTTTTATTTTTTGTTCATTAATTCGGATGTTTCTTTCGCATTCTCCTAACAATTATTTCGTGTAAAGAAAAATTGTTTCAAGGAAATGTTCATTATTTTTTCATTATGTCTCTTCGAAAGTATTCGGTTTTGAGTTTCTCCATCCCAAAACTGCATTCTTTCTTCTCCTTGGACACCGTAGAATTTTAAATATCGATCCAAGCTCTTTGATCAAGGGAGATGTTTACAACTTCGCGTCCTGGCCGTGCCACCCACGGTTTTTCATCAAAAACCTTGAGATGAAAGTAATTTTCTGCGATTAAGATTTGTGCTCCCTTTCCTAAGTGTTTAACATCGCTCTCTCAAAGATACTGCGACCGACTTGGTATTTGTCATTGATTTTCACTTGATGGTGTTTCCTTATGATATTGTAGCTGTACGATATATCGCACAGTTCGTGGAAAAATGGCGTGATTTATTTTTTTATTTAAAGTTATAACAATAAGCAAAATTTCGAGAAAAAACGATTTGTGCCATTCTTGAACTAATCGGCATACCAGTTTTCGGGTACAATAAGCGGATATGTTACTTCTTCGCTGAAGAAATGCAAAACTTTTAATTCTAACGAATTCTCATGATATATAGTGTTTGTCCAAAAATAATTCACTTTACCGCGTAAGGTTCGATATGATTCTTAATGTGAATTTGACGTGACGAAAGTAGGATGAAAAAGTACTTTCACGAAAAAATTGTCTTATTGAGCTATGATATACGCTAAATATATGACAGCAATTCGACGTGTAGGTCATCAAAAATGGTTTAGATATCCTTAATAAAGGTTCTGTCCTTTAAATGTTAACTTATTTTTATATTATGTTTCCAATAATAGTAAAAAAATGTTAGTAAGTTTTTTTTCTTCATATAAACGTGTGAGATAGTACTAAATAATTTAGAGAAATAGTCGAAATATACTTTTTATAATTTTTTAAGTCTTAAAAATAATCGCTACTTAAAAATTCGCTATAAATGCACAGTTACTTTAATGCTGATAAGTTACATTTTCCTTTAAGTTCTGAAACATTTTGAGATACCCAAAATTTAAATTTTTATTCAATTTCTTAATTTCTTAGTAACGATTTCTACTAGCTATGATATAAGTACAAATTTTCTTTGATAAATGGTGCCACCCCCCCCCCCCCCTGCCTTTTGGTTAAAACTTGTGAATTTTTGGCTGAAGTCTTTTTATCTACAAATTGAATAATAGCCCGAATTTTAGTGTTACGTTAACCTAACCCAACCTCACAAAATAATCGTAAATGCAATTGTTGATAGGCTATTTCGATGCTTTATAACATTTTAATTGGTTTACCCAAACATATTTATCTTAATCATATAAATAGGTAGTTTGTAAACCGTTTGGATAGCACAAAGGACCTACTCCTTTGTGCTATCCAAAGAGATATAAAACAATTTCCAGTTTTGTTTGTATTACCTATCATAATCTTAACAATGACCGCTTCAGAAACCCTTTGAACTTTAGCATATCGTTAAAGTAGTGGTAGTAGTTTCTCCTCATGACAAAAAGTCACGGTTAGGGGTGTGAGTTCAATGATGATATGAATAAAGCCTCGCCATTATGAAAATTACTATCCTCTTCAATGGCTACCTTGTAAAGCCATTGCCGGCCTATATCATTTAAGTGCCTCATGAATATTTATAATATGAGAATGAGATGGGAATTTTGCACGTCGTTCATCTATTTACTAGGGATATATCATATATTTATAATATAAGTATGAGCATATACCAGGGATTGGAAAGTTACTTTTAAAAAGTAACTGTTACAGTTACTTAATTAAAAAAAGTAACACTGTTACAGTTACTTAATATGAAAAGTAACGCGTTACAGTTACTTTTTACAAAAAGTAACGAATCACAGTTCTTTTTGAATTTTAAAGTTATAAGAAATATTGAAATTTAGCATTCTTACCATTTTTCAAAAAGAATCCGCTAAACAAAACATAAGCTCTCTCTCTCTCTCTCTCTCTCTCTCTCTCTCTCTCGAGAGAGAGAGAGAGAGAGAGAGCTCTGAGAACACATTTTATCGAATGATAAAAATGCAAAACTATGTTTCTATATTTTCCAACTTGGACTTATTTTTTTCATTTCAATTTCTTTCATTTCAAGTTCTTTAGAGTTTCTTCTTAATTTAGTTTTTTTTAATTGATTATTATAGTAAAATTCTGTTAAGATTTTATTCTTTTGTTACCATTTATAATGGTTCCCGATAATAAATCTTATGTGAGTTTAACTTTTTAAAACAAAATACAATTAAATATTATGTGAAAGATCAAATGTAGTTTATTACAATAAATTTTTCCACTTCTATTATCAAGTCGAGTTATTTTAGTTTTAGAATATGTAATATTTTGTAGATAGAAAATAAGGCTAATATATGCCTCGTTATGATAAGCCCTAATTAGGTATCTTCAACTTTGCGTATGAAACATGAGAGGATTCACGAAGGAAACAACGTAGATAATTAGCGCAAATAGTTTATTTGGTGGTACAAATTATACGTGTTTCGATGAGTCTCACAAACGCTCGTCTTATCAGAAAAATACACAAGACAAACTATCAGTCGACAGCGCGAAGCTGTGAAACATGATATCCGGAATTATTTTCTGAATATTTCTCTTCGTCAACGGGCCTTAAACCTAATTAAATAAATGTTGTTTACATGTTCTCGTAGTTTTAAAATTCTTTTAAAATTATACTTCAATTTAAAAAGTGCTATTGAAACAGTGTCGCGTCATATTAACTTCCATAAAATCAGCCGAAATATGACGAGAAATCTCTAAGTTTTTTAGCTTCCACATTACATTTATAACGTAAAAAGTGGAAGGTATTATAATCGTTCAGTCCGTCCGTCACCCACTTTCATAGCCCAAACTACAAATGCTACTGACAAGTGTGATACGTCAAAAAATTCAGCGCATCGAAATTAGAATACAAATTTCAGAGAATTCGAATTCGAAGTGCTTCAATTATTTAAAAAACTGCAAAATTTAATGCGCATTTAAAAAGCATAGGAAGCCATTTTTATTAGAATTAAATCCCCATTGCCATTCACAACAATCACTCGAGAAACTTTAATTTTTTAGACAATAAATTAAAATAAATTTATTTTTTCGACATCGATCAGTTTGAATAACGACGTCAAATATATTTAACTACGAGATTCTTTGTATGTTATGAAATGTTTTCTTTCTATTTAAAAGCGAGGAATATTACATAATTTATTCTTTGACATATAAATTAATTTTTGCAACCGGTAAGTAATAATTATTGAATTTTCGAAATAAAATAAATGAAACTAGCCAATTTTGAACTAGCAGCATGTAAATGCTTAATATTGAATTAATGCTGTGTTTGGTGCCTTTTTACCTGTTAAATACAACTGTTGTGTGGAAGGGGGTTCAATGACATATTCTGTTACAAACCTACTTTTTTTTTAAATTTAACCTAACAATCGAAATTAATACTCTGACGTAATGATGTTAGCATAACTTTTTTTATCTAAACAATTTTGGAAAGCTGAAAAAAGCTTATTTGAAATTTTAGACGTGAAAATATATTCGTTAAGTTCGTTATAAGTTTATTTTCCTTTTAATAAATGAATGCGACAAGGATTTTAGTTTATTATTAATTATTAAAAAAAAGCATTTCTGTTAAATGATTAAGATATATTTTATTACAAATGATCCATTTAATAACTTTCAACATAAGAATCAAACATCAAAAAGTTTTCAAAAATTAAGTGTTTTGTCACAGTTAAAAGTTTAAGATAAACTTAAACATAAAACAGTTTCGTGAGAGTTTGATGGTAGAATACACTTAACGCACGCAATCAATGATATGGTGTGCTTGATCTTGATAATGTGCAAAAAGATACGTGATCTCGTTTGGTACTACAATTGTTTACTCATTCAATATTTGTTGAAGGTATCCGATATTTTTTTAGTACCTCATTATTCTGGTAAACTGCACGAAGATGTCGAAAGTACTTATTATACATATTTTTTTACGGTTTTAGAAAGTAGTTGTCTAACCTTTTTACTCTTTATTTGTGAAAAGGAATCGTTTATTTTTACAAAAACTCTCTGCTAACTGCAAAGCAATCAATAATTCAGTCCACACTCTCTAATCTGGCCCTCGCTAATTCGTCGTCCATTTTTATACATCGATGGCTTGGTTGGTATTTGTATCATGAACTAAAATGTCTAATGTAACTACGAGCGTTTTAAAATGATCTTTTAAAACAATCCAAATCCCCAGGAAAGTTCCCGAGGCATCATCACTATTTCAAGCGCTCTTTACCAATAACCTCGAAGAAGATAGAAAAGGCACAGTCCAGTCATTGAACAGGTAGCGCTGTAGTGTGACGTATTTTTAAGCCGACCAACCACAATCTTGATACAGTTGAAATTGGAATAAATAAACTAGTTGGTTTTCAAGTCACTTTACAACAATTTATAAAAGCCTTTACGCATATTAAAATTTCAAAATCAATAATATAATTGTATGCAAATAGCTTATAAGGAGAAAAGGAATATGATAGCGTTTAAAAAAAAAAAAAATTTATTTCACATTTTTGGTCCCTACTTTAAAAAAAAATATAAAATTCGATATTTTTTGTACTTTTAAAATGCAATTGTCTGCCTTCTGTTTATCTCCAGTATATTTTCCAAAATTCATATTCAAAAAGTTTTAAGTTAAAAGTAAGCTAATACTTTTTTTGCGCAGGAAAATAAATTTAATTACAAATTGATATATTTAGATTAAAATATGAAAAATATATCGGAAAATTTGTTTCGTGTTATTTAAATATCAAGTTTCATAGAAACTTCTTGCAAAGTATTTTTATGCATGGTTCCATGATTGGAATTTAATCAAGTGCAGTTTTCTCCACAAATGATTTCCTGTAAGAGTAAAAGGAGAAATGATTTAATTAAATCGTCCTCTATTTTATTTAATAGAAAATTTAGTTTCAACGAGATATCCTTTTACGAAGGAAACTTAAGTGTTTTAGACCCGTCCCTATTCGGAAACTAATCTTTTAAAGAGTTCTGCCAAGTTGCCATGGTGATATGGAATGTAATTTGAAACCTTATGTAAAAAAACTAGAGAATTCCGTGATGCTACGAAAACGAAAAATAACCGTGGTAATCAAAGTAATTAAGATAATAGCTGGTAAGAAGAAGCCAAGTTCGCCAATTTCTTGACAATTTGGAACCAAATTGAATAGTTTTTCCAAGTACCCCCCACTGGCAATTTCTTAGGAGACTGAGAACTAAATAAATAATTTAATTCCAAAGATGTTGAAGGCGTTGACTTGGATCATATCTTAATACTGCTCATTAAGCAAACATATATATTTTTAGCCTACTTTTCTTTTTTTAATTCGAAAGAATTAAAAAAATGAAAAAGTAGGTATTGACATGCGGTCGATGTCCGTCTGTCTGTCTGTCTGTCTGTCTGTCTGTCCGTACCCCCCTTCCAAAATCGGTTCTATCCATCGGATCTTAAAAATTCTTTTTTTTTGTTAGAAAGCTATGACCTCAGATACCCAACTTTCATACTTTTTGTCCGTCTGTCTGTACGTCCGGACGGACATAAATCTACTATCTGTCGGCGAATTTCCCATTGAATTAGCATTGAAATTCAATTTTGAGTCATTTAAATCACTGTAGGTATTGAAATGCGGTTGATATCCATCTGTCTGTCTGTTCGTATGTCTGTCTGTCTTTCCGTCTGTCTGTCCGTCTGTCTGTCCGTCTGTCTGTCCGTACCCCCCCCCCCTTCCAAAATCGGTTCTATCCATCGGATCTTAAAAATTCTTTTTTTGTTAGAAAGCTATGACCTCAGATACCCAACTTTCATACTTTTTGTCCGTCTGTCTATACGTCCGGACGGACATAAATCTACTATCTGTCGGCGAATTTCCCATTGAATTAGCATTGAAATTCAATTTTGAGTCATTTAAATCACTGTAGGTATTGAAATGCGGTTGATATCCATCTGTCTGTCTGTTCGTATGTCTGTCTGTCTTTCCGTCTGTCTGTCTGTCCGTACCCCCCCCCTTCCAAAATCGGTTCTATCCATCGGATCTTAAAAATTCTTTTTTTGTTAGAAAGCTATGACCTCAGATACCCAACTTTCATACTTTTTGTCCGTCTGTCTGTACGTCCGGACGGACATAAATCTACTATCTGTCGGCGAATTTCCCATTGAATTAGCATTGAAATTCAATTTTGAGTCATTTAAATCACTGTAGGTATTGAAATGCGGTTGATGTCCATCTGTCTGTCTGTTCGTATGTATGTCTGTTGTATGTCTGTCTTTCCGTCTGTCTGTCTGTCTGTCTGTCCGTACCCCCCCCCCCCCTTCCAAAATCGGTTCTATCCATCGGATCTTAAAAATTCCTTTTTCGTTAGAAAGCTATGACCTCAGATACCCAACTTTCATACTTTTTGTCCGTCTGTCTGTACGTCCGGACGGACATAAATCTACTATCTGTCGGCGAATTTCCCATTGAATTAGCATTGAAATTCAATTTTGACTCATTTAAATCGCTGTAGGTATTGAAATGCGGTTGATGTCCATCTGTCTGTCTGTTCGTATGTCTGTCTGTCTTTCCGTCTGTCTTTCCGTCTGTCTGTCTGTCCGTCTGTCCGTATTCCTCTTCCAAAATCCGTTCTATCCCTCGGATCTTAAAAATTCTTTTTTTGTTAGAAAGCTATGACCTCAGATACCCAACTTTCATACTTTTTGTCCGTCTGTCTGTACGTCCGGACGGACATAAATCTGCTATCTTTCGGCGAATTTCCCATTGAATTAGCATTGAAATTCAATTTTGAGTCATTTAAATCACTGTTGCCAAATCAACAATGGCATGAGAAACTTTATTTATTTAAACATAATTGAAGCAAAATAATATTTTCATGAATCAGTTTGGAATGACGTCATAAAATGTAACACAATTTGATTCTTTGATTATTAATTATTTATCTACCAAGAAAGCGGCAAGGCATACTTTTGCATGCCAATTATGCTTAGTTTTAATTTACATTTCTTATTTTTTAATGCAGTTCGGAGTAGTTTCATTACTTTTGTTATTAATAAATATTTAATTATTCTTCGAACTACAAATAAATCACGAGCAGATGATAAATAATATTTAATTAATTTGCGAAAGAATATTAAGGAAAATAGTTGATTTTGGCTTTTAGAAGTTTAAATTATAGCTGGGTGCTGTGTTTCGATTTTTTTTCTAATGTGTATAAATCTAGTGTAGAAACGGCTGTTGATGATATTTACTTTAGGAACCTAGTTTTTTTTCCCGATTAGAACTTCAGTAAGTATTTAAGTAACAGGAAAGTAGGCTATTTTAGTTCTTTATGAACTTCTTGTTTAAATATATATCTTAATTTAAAGTTTTCCATCTTTTAGAGAATCCAATTAAAGTCTTCCTAGAACTTCACTTTGCCACTGAATGAATTTTCTATAAACTTGAAATTTAGATTAGCTTCTTATTTTTTTAAAGATAAAACTGTTAACTGGCTAAGGTAGTAACTTAAAATAACTGTTAGATTAACAATGATATTTCAAAAATAGCAATATGGAATATTGATGTACAGAACTATGCAAAAGTTTAGACAATGACGTCATTTAGATGTAAAATTTCGAATTATGATAGAATTACAACAAGTAGGTTTGTAACAGAATCTGTTACTCAGCCCGCTTCCACACAACATTTGTGTTCAACGGGAAAAAAAAGTCGACAAACACAATATTAATTCTATTAAACGCTAAATTTGACTAGTTTCATTTATTTTATTTCGAAATTTTTTTGCATAAAACTAGAAATTTGTATGTCGCAAAAGTTTAGACACAAATACGAGATTATGCTAATTTAAAGTAGATAATGGCCTAATTTCGCATTTTTATTGATGAATTGCAATTTTTTTAATATGATAAATTTAAAAAACACGATATCCGGTGAACTAAAAATATTAAATAACAATATTGGTTCAATTTTACACCAAACAGACAATATAGCTACTTTAAAATTTTATGGTGAAATATTACTGCATATTTGCTTCAAATTTATAATTTAACATCTCTAAGACGAACCGAATGCCTACCAGTCCATTACCTTAAATTTTTGCTACGGATTCGTGGATTTGGAGACATTGGGCGATTTTCTTGATGAAACGTGCAGTCTTTCCCATATAAAATCACAAAATAGCGACATAGTCAATTGTTCTTTTTTGCACTTTAGTTTACAATGCAGAGATAGTCTTCTCTTCAAAAACGACAAAAAAAAGTATCTCATCAACGTTGTTCCCTCCACACCATTATAAACGTTCTTCCTTATATAGTACAGTCGAAATAGAGTTAGGGGGTAGAACAAATTGTAACAAATTATTCTTGTTGAAAATGGTAGGCAACATGCTTCTATAATGAACATACTAAAAATCGCAACCCGTACTGTCGCGCAAAATGTTTTTTTGGCCGCCATCTTGAATAAAAGTCAATTTAAAAAAAAAAAAATCACAATAAGCCATAATAATTCGAATTTGGTATCAAATTAAAGGAAATTTTATGTTGACAAAAATATGATAGTTTTAAAACTAAAATATATATACAACGATGATTTTGGAAGGGAACGATGGGAAAACGGCCGAAAAATTTCACTATTCGTGACAGAACCACCCCTTCATTATTGATATGTCCAATAGTGTGTTATTTTGCGATTCAAAGCCATACTTCAAAGAATAACAAACATGGAGTCCCCAATAATAAGCAATATTGAATAAACCCTTACGAAATGTACTAAAAGAATGGAGAAAGAATGACTGAAAGTCAACATGGAACCTGGATTTTAAATCATTCAAAATTCAGTGAAATAACTTATGCAATGAGTTTGCTGACCAGTGTTTTCCGTTGATATAATTGATGCAAAGATGACGAAAGATTTTGTCGATTTTTTATACCACAGTCTAGATATTCAAATCAAACTAACAAACCTTTTAGAGATGGAACTTTATTGAAAACCGACTAAGCAGTTACGATGAAACTATGGAAAAAAAGGACTAGTTATTGCTGGTGTAACTCATCGTATAAATTAGGTCGGTTACAAAAGGTTTCCTGCTTTTGCATCTCCTTGGATAATATAGTACAAGAATTTTTTTTCCAATTAAGAGTTATCTATATATTACCAACTTCATAATTTGACCATAACACTCGGCAAATGAGGAAAACGGACAAATATTTTGCAAACTTATTAGATTCCATTGATAACAATAAAATATTCACCAGTCTCCTTGTGCCCAGCAAAGTACTTATCCTACGTTTTTGTTTTGAGAATGGTGCATTAATTCACGTGGACCACTTCTACAACATTTGGGGATATCACAAGTCAATACTAGTATAATGTCAACATAATTTATTAAAAAATTGTAATAGTTTTTGATGGGTATGAAAAACCAAATATAAAATGTATGAAGCAGCCTCCTCCCCAGATTACGCATAAAAAAGGCATATGTTGTAATTGTATTTGATGAAAAATCACCTATAAATGTGAAGAAATGCATATTTCTTTCCAATTGCTAAAACAACGCTTTTGCAATATATTAGAGAAAGCTATTTAAAAGAAAGTGGTCTCTATCTCTCTCTCTATCTCTCTTTCTCTCTCTTTCTCTCTTTCTCTCTCTCTTTCTCTCTCTCTCTTTCTCTCTCTTTCTCTCTCTCTCTCTTTCCTCTCTCTCTTTCTCTCTCTCTCTCTTCTCTCTCTCTTTCTCTCTTTCTCTCTCTCTTCTCTCTTCTTTCTCTTTCTTCTCTCTCTCTTCTCTCTCTTTCCTCTTTTCTCTCTCTTCTCTCTCTCTTCTCTCTCTCTCTCTCTTTCTCCCTTCTTCGCTCTCTCTCTTTCTCTGCTTCTCTTCCTCTCTCTCTCTCTCTCTTCTTTTCTTCTCTTCTTTCTCTCTCTCTCTTTTCTCTCTCTCTTTCTCTCTCTTTTTCTCTCTTTTTTTTCTCTCTCTTTTTCTCTCTTTTTTTCTCTCTTTTTTCTCTTTTTTTCTCTCTTTTTTCTCTCTTTTTTTCTTTCTCTTTCTGTGTGAATGTGATACAAGTACAATAATCATAAAGGAAGAATTAAAAAAAAGCACAAGAAAGGCAAGTAACTGTAGTAGCTCATGATGCGGATATTTTAATGCTACCCTTCACCCATTCTACTAAGAATACTTATTAAATGAAATCTGCCATAAAATATTCTAAAGTTCGGGATATTCAAGCTTTTCAAATATCTAATAAGGGAGGAAGCTTTAAAAACTTTAGTAGCCCTTGTTTAGCTCTAGTGCGACGATTGTTCATAATAAAAAAAACCTTTAGAACCAATGCGCGGACAAAATGCAGTGTTTGCAATTTCTTGAAAAAAAAAACGGTTTCTTTGAACCGGTTACATTTTAACCGGTCTCTTTAGTGTTATTTTAAATACGTTCGGTTTAAAATAACACTAAAGAGACCGGTATTGAAAAATGAGCTATTGAAATTGACTAGCATCAAGGTGGAACGTTTATATAATGGTGTGGAGGGAACAAAGTTGATGAGACAGACTTTTTTTGACGTTTTTGAAGAGAGAGAGGACTATTATCTCTTCATTCTACTAAAGTGCAAAAAAGAAATATATGTCGCTATTTTGTGATTTTATATGGGAAAGACTGCACGTTTCATCAAGAAAATCTCCCAATGTATGTCTCCAAATCCACGAATCCGTGTCAAAACTTTAAGGTGATGTACCGGTATGCATTCGGTTCGTATTTAGAGATGTTAAATTGTAAATTTGAAGCAAATATGCAGTAATATTTCACCATCATAAAAGATTTAAAGTGGCTGTTTGGTGTAAAATTGAACCAATATTGTTATGAAATCTTTTTAGTTCACCGGACATCGTGTTTTTTTTTAATTTATCATATTAAAAAAATGCAATTCATCAATAAAAATGCGAAATTAGGCCATTATCTACTTTAAATTAGCATAATCTCGTATTTGTGTCTAAACCACTTTGTTTTGCAGTTCATACAAATTTTCTAGTTTTTGTAATGACGGCTTTTGTAATTCTATCACAATTCGTAATTTTACAGCTAAATGAATTCATTGTCAAAACTTTTGCATCGCATTGTATCTATGTATTAATTATTCTTTCCTAAAGTAAGCTTTTATCATATTATTACCACAGTAAATACAATTTGTGACTCACTGTAAACAGTTTCTTAATTCAATAATTTCGGCTAATTTCGCTTCGACGAAATTATTTTGAAATCGATATTCAGCCCCGCTGTTCACTAATAGAATTACGATGTAATAATAGTCTTTGTTTAAGTGATCTATCATTAATTTATCTATTTCGGCGTATTATTTACAGTACTTAAATATGATATTGGTATAATTTATTCATTTGCAAGAGATAATGATGCAAACAGTTTAAAAATAACGTAAAAATACATTTTAGGAATATAATAAATATGGATGAGAGCGAACTATGCAATTAGTTTATCTAACCCTCATCTCACAAGGAATTAGGTAGTCAAAAATGATTATTAAAATGAGTAAGAAAATATTTCAAAAAGTTTATACTAGTACGTAAAGTAGTGTAAGAAGAACTTTTAGAAATGGTACATATTGTGGCTATGCATTTTAACGTTTCGCGTAATGAACTGTAAGGTAAGATAAGAAGTTCTGAAAGAATAACCTACTTTCCTGTTACTTTAATACTTATTGAAGTTCTTATATGACTAATAGAAAATCTGATTTAAAAAAAAGTACAGAAGATAGTATTTAATGTTAGGAGAAAGCCGAATGGTCTGGTGGAAATCTCCACGATGTCAATACATTCATTTATTTAAAATTATTTCCAACTAAAAAACAAATTAGGTTAAACAAAAATCACTTATATTGATCGTTGAATTTCAAAGATACTTGACTGAATCAATAGTATTCATTGAAATAGAAAAATACTTGTTCACTAGAATTTCGATGTAATGATAGACTAAGACTGTAATGAACTGTAATGAAGACTAACTCAAAGTTAAGATAGTCGTGTTAGTAAAAAGATAGTTACGTAGAGTAAAAATATAGTTATACAGTTGTTGGGACTTTGTCACACTTTCACTTTTTGCTAATATAGCTCTGCACATTTGAGCAAATAGCGGGGTCTTTATTTTCCCGATTTAAAATGAACTAGTTCATTTAAAAATTAATCGGAGGAGTCGCCTGCGTTTTTTTACTGGAAGAAAATTCGTTTAAGAGTTTTTTTTTCTCGCTCGATGCATGTTTAATTTAAAATGAATCCTAATAAAACTTTGGACAGGTCAGAGAGGCATTCTATAAAAAAACATTTACACCAACTTTTTATCTTAATTTTTTTTAATTGAAAAAAAATGCAAAGTACAGCATACTCTTGGCATTCTGTAGAAGATGTAACTCGACACACAGCTCACCAATTATCACAATAATCGTTTCACAGTAACAAAGAAAACGGAGGTTATTTCTGAAGTGATGTAAACTCAACTACGTATATGAAATTTCATTTAATGATGCTTGTGACGCAAAATCTTTTTTGCTTAGGCGTGACATTCAAAAGAGATCAACTTTAAAGATACCCTTAAAAATAGGTACAACGATTTTTATCAACATGTATGGAAATCTGAATAATGCATTATCTTCATAAAAGGGCCCGATTTCGCCGATTTGAATAAAGCTTTTAAGCGTGATTAAAAGGCATGTTAAAAAATGAATCTTGTGTCTGTGTGTTTACTTTAGTATAGTTTAGACTTTAGCTATACTGTGGGATTATTCAAGCATTAAGTACTTGTATTAAAGAATGGATGTAGACAGATTAGCTTATTTACAAAGTCTCCTTCCTTTTTAAAAAAAATGTTTTCTAGCTTCAGTACATATACACCATGCACGATTCTAACTTTTGAAAGGGTTTCAACAATGAACTATTGAAATTGTGAACTGCATTATAATTAGGGTTGCCAGACGTACTGCATTTCACAGTACAGTTTAGTTTGTTATTTTACTATATAGCTGTAAAAATCGTGCTAATAGTCTGTTTTATTTTCATTTTTTTAAAAACAAAAACAACATAAATAAAATATAGTTTTTGAAAATTTAATGAATTGTTGAAAAGGTAATCACTGAAACAAATCTGGTCAGGCTAAATATAATAGTAACTAAAGTAATTATTCTGGGCACTATTTATAACTGTTACGAAAGTTAAGTATTCAGATTGTGAAGTATAATATCAGGCATGAGAATTTCCGCTTTTTGGCGGATTTCTGGTCATTTTCCGAATTTTTGACGATTTCCGCTTTTTCTTCAATTTCTTTTTGTTCGAAATATGGAAACTGAAGTCAAATTATTTTGATTGCCTCATCTCAACTGGTGCGAAAATACGTCTTGAATGTCATTTATTATCACTGTAAATCTTCTCTACGATTAAATTTTCTTATAGGCTTTTTGTTTCGGTCTCGAGTAAAGAAATTAGCCAATGCGAGGGTTATGCCTTCAATCTGAAGTCAAATCTATACATTTAGTACGCTTTCAACTTAGCCATCCACATCGGCATATCGTCACTTTAAGTTCCCACACGTGCTATCTCATTTTCTCAACTTTTCAGGAGAGCCGAAAAACGTGTTTGTTCATTTAACACCGGCTGTTCGGACTTTCTTGTTACATAATATCGGTCTGCACATAAAATCGGTCTAGATATATTATATGCAGACCGATATTATGTAACAAGAAAGTCCGAACAGCCGGTGTTAAATGAACAAACACGTTTTTCTTCTCTCCTGAAAAGTTGAGAAAATGAGATAGCACATGTGGGAACTTAAGTGACGATATGCTTCCGATGTTTTTTACAGGAAAAATAACAGAGAACTTTCAAACCCATTATTTTTATAATGTAGTTATAGTTCAAGACGGATAGTTCAACCAAACTTCAACACATCGCAATATTTGCTAGTTCGCAGCGAAATCGCCGTACATGGTTCGTACCCTCCTTGAAAAGTGCGTGAACTAAAAAAAGTTCATTTACAAGTCCTTAAAAACTCTTGGGGAAACATCCGTACTATTTATTGCAAAATCGGATCGGATCAAAAAACTTTCTGAACGTAATTTCCGAAGCATGTGATTACTACGCGTCATATTTAACCTGCGTTACGTGATACCATGATACTTTTTAACTCATATTTCTGTGTACATAGTCTTTAATAAATACTGCTGCATAGGCCGAGAATTTTCGGATAAAATAGCGTCTTAAAAAAGGGATTCGGCTCATACACGAGACGTCAAATTTTCCACAGCATTAACGCCACCCAAAATCATTCATTCTCGGTCTATTAAAGAAAACTAAACTTGAATTTCATTAAAAAACAAGTTTAAATTATAAATTTTAACAATAAAAGTAAAAAGTATATTTAAATTTTGAAGATGAATTAAGATTATTAAGGCGTTGCTTTAGTTCTGGCAGCACTAACAATTTTTACCACAGGCCGCCGCCACTGTACTTCAGCCTATACTCGGTTTTCTAATTTTAGACGTTTTTTTTATTTATAAAAAATTGGAGTTTCTTTATACAAGAATAAAGACGGTATGCTTATATATTCAGGTTTTATGGTGTTAGTAACTTCTAGTCTTTGAACTTTTCTGAAATGCCCCAGAACAGAACTGAAAAAGTGCTTAAATTTTTTCCCTAACAAGTGCATGAACCATGTAATTGTTTTAAAGAGAGAAGAACTAAATATCATTTTTTATTTTGTATGTGAACTATGGGAATTATAGTTTGTTTTGTGTTTTTGTAGAAAAACGTGATTCAAAAACAATGTGTAAGATTTTTTTTAATGTGAATCCTGTTTTCAAAGTTATTTATTTTATGTAATTAACATAACTTCAGTGAACAATAGTTGTTGATATTTATTTTATCTGTGTCCTTATCTGAGTGAGTTGTGTAAGGGAAGGTTTAAGGTAGAATTTGTAGCATCTTCTTCTTTCTATCCTTTATTCAGTAGAAATATGGTATTATGGCCTATACACAGAGAATTATTTATTGCTATTATGATAGTTTTTTTTAGGTACCCATTAATGCCCTGCAAATCAATATTTTGCAGATATTTAAAAAAAAATACTGTCCCTTAAAGTAGTAATTCCTACTTAATATCTAAAAGATTTCTGTCCCATCACGCTTTCAGCTTTTTTCATATTTTTGTGTTCTCATGCCTGTAATATATAAAACACTTAATATTGGTTTTTGAAACTTAAGATTGAATTACAATTTTTTAAAAATCTTTTGCAGTCCGATTGCATGATAGTATACAAGAAGAAGGATATCACTACCTAATATTTGATTTGTAAGTATAGTTATCTATATATGTATTTAAATTAGTATTCGACTATATAATTAAATTTTTGTATGAATAGATATTTATGTACTATTTGATAGTTTAAGTATCTTATATTTTGCACCGTTTCATATTTCTACTATTCATTTTAGAGTTACTGGAGGGGAATTATTTGAAGACATTGTAGCTAGAGAATATTATAGTGAGGCTGATGCGAGGTAAGTTGATCATTTGACCTACTTTAATAAAACAGTACTTTTAATATTATGCATAAGTATTGTTCTGTTTTTGTTATTTAAATTAATTTAAGTACATAGTTTTATAATAATTTAGATTGTTCTAAAATAGGGATATGTTTTTTGCTATTTTAGAGAATTTAAAAAAAAATCTAGAGTATTAATAAAATAAAATAATGCATATTTTAAATATTTTTAAAAATAAAGTTTGCATACGAAATTAATGTTTTAGTTATTTTGGTACTGTACTTCATAGTTACATAAATAAATAGTATATCATTTAGTAATTAACTTTTAAATAAAAGCACTAGTGGGAGGATTTTCTCAAAATGTTAGATTTTGCCAATAAAAATTGTGAAAAATTCATCGTCATATTTCCAGCAAAAGTGTAATCTATTTCAATTACACAATCGATCTAATTTCTTCTTTAAAATGGTTCAAATTTGGTTACAAATCTTGTCTAAAATGTATGGATTGAAGAGATTTAAACTTCAACTGCAATTGTTGACAGACACCAAAACAAGAATATTTAAAATATTTTAGAGCTTATTGAAACAGGCCGTACTTGACATTAAAAATTAGTACTGTATTGCAAAATGTATGTTTGGTCACTTTATTCTTAGTTCCTAAGTACCTACCTAGTTTACCTACCTGCAATGTGTTTGAATATATTTAGGGGGCCTGTAATAACATTAATCCTCTGGGGAATACATAACTCTGGAGGATAGAAACCTGGCTCTCAGGTTTTCCATCAACACACATAATATGTACAAATTGTATTAATTTAATGATTTTAATAAATTTTAATATTTAAGATATTTGGAGACATTTATTACCACTAGACTTTAGACGTATAATCTTTTAAAAAAATTACAAATTATCTTTTCAGTTAAAAAGTTTTACTCTCTCGTACAGTGAAAACAAATTTACACTTCAGCCAATTTGCTTATCAGAGAATTAAAATTTATCACACACTGAATTTCAAATTTCAATAGCTCCTAACAAACTGTAGAAGAAACTTATTCAGCAAACCAAATTATACTTGTGCAATAATACTAGATTTTTCTTGTTTATTGGAAGTTACTTTTTATCCATTTTTTATCCATCTACAGTTTTTATTATGAGCACTTAGTTTTTATGATGTTGAATTTAAAATGGTGTATTCAAAAAAAATCTATGAATTAATGATTATAAATTATTAAGATAGTCATAATATAAATGATTTCATTTCTGTGTAAACTTGGTGATGTAAATTTGTTGCGAGGTTGACAAATGAGAGTTGGAGAACAGTGCTGACACTTTACCTATATTTCATATTTTTTTTATGCAGTTTTGTTATAATATTGTGATAGTTATGCATATATATTACTGACTGTAAATATTTTAATTTTTTAATTAAAATTAATCATTGAATTATAATATAAATATTATTATGAAAGGTATTAACCAGGGACACAAAATTTAACGCTTTGAGAAAGTCACCTATTTGTTCATTTTATAATGGGCTTGTTTCACGGAAGATCTGGCATTAGCTATGCGGTTTTGTTTGCATGTCTATTTTGAAGTCTTCCAACAGTATTGCCACCCGTTTTAGGAGAAAAACTACGAAAAAATACCATTTAATTCTAAAATTACAAAAACATTCCATAAAAATACTAGCAAAGTGTTTCACGTTTTTTTAAAGTCACTAAAAAGATTCCAAAATGCAGCTAGTATTTTTACGATATTTTTTTGTAATTTTAGAATAATTCTAAAATAAATTCTAAAATTACAAAAAAATATTGTAAAAATACTAGCTGCATTTTGGAATCTCTTTAGTGACTTTAAAAAAACGTGAAACGCTTTACTAGTATTTTTATGGAATGTTTTTGTAATTTTTGAATTAAATGGTATTTTTTCGTAGTTTTTCTCCTAAAACTGGTGGCAATACTGTTGGAAGACATCAAAATAGACCATAGCCCCCTACATATAATGCCATCCAAGCTTGATCAAAATTGGAAGTCATGAGAAAGCTGTCAATAGATGGCGCCATCACGCAACAACGTGCATGTGTTGTTGTTGTTTGTTTACATCCAGTTCGCTGTGATTAGGAATTTTGGTAACGAGTTCGAAATTTATAATTTTTTTTGTAAACTTTTGTAAATGCTACAAATAATGGCTAGTTTTTTTGCATCATACCATCCTATAAATCAAAGAAAGAACACGGTGTTTCTATATAGGAATGCCTACGAAATGGAATATATTAGGTAAATAATTTTTACAATTAGTATTCTTTTTTTGGTGAAAATTTACTATTCTAAATATTTTTACTCTTGAAACTTTTTATAATGAATTAATTATTATTATTTGTTTTTCCCTTCCTAATATATAGTTTAAACACACATTTGCTTTTGTTCTTCTTTAAATGCACTTTATAGTTGATGAGTTACAAATTTAAATGATCTATCTCATTTTAAAATTTTGTTGTTGTTCGAAGTTATGGTATTATTATTCAGGGACTGTTATTCTTAACAGAAGCATTTTTAATAAGTGTTATAGTATTTGTTAATTTTTATTTAAGAAGCCAAAACTAATTTTTTTTAATAATGTAACTTCTGAACAAGATTCTCATTACTTGTATTTTAGTCTCCAGTAGAATATTCTTATACGGGGATTTTAAATTTATAGTTCTATAGCGTTTTGTTTAAAACAGTTAAAAAAAACAAAGAAACTCGTTACATGATTATGTTTTTTAAAAAAATATGTGCTTGCTGTTTTTAGCTTTTTAATCTTAAATTTCTAAAAATTGTGATTTTTGGCAGATATATTCTGTAACAGTTTTTACACTATTCAAACATTATGAAGACTGAAGAGGGATTTTTTTAAAATTTAAAATGGTATTTTATGAATTTCTCTGGCAAATAATATTGCTTGGAAGCAGAAACAAAATAAAAAAATAACTCATTTGTTTATTCTGTTACTTGTACCGAACGGTATTCGAAATAGCCCGCTGGATCCGTCATTCACCGCGAATTGCGAATACATTCCTACTAAAATATGCGAACGACTACCAAGAAATGGCGCGACCAGAGTACTTTTTGAGGACAGCCTGTGAATCCATGTTATTTCTCGAGTTTAGATGGCATTCTATGTAGGAGGCTATGAATAGACATGCAAACAAAACCATATTGCTATTGCCAGATCCTCCGTGAAACAAGCCCATTGTAAGATTCAATTGAGTTTTAACTATTTTCTGACATAATCAGTTTTTTTTAATTTCTCATAACTATTTATTTTAACTGTTCATATTTTAAATAAACTATATTGTCATTCTTTTAGTCACTGTATACAACAGATACTTGAAAGTGTTCACCATTGCCATGTAAATAGCATTGTGCATAGAGATCTCAAGGTAAGGGATCAGGTACTTTTTAATCTTCTCCCGACACCCTAATAAAATCTAATTAATATTTTCTTTATTTAAACACATTTTTTATACCAATGGCCTTGAAACTGTTTTCTGAGGTATTAAGACGTTCCTACTGCCTTCGATTTATGTCTCAATTG
Source organism: Oedothorax gibbosus (assembly GCA_019343175.1). Classification (NCBI taxonomy): domain Eukaryota; kingdom Metazoa; phylum Arthropoda; class Arachnida; order Araneae; family Linyphiidae; genus Oedothorax; species Oedothorax gibbosus. The sequence continues at coordinate 326,857 of JAFNEN010000472.1, forward strand.
CTACTGTTCCCATGTGACATCGATACACCAATCAAAAAAGAATTTATTTTCATTCAACGGATCTGTTGCAACTTAAGACCTGAAGCATGCCCATTGTAATTTTTGCAAGGAAACACATCCATTTTAATATTTGGGTCATAAATGCATTAAGAATTCAGACTTCAAAACACAGAAAGTTGGTTGAAATGACATTTTTTCAAATTATGCGTGATATTATGAAAAAATGATGTGTTACAAATTTTTTGATGTTGTATTGTTTTGAAACTGTGGATTGTTTAACTGTGGTAAAATAATTAGTGATATGACTAGTTATTATGTTATGTTTGAATGAACAAAGAACTTTAAACCATAAAAATTAAGAAAATTAATAGAAAAAATCATCAATTTAGTTATGTTGGTTCGTCCAGAATTTGATCTAAAACTTTAAGACATGTAGTAAAATGAAATAAAAACAAAGCATCCATTTAAATGGATGTCGGGTCTCAAGAGGTTAAAGATCTCTAATTCTGAATACCAATTTCACTATAAACAGCTTTAATTCAATTTCAAACTTTAACACATCAACTCACCTTTTAGTTAACTAAGTTTAGCAACTTGAATCAATATTTTAAATGGTTTCTTATTTTATTTTGAGAAAAATCCAAATTGCATATTTTATTAGGAGAATCCAAACTTATGTAATACACTTACTTTAACTTCAATATTAATTACAAAAATTTGGATTTGAGTTCTAAATTTCAAATTTGATTATTATATAATTTTTTTCTACAATATAACTTATTTTTTTTTATAAAAAATTGTAATAGGAAAAAAAAATTGTCAACAATTTAACTAAATCAATAAGATATCTTCTAGTATTTTTCAAATAAGTATTAACTGTTTTAAGTATGTTATTTTTAATATATACTTGTTTTAAATGAAATTTTGAATGAACTACATCCTGGGGCTTTGATATAATGTTTGATACATGTGTGACACTTGTCTGTGGAAATTTTAGTTTGGAATGTGAAACTTCTAACTCTTAGTTATGGCAAATTGGTGACAAGAAAAGGTTTTGATAATACCTTATAATATTTACCTCTTGTAAGTGTGGAAGCGAAAAGGTAGTTTAAATGATAGAGGAATGTAGTTTGAGTCAATAACTTTTTTTCCTCCATAGTGCATGATTTTTTATTTACTTGAATATTTTGATGAGCAACTAATAATTCTTATCTTTGCGTTTACATCTACATAAAATGGCATATGTTTCTGTTTTAATTTAGCCTGAAAACCTTCTATTAGCAAGTAAAAGCAAAGGTGCTGCTGTCAAGCTAGCCGATTTCGGGCTAGCAATTGAGGTTCAGGGAGAACAGCAAGCTTGGTATGGTATGTATCAAATAAGTTTTTTTATTGACTTTTTAAAATCTTGTCATACTATTTAAGAGACAGTGAGACATAGTGAAAAGTTTTTACAATAAGCATTTCAAAATGAATGTTTATTTAATTTAATAGCAACTTACTTGAGAAATATCTTATTTTTAACTTGTAGGTTAACTAATTGTACTGTGCACAGTACAAACTAGTAATATAATTCACTCATTATATAAATGACAAAATATGAATGGTAGAATTTTAAATTCCAGTTTAATCTATTTTTTTGCATGAAACAATTTAGGAATATATTGATTAAAGTCAATTCTGCAAACTGTAATAGTATCATACAAATTCATCTGAGTAACTTGTTATGGTTGTTTTATCATTTTACTAAGTGCTTATGACACAAATGTGTTAAATAGGTTTTGCTGGAACTCCCGGTTATCTTTCACCAGAAGTGCTTAAGAAAGATCCATATGGCAAACCTGTTGATATATGGGCATGTGGTAAGATGCATGATATATATCTATGTACAATTTGTATTCAATTAAGACACTTTACATGCATTAATATTGTTTTAATTATTTGCAATAATAAATCTTGGTTACTATCTACTTCCAGGTGAATTTTACCAAATTAATGATTATATGCAAAATCCCATATATATATTTTAGAATGGCACAAAAAAAAACCTGAATCGCAAAGAGCAAGTAAGAGTTTTAATGTAAGACCACCTCTGAAACTTTTCAACAGGGCTGGTTATTTACAATCTTAACCCATCACTGTACTATCTGCCATATGTAGCACAGACCTATGTTTAGACCTATAAAGCAATGGGTTTATTTTTCAAGCAATACTTCATCCTTTTAAGAAATGTCAACCAGTGATACAAGTAATAAATTCTACTAAAAAATAGGCTAAATTACTTTTAATCTTTTTTTCTGTGCTGATTGACTGGGTTGGTTAGTCCTAATTAGATTACTTTGCATGCATTGAGTGATGTTTGTAGAAAAAAGTGTGTGTAATTGCCTCAAACCAGTGTATCTTTTTAAATAAAGTATGTAGTTACTTTTTTCACATTTTGGGGCATTTTTAGTTTAATACTTTCAGATAAATCAATGATTTGGGTGGCAAAGAATAAACACAGAATTTTTTAAATAATGTTCAAGTTATCTGGCCAACTGAAGAGATTAAATCAGAGTTTCTATGCCGAAAAAATGATCGTGCAGTGAATGTTTAAGTACTGTAACAGGATAAAGGTCTCGTTTTCATCATGCGACTAAAACCAAAAAAATATTTTTAAAAGTTTAAGAAACATGCATACTTCTTTCAAATAAAATGTTATGTTAATATACTGTTGTAGGATTATTAACCAATTAAACCAACTTTTAAAAGAAGTTTTCGATTGTAAACGAATTTCTTATTGGGAGTTAACAAAAGTTTCACTATATATTTTTTGTATCAGCATTCATAATTGCATTAAAACAATCTTATTTTAACAATTCAGGTGTCATACTATATATTTTGTTGGTTGGTTATCCTCCTTTTTGGGATGAGGATCAACACAGATTGTATGCCCAAATTAAAGCCGGAGCTTACGACGTATGTATAAAACTGTAAAATTTTACCTTGTATCTGTAGTGTGTGTATTTTCTAGATAAATATATTTTATAACATTCATACTTCTTAAAGTTTAGACATTACTTTCCTGCAAAAATCAGGTTATGCATAGGTTAAAAAAACCCTGCATTTTAAAACTGTTTAAGTGTCCCCAAAAATCCCTTTATTTTGAAGAAGACCCTATTTTATTTTCCAGACCTTAAAAAGTTAGCTATGCTATTATAAATTTGTAAAAGTTTGAATCCAATTTTATTCTATTAGTCTATAATTTAATTAAATTGTCAGTTTATTATTTTTACCTTCTGAGCCTTCGACCAGCCTTTTCTGTAATTTATGCACCTGTTTTTCCAGCAATAATAATAAATTTTGAAATTTTATAAATAATAAATTTTCATTAATATTCTACTTCATTCTGCCAGAAAAGATTTTAATATCATACCTTCAAAAATAAACCTACATTTGAATTTTTAAACTAATAATTTATTTGAAAAAAAACAAATTTAAAATTTATGCAGAAAAAACAACCCTACATTTTTGGCCATTTCCAGGCCAACCTTCCTCAGAAGGTTAATTATACAATTAGTACATTTGGATATAAAATAAAGGCAGTTATGTAAGTGAAAGGTAAACTTATCATAATAATCTCAGGTGCCTGCCTCCAAAGCAGTGACAAATTGCTATATTTCTTATTATTTCAGTATCCTTCGCCTGAATGGGATACAGTTACTCCTGAAGCAAAGAACCTCATAAACAGTATGCTTACAGTAAATCCTGCAAAGAGAATTACAGCTTCTGAAGCACTTAAACACCCCTGGATCTGCGTACGTGTTTTTTCAAAGTGATTTCGTATCTCCACCATGTTTTATAACTTTTCTTTTGTGTATCTGATTAAGTAATTTATTGTTATTTATTTCAGCAACGAGAGCGTGTTGCTTCTACCCTTCACAGACAAGAGACTGTTGATTGCTTAAAGAAATTTAATGCAAGAAGAAAGCTTAAAGTATGTATTTTTTTAGTTTTGCAGATATAAATTTTTCACCCATAATGTATAATTATTTAATTTTTATGTATGTGTGATATAATATTTTTAATTTTTAAATTGTTAGGATAAAAATCTAACCATCACCTCCAAGACAATCAATTGGCTTGTTTCTGGTGGCAAAATACCTTCAAGCTTTCATTCTTAGCTTTCCTGTATTTGGTGCTCTGTTCCCACATGACATTGTTTCACCAATGTCAGCTCGAAATATTTATTTTCATTCGGCATTTCTGTTGCCATTCACGACCTGAAACATACCTATTGATTATTTCTTGATCAGATTTGGCTTTCTATTCTTAAATAATACATATTTCTAAATCAAATGCTGAATTTGTCTTTTTTTTAAAACTCAAGACTAACTGAAAAAAGAATTGCATTTGTATTTAGCTAGTCTGTGGTTAGTTATTCCACTTAAAGAATTGATTTTTAAACCTGCAAGGTTTATTAAAATCTAGAATTTTAGAAGAAAACCAGATTCTCACAGCAACACAGTAGTTAAGGCATTTTTTTAGTGTTAATTTATAATTACTATTTTAATGTTAAATATTTAATTGCTTTATCTAAATTGTCTTTTAGTTTACTTGACTAATGAGAAATTTATTGTATCCTTTAAATTCTATTATATTTATATGCTCATTAAGTTATGACATCTTAAAGAAACATTTATCCTTGAAAAATATAATTGTAGTTAAAAAGGAAACATATGTAACATTCACAGAAAAAAATATACTTTGTTTTAAATGTATGGTTGTGATTTTAGGGTGCAATTTTAACTACCATGCTAGCGACAAGAAACTTTTCTAGTAAGTACAAGTTTAAAATTTTCTTCTTATATTTTTTTAATGTAAATGCAATGCTTAATATAAGGTTATATATAGGAAAAAAATATGTATTTATTAAAGCAAATGTTTAATTGGGGATCTAGGTAAACTAAAGCTCTATTTTATCTGTTTCTTTAATTGAAATTAATTTTTTAATAATTATTTTAGAATTTTAATTGTCAACATTTTACCATGAAGAATAGTAAATTCTAAGTGTTTTTAAGAAAAACAAATTTGGGTATTGAATTATATGAAATTCTAATTATAATCGGTAAAAGTATTCTAATTCTTATGAAAATTTTTTGTGCTTGGTCTCTGCAGTGGGAAGTGAGTTCAACATTGTTTCGCCTGCTTTTGACTCTAATACATAGATGTGTACATACATATTTCAATCATGCTTTATCCAGTTAAAAGCGCTTTGCGTAATTTATCTTTGCAGCTGCAAGTGGGCATGCCAATTCTCTTAAGTCTATTCTTTTTATCAATAGATTCCTACTTATACTTAACTAATCTTAATTTAAAAATACAGGCACGAAAGTATTACATAAAAAAATGGACCATTTTGCTTAAAAATAATTGCAATTTAATGTGTGGTTTATTAGAATGAAACCACTTTTTTTCTTATTCTAATATAATATGAGTTATTAACAATCTGTTTTATTAAAATGACAACATATTATGAACTTAAGTATGTTTCTGCATATTTTGTTAAAGTTCTTTACGAAGCCTATCAATTGACGTGTCTGTGTTGTCAATTTAGTTTAAAACACAGATAGTATGATTCTTTTAATCTAAACAATTTTTTTGAAATTGTTCAGATTCTAATTTTGTTTTGAATTTGTACCTTTTTTGCTTTTAAGGTGCTTTTTAAGAGATGTAATCATAAGTTTAGGGCAACAATTTAAACAATCTCTATTGCATATGTAAACTTATAGTTTATAGAACAATTAATAGTCAAGTCCTTTTTCTCAATGAAACATTTACCATGTTATTGTCACAATGCAAACTTTCATGCCTGTAAATGTAATCAAATCAATATTTTTTCAGTGCTCTTAGAGTTTATGCTTAATCTACAAAATCTTATTTTAATCTTGTCTGTATTAAAATTTATCCTCAATTAAATAGCATTTATCTTTGCCTTTGGTTTTTAATTTCTATCAATTTTGCATTTTTGTCTGTTCTGCATGATTTACATTGCATATTTATGACATTATGTTATTTTAATGTTATAATTTCTTATCTGTTTTTACAACATTTAAGGATTTATGTATTATGAAAAAAAATTACTTTAGTTATATATGTTTGCATTAAAAAAATGTTATTTTTAAAATTATTTATTAAAAATTTTATGAAGTATTTATATTTAAGTTTTTTATTAACCGTTATGTTACATACATCCTATTGTTTCATATGTATTCTTAACTTTAACTCTAGCCCTTTTAAGATAGTAATGAAAATTATCATGACTGTAAAGAAAGATTGTAAAAATAATATTTTGTTAGACGTACTTCATATTTTGTTATACACTTAGGTATTGGTATGTTATAAAGCAATTAAAATCTTATTGTGTAGAGGCACAGTTTTTATTGATAAACATAATTGGCCATGATTTAAATTCAAAATAAGTAACAAATTTAATAAGTTAGATGCAAGTAATCTTGATTGGTTGCATCGAAAGTATTATGTCATTTATAGGCAACCCACTGATTTGGGAAATAACTAAGTTTCATGTACAAAAAAATCTCATTTAAATTCTTTTTGATAAAATTAATTACTTTTTGTTTCAGTTTGAATCAAATTCATTTAAGAACTTATTTTAAGAAGCATGATTTATTAACTTTCTGAAATAATATGCATGATTTTTTTAAAATTCTTCTTTAAATCTTATTGTCTTATGAAAAAAAATGATTTTTAGTTGAAAGTTTGAAAAGTTTATTGTTATTATAAAACAGAATTTTCATGATTTTTTAAAAATTGAATACTAAGTAATTAAAAAGGTTTAAATTGAGAATCTTTATTGAATTGAAATGATTTTTGTTGTTTTAACACAAAAAAATGGTTGAAAGTTGTTGTGCAAAAATTAAACCAAAAATTTAAAGAGAATTTTCATTATTTAAAAAAATATTTATTTCTTCTTAATTTAACCCCTTTCGGAGTAGTGGTAGTAAATTACGACCACCTAACCATTTGTTACACAAAATCTTTGATCTTCCCCTTGGCAATGATTGGGGTGTTAAAATTTGTGACGAAGGTGGATAAATGTGCAAACATGGCAAGCACACCGAATCATTATTTTTTATGTTATGTTAGAGCACATACTCCTGCACAGTATGCAGTGTCAGGTACGCTATGGAAAATCATTGATTGTTGCCTTGTAATTTTTCGCCATAAAAGTATCATGTTTGAAGAAATTTTTACTTAATCAGAGGACAAGGAATAGAAATGAGTTTGGATTAAAAATGTAACCAGTTGTTTCATCACCAAAGCCGTTGAGCACGTGAATATCTCGGGTTGTTATTATATATATTTTTGTTAATTCAAGAAAACATCTAGGATCGTAGTATGAGGTTCATCTTGGTTTGGTGTGGTTTTGGTTGGATTAACAAAGTAGTATTGCTACACGAGAGCCATTGGGGGCATAATTTTAAACCACGGTAAAATGTAGAGGTTGAAACCTGAGATAAGTTCACCTAGGGTCATGTAGTTCAGGTTATGTGACATACTATAATGTTTGTCACAATAGTAAATTATAAAGAGTATTTGCTATAAAAGTATGTAACATGACCTATTTAATTTATGATAAATTCAATATTCATTTGATTTTTTAAATACATTTTTAATATTCAGTATTTTTTTAAATATGGTAATTTGTAGGCTCTCACATTAGTAACTTTTACATGAATTAGAATATCATAAATAAACTTGCTGCACAGCCGTATTACAGATCAGATGCTATGGTCATCTCTATGTAATTGTTGGCAGGTCTCTGGAACAAATCTAATACGATTAATTGCAAATTGACCATGGTGGTAACTTTAACCCTTTCAGTCCCAGTGATGCCATTTGGCATCATCATTTTTCTGATCATAATTTAAAAAAAAAATAGGGCTGACATCTATTGGGATTAATAAAAAATATTTTCGAATAGAAAAAAGTTTGAAGAATCGAATGATGTGCTTTTTGATATCATAAATGGCTATAGACGATCAGAATTTTTTTTCTAAAATGATGCCAAATTGCTCTTGGGACTGAAAGGGTTAATATTAGCAACCCTTTAGTTTCTACCTTCACAAACAGTTGATGACCAAACTAACAGAACTTGCCTGGCATACAGGTTAAAAGTGATTTTTTTGGTTCTGTGCTTTAAGTGTTAATTGACTGTGCTGGAAGGGGTTAAATAGGCAAATGAATCTTCTAAAATTTTTTTTTATTTATCTAACAAAACTATTAATCTCTATAGCTTAACTTCTACCTTATCTGACAATGTGTTAGAATAGATATTTAAAAAAAAGTTTTATTTTTAGGTCGTAGCATGGTAAATAAGAAATCCGAAGGTGGTTCGCAAGTGAAGGAATCAACTGATAGCAACGCTACGTTGGAAGAGGATGACATAAGAGGTAAATTATTGATCGTGCATAAGTGTTGATGGGTGTTAGCATTCAAAAGATATATTCAGAATTAAGATTTTATAAAAATTTTAGTGCCTTAAGACGTTTTTAAGTATCCAGAAATATTTCAGTCAAATTTATCCAAAGTAAAGTTTGCTGAAAAGATATTTAAGAAGTGCAGTTTTCATGGTCTTTTTAAGTAATGTTAGTAGCTTTCCCATTTTTAACTTGCTTCAAAATATAAATGTGTGAAACGAATTAAAATATTTTCACGATTTTTGTAATGAGATGATTATCTTTGTTGGTATATTTTCATCATTTTAGTTTTCAGAATTTATACTAGTAAACAAAATAGTTCAGGACTTCAAATAAATATGTTATCATTTTAAATTTAGCTTAGATATTCTTTTTAAAATTGTGTGTATTTTAGTCATTTGTTTCATAAAATGAGAAGCATTTAGTTAAAAAAAATTAAGTAGCTTTTTTTACAGATATATTTATATGTTAAAAATATTTAAGGTAAAATGTCCAGTTTTATTAAAAAAATATACTAAGAATACAGCATTTTTTTTTTCTATTTTTATCCATATAAACACATTTTTAGATAAATTCAACATGGAACCATTTTTTTTAAGTACATATAAGCTGCAGTTGCTTAATGCAGTAATATTGTCTATGGCATTTATGATTTTTGTTGATTTGTGTTTGTTGGTATTAGGTATTAATGATAATGTGTTTGTATGTCTTTTTTTTTTTCTTATGAATTTTATTGAAATTTTGCTATATTTTTCCCTTTTTTTTGTTTTTTGCATTTAAATACTGGTGTGGAATGCTGTTATTTAATACCAGTATTTATTTTTGTGACAATCTGCTGCAAGTGTTGTGGTAAAATGGCTCAGGAATGGCTGTCATACGATTTCTCTTCGATGCTTTTTGTTTGCTAGAGTTCATTTTTTATTTTTTCTACTTCATTTTTCTTTCCTATTTTCTTTCTTCTATTCAGAGGGTACTGCTCATTCTGGCCCCGAAAGGAGCAAAACAGTTATTCAAGTTGAGCAAGGTATGAACTGTTCTATGTATGCAAGAGCCTTATGTTCATTTAAGTGTTTTTGCTTTGCATGTTGTTAAGAACTTTGCATTGCTGCATCCATTATGCATATTTGTTCTTTTTCAGGTATTTTTCAAACTGCATATTCTAAATCAAAGCACTGCCTTGTTATTTTAAACTTTTGCATTTAATTGCACTGTGTATGAAATGTAGTTTTTGCATTGTGTTCATTACTTAATGAAATCAGAGTAAGAATATATTTTACAAAATATATAGATTTGTTCCAATTTCTTCTTATTTTGAAGTCCAAATGTTATCAGGTGAAAAAAAACATTTCTAAAATAGGCCATTTTTGTAAGTTATAATGGTTCTAAATTGGTAAAAAATTTCATTTTTATTTATAAAATATTATTTTCTTTACTTGTATGTCCCAATTGTTTGGCTGGCATATTTCAATAAGATAATGATTTCATTAATAAACTAATGTTACCAAATCAAGAAATTGTGTAGTTTAAGGATATCATCAAGTTTATTATTATTTTTTATAAAAGTAACAGGAAAGTGAAACTGCTTCTTCCTAAAACTTCCAGAAGGCAATTGGACTAAAGCAAAACATGCTGGTCTTTTGGCGCATATCTCAAAAATAGCATTGTAATTATGAAAGCATAGGTATTTGGTTTTTAATAGCCTGATCAAAACTATTAGTGGAAGGCATGTATTGGTATTTGAATAAAAACTAACAATTAAACATCAACTAGTTTAAATTTACCCTACCTGTATAGCATTAGTCTCAATTACTTGCTTTGGAATGACAAATTGCATTTAGTAATTGTTAGTATAAACAAATATTTAACTAATTTGGTTCAAGCAAGCAGATATTCAATAACTTTAGTATTTATTGGCCCCCCCCCCCCTTTCTATACATTTTGTTAAAAATTAGTGATAGTTTAAATGTCAACAGATTAATGTGATAAAATGGATCCCTAACTTATAGTTTAAAAGTGTTACCTGCAAATGTTTTTGCAAATTAAGGTTTTTTAGTTATTAATTTTTAATTTCCCAATTTAAAATTATTAGTTCCCATCAATTAAACATGTTGGTGATTCCATACCACATTCTAGTGGTTTTGGTAAGGGTCTTCACAACATTTTTGTGCTATCGCAATTTAAAAAATACAACGTACTTGTACGCATGACACCTAAAAAGAGTTATTGGACTGATGTCATATTTATAAATATTTTTGAATTGTAAATTTTTTTTATTACCCTATGTATAGTTTTTTTACATCTTTGCAATAACAATAAACAATATATTTAAAAAATAATAATGTTACTTATAAATAGGTGTATGAGAAATGAATGGGAAAATCAAGTATCATACTCTGTTTTGATTAAGTGAAATAATTCCAGTGAATGAGTTTTTTAAAGTTACCAACGTTTAATATCAACTGACTGAATCAATTAATGTTTGAAATAAAAAAGTTGCCACACTGCTTTTGAATTTTATACTAAAACAGGTTTTTTACTCCTTATTTAACACAACTTTACATTACATTGACATCTGCTGTATTGGCACTACATTTGTAAATTTTTCGTCGTTAACAAATTTTTTTACATTTATATATATAAATTTATAGTCCTAATCTTAAAGTATAACTTTAAAAAAAATCTTAAAATTTAATTATGTAGTACAATAACCCCTCGTTAGGTTATGCTTCTTGTGGGACTGACTAACCTAGTACTTGATATAATCTATTGTATGATATAGTGAGCTACATGATTGATATTTATTGTGCATATGATTTATCTATCTATGCATTCTTTAAGCTGTTTATGCCTAATATAGGACGGTTAAATAAAATCGTATTATTAAAAATAAATTATATTTCAATAACAGTTCAATCAAAAATAAATTACAAGTATGTTTTCTAACTTCACATTATGTATTTTTTAATTTGGAAAGATTTTAAAAAAGTATTTGAACTAGTTTGATTCATTGGTTTATGTTTTAAAAGTTTTTTGTTTTAAAAAAAAAGGTTGTTCAAGAATTTTCAAACAAAATCAAAACAAATCGAATTTTGAATTTTTTAAGGTAGTGGTTAATCTTCTGACATTTAAATTATCACATTCAAATGGTTAATGGAACAAAATGCAGTCAAATAAATAAAAATGTCAAGTGGATTGATTCATGCATGGTGTTTCCGAGGCAGTTTTGTTAGGGGAGGGTAAAATAGTAATGTACTATTTACTTAACTAACCATAACTTTTTTTATTTATTGATGATGGATTGCAAATATTACCCATTTCAGAAATTTAACTTTAAGATTTTATAGATTCCAATCTTAATTACTGAACTATTGCAAAATAATTGTTAGTCAAGTTTTTATGTAATACAATACTATTTTATCCTTCCTTTCTTTCTCCCAACTACCAGGAAAATAAATATGAAAAAAATCGCCCTATTTTTTTATAGTGGTAATTTTCCCACAACATTTTGTCCTTTTAACTCAAACTCTATTACTGCCAGTGGGTTTTGTTAACCATTAATACATTGTTTTACAGTTATGTATATTTAGAGCTTTTGAAACTAATTGAAATTTATTGCCATTGTGAAACTGCATCAATTATAGTGAATGGTAATGCAAGATTTAGAAGTAGAGTGAATTAGTACAAAGTTATTTGCAAAACATTGTTTTATTTTGCATATATGCCATACATGTTGATAATGAAATCTAATAGGTTATCATTATTCCACTAAGCAAGATTTTATATTAATTATGACTGTTGTCTGCATGGCTGAAACTCATTGTCTTTAAAGTTATGACCTTATATTGAGTAAGGACCCTGGCTTTGCATTGTCTTGCTTTAGATGTTATTTGGGTTTAATATAGAAATTTGTTTACTTCTAATATGTATAACTGACTACTTATTAAGTGTATGTAAAATGTGTTTAAAAATATTTATACTTGTTGATTACACTAATTTTTTTTGTGGCTTCTCAAAAGCAAAAAGAGATCCGATATATAATATAAAGTTAAATATATTAGAATTGTTAAGTAGTTCAAATACTTCACTGTTCTACCTACTTTTACTAAAATAAAGTTGTGTGTCTGTGTTAAACTGCATGTAATGTGAAATGGTTTTACTTTATGAAATATGATCTACTGTAAAAGACCAATACATTATTTGCTTTTCTTTTAATAGTTAAAAAAACATTAATGTTACACAAATCTCATGATTGTGAAATGTATTCAATTAAGTTTGATGTTCTATGTTCATTCTAATGTACTACTATTAATCTAACTAATTATTAATGAAGAAAAACATTATCACTGTACTTTTGATGGCTTAATATTAATACGAAACTCCATTAACAGAAAGCATAAAGTAAAAAGAAGGTAATCCCTGTAAAATGTTTACCTCATTTTTCCCCCACTATTCCCCCGCCTTTTGTGGAAATGAACCCTTTTTTAACATTAAGCAACTTATAAAATTTATACACTAACTTTTAAAAATATGCATTAAAGTTAGTTTATACTTAACTTTTCAATTTATTTCTAGCTTTACCTAATCAAATAGATAGTATAAATTTTAAGATTGACTCTTTGCTGACAGATCATATTTCAGTGAATGCATGATGAAAATCTTGTTTTATGCATCAATGTTTCCTTATTGCACGACCCTTAGATTAGGTTTTAAAAGAAATTCTGGGGCCTTCCTTTTTTTAAAAAAATTAAATTAATCCTTCCAAAATTAAGTCTGTAACTGTACATTAAAACTTTTGGCTTGTTGGAATATAGTTAAATGTTGTTGGTCAGTTTATTTTTTAAAATATTAAACTTGAAAGCAAAGTTTTGGATGGTGACTTGCGGGTGATATTACAATTCTGTTTTGAATTGTAAAAATTAAATAATGCTTTTTTAAAATTATTTTAATTTGCTAAATCATCTTGTGATTTAAGTAAATATTCTGCTATCATTTAAAAAAAAAATATATTTATTTAAAATTCTATACAGAAAAATAATTGAATTTTCCCCCCGGAGGATTTTTAATTCTGTGCATATACTAAACATTTTCAAGCAGTCTTATAAATTTTAGTTTTTACCTTGAGATACCCCTTATATTCTTTTATAAAAATACGTTCCAAACAAATATTTAAAAGTGTTTTTTTAACAAAGAATTTTTTGAAAAATAGTTGTCTAATATTTGCTAAACGGCACACCAATTTAGGGGATTTTAAAGTGTTATGCCCTAACTATGCATATATTTTTGTGCTATGAATGCACAAACTAGCTGCGTCAGTTTTTGTTATTTTTTTTTATTCTAACAGCTTGTTTTATGCAAAATCATATGATTTTCAGAACCTCTGCTATCAAACCATTTCACTTCTTAAAGTGTAAAATAAAATTCAATAGTAACATCAATGTAAAACAAAACATCCATATAAATGCATGTCATTTCTTGAAGCTATATCTAAAATAGTCAGAAACTACATTTTAAATTAAATCCGGATAAAACTTAATGTAATGCTGAAAGTTTAAATGTGTGTGCACAGAATTGAATTTTTTTTTCAATATCAACATAATGAAAGAAATAAAGCACTGAAAATTAAAAGTTAGTGACTCTAAGTTTTTTACTTTTTAATGTTTACTAATTTTTTTCCGTAATAATTGTTGGATTTAAGTTTTCCCTTCTACTTCCTTTTCATAAAGTTAAGTCTCCGATCTCTCCTCATCCCTCTGATAATAAATTCTCGTATAAAAGGCCCTCTGAAACGAGCTCAAGTATGTCAATGGGTAAGTAGTAAAGTGCTTTGTTTATGATGAAAAAAAAATCCCCAAAAAGTTCATTTCTCGTTAACTTTTTCATTAAAATTATTGATAATTTGTGGTTGATGTTTCAGTGGCTAGCATACTGTGTTAATTTTTGTGTGGTTGTTTGTGTGATGGGTTTTGTTTGATAATTGTGCAATAAAAATAATATGAAGCTAATTGTTGTGTTGGTTTTATGTTGCACGACAGTGTGATCCGAAATATGGTTGATATTAAACCATATTTGTTTAACTCCCTGAATCAATCTCTATTAACTTGAAAATCTGTTATTGTACAACTTTGTTTGGTGTTGTTTTCTGGGAAATATGTATGCCCTTTATGTAGTGCAATAACTTTATAATGTTTATTGTATTGTACCAAATTATTTTGTATAAAATTTGTATTAGCATATCATCACTCTTTATGCTATTGGTAAAATACCTTTTAAGTAAATGCTTTCTTCTGTCAATTAAGTGTTATCTTTATGTGCAAATGCAATATGGAAAAAATAGGGCCATTTTGTTCTGGGTTGCTACTTTTATATTACAAGTTGGATAGCACACAAATTTATATCATAAATTAAATGTCTTGTTTGAAAAGCAAGTCAATGACAATGTTTATAGTTTTGAAGCTTGCAATATATAAATCTACACTCATGTCCAAAATTCTCTTTACATAATTTTTTTTCTGATTTTTTGACATTTAAAAACTACTTTCAAATATTTAATTTGCTTTTTATCACTTGTAACATGTAATACAATACAGATTTACTTGCATAAACAATGCCTCGATTGCAATTAGGCGGAATAAAAGAAAAATACATTGATCAAAAAAGTTTTGCCCCTAGTAGACTAAACCCCCTTATTAGACTAAAGGATTTTTCATAATGCAAAACGTATAGTTAAAATACAGGCACATTCTAAATGTCTGAATTTGAGATCACCGTTTATAGTAAGTCATACAGTGTTGTTTGAATAAAATAATGTAAAAAAATTGTAGTGTCTGACACACACACAGCAAATGAGCAATTACCTATAACTCATACTAATACCCATAACTCCTTTTTAAATAATTTTTTTTTGCATTAAAATTTAAGTGAAATATATTTCATATAATCTATTAAATGTCAAAAAAGTCGCTTTCAAAAGTCTTTGGTCCCATTCAGAGAATCGCTTAACCCTTTCAGTCCCAATGACAATTTGGCATCATCATTTTAGAATTTTTTTTTCTGATCGTCTGCAGCCATTTATGATATCAAAAAGCACATCATTCGATTCTTCAAACTTTTTTCTATTAGAAAATATTTTTTTGTTAATCCCAATAGATGTCAGCTCTATTATTTTTTAAAATTATGATCAGAAACATGATGATGCCAAATGGCATCATTGGGACTGAAAGGGTTAATTGCAATCGAAACATTATTTTGTGTGAAAATATGTGTTATGCCTGTTACAAGTCGTCAAAGCAAATTGCATACCGTCAAAGCGGGTATCTTTGGCCATGGAGGGTAACTTTGGCCAACGCGTCGGAAAAAGATTTGTTCTAAAATTTATCTGCTCAAAATCATCAGACTTTAAATTAGTTAGCATTTTTAGAAAGGTGGCAACATTGGCTTTAATTTAATATAAGATTTTTTTCTATTTTAGTTTTGGCAACACCAAAAAAGTGTTTTATTTCTGCAAGCGTTGAAGAACAAAAATCTACTTCAGTAAACTTTCATTTAGAATTGTTCGAAAATTATTGAAAATTGAGCAAGTAAATACACTATGCGATTCTTTAATCTATTGGGAATAATATCCCACCATTTATTTTATTCTATGTTGAATATTTCGAAAGCTGTATTTAATTGTTGGTCACCAGGAAACTTTTGATCACAAATGTGACTAACTTTGGCCATAGCTGCAATGATTTTCTTATGCTATATTACACTTTAAAAAATGAACGAAAAGCGAGATTCTTTTTAACTTAATTTTAAATGATACATTTTAATCTTATTCTTATGGATATTCTATATTATGCATTTTTAAAACTGTTTTTAAGCATAATATAGAACGACATTTAAAATTGCTAATGCTATAAATGTAAACTTTAGAATTCCAAATTACTTATTTTCTTTTCATTATAATATTGTTTGCGTTTTGATTATGAAAATAATTAGCATTAAATCTGGTTTACAAAAATTCATTAGTTGATTTTCTTATTAGAACTGTAAATTAATTTTTAAAAATGTCAGCTAAAAGTGTTCTGAAGTATTGCGGCTACATCATTGGGCGATGCAGCATAAACTGAAAAAAGAATTTTTCTTGTATTTATCCTGAAATCACCTAATAAACTTTAAAAACTAATAATTCTAATGTTAAGTAGTTTTATTATTGCAATTTAAATCTATTGGACAGCCCAAAAAGCAGTAAATGGTACGTTTGGTGAGTATTTCATGCTTGTGGCCAAAGTTACCCTCCTGGACTCGAATCGTATCCTAATTTTTTAAACTAGTACCATTTTTTTTTAAACTTATAAAATGTAACAAAAATGCCTGCAAATTATTCCTAAAGGTACAATACTTAAAATGCATAGTGATTTTAAAGTGTTTAAATCGCCTTTGTAGTTTAATTTGTCTTTTGTAAAAAAAAACAATGATTTTGGCCAAAGTTACCCGCACTGACGGTATTTCAAAGTAGTTTTCATGAAATGTCAAAAAATCTTTTTTTTTTCATGTAAAGATAATTTTGTAAATGACTATGTATACGGGGTTATTAATTACTGTGTTTAATTCCTTGGATATGTTTTATTTATTCGCTATAATACATGTCTAAACTAATATATCTTTGAAAAGGCATAAAAAAACGATTAATCAAGCTTTTGATTTTCTCAATGTTTCTTCAACTAAAAATATCTTCCATCAAAATAAGTTATGATAATTAAACAGAATATTTATGAGACTAAATATTTTTATAAACATTTATAAGGTAGTTTTTTTTCTGTTTCTTGAAATGAAAGTATGTTTAAATATTGCGACTTTTTATATTTTTGTTTCTAACAAGTAAAGCAATTGCCTAATTCTTTCTGAATTGTTCTTTTATCATTCTATTCCCTTTTCTTTCCCCCATTATTATGGTATCATAGATACAGTCCTTTAGAAATAGCATTTGATTAAAAATAAACATTTATATTTTAAAAATTATTTAAAATGTTCAAATTACAACCTATTGTTTGTTTTTACAGCTTTAAAGAGCACGAATGGATTATTGGACCGTAAGTATTGGGCTTGTAATAAATTATTTAAAAGATTTTGTAAAAGACATTCTATTTAATTCATAATTAAAAATAACAAATGTAAAAGTTTTGTTTTCTAGTTACTATATTGTGATAACAATAATTGCTGGATAATACTAAAAAAATACTAAGGTCTTTGTAAAAATATTTTTTATTAGTTTTGAAAATAAATTAAACATGTTTTTTTCTTTTAATGGCATTCTAATAAAAAAATTACACAGAAAAATTCTTTTTTTTGTTGAAAAGTTATCTTTTATGTATTTTCCTTTAGTTATGACTTGAGTAGTTGGCTCGTTAATTTGGCAGTTACTGTGAATGAAAAATGTTGACAACCGTACCATATGCTTGAGTGTCTTGGGAGGTGGTTTATTAGTTTTCAGTGATTTTCACAGAATTATCATGATATATTCCAGTGTTTATCTAAAGTTCTTTTTAGAAAATATCAACTTAAAAGGTTCCAAGATGAGTTTTTTTTTCTGATTCTTTTTTTAATCTACCATTTGCAGATAGTATAGAAATACTAATTTATCTGCTCAAATTCTGTTTTATTCTTACCAGGGTGATCAAATATGCTGCTTTTTGCAGTAATACTATTTTTTAATGTCAGGTCCTGTGTATTTCAATAAGGTGTAAATAAAAATAAGATGTCATTGTGCTGATAAAAAGGATCTAGCATTCTCAAAGTTCTTTTTTTGTTATTGTTCTTACCAAACCATCTTTAAAATGCAATAGGATATTTACGACTATTTTGAAAAACCATGATATGTGCATATTTCTCTTTGATTATAATCAATTGATCTCAGTCTCCGTATTTTGATGTTTTTTTTAATGGTAGACACTCTTTTATTACATAACCATACTGCATCGATTGTGTTGCGTACACACCATGGTTTGTGTTAAAAAAATTTAAATCGTCGTCTGGTCTCTTATTCTTGCTAACTTCTGTACCATTTACTTTAACAGTCTTTAGTGTGACTGATTTCAAACAAACATAGAATGTTTCTTTTATCGTATATGTTTATTGTTGTCTCTAAAGTTAAATTGTACTTCCGTAATAATAAGTTAACTTCTGTATTTGAAATATTCTGATAATATAAATTTGCAGCTCGCAAACAAGAAGTCATAAAGCTAACCGAACAGCTGGTTGAGGCAATAAATTGTGGAGACTATGAATTTTATACGTGAGTGAAATTTCTGTATTTGAGTTGTAAATTTAGAAATTTGTAATGTAATCAAAGAATTTAACATAGACTTGGTAACTTTTATCTGAATATTACTAAAATCCTCGGCGCAACAGCCAGTTAGTGGGCTAAGGCCTGCTGTGCCCATTGCAGCTTACTTGGCCAAGGGCTCTGGGGTGCTAGGCATATGTCCGGGTTAGGTGGTCAACCTCATGCTCTCTGAATATTGGAAGCATTAAAAGTTGGAAATTTAACAAATTATCATAATAATTTAGGTTAGGGAGGTTGGGTTAATAGGAAGAGGTGTAATTCGAAATAGTGTAAAGGTATTTGCTGCATCATGGGGTAGTTGTACCTTGTAACAGTTGATCATGTGCTTGCTCAAATAGATTACATAGTTCGAACAGAGAATAGCCTTTGACAATAACTATTTAAAGAGACAAAGTACCTAAAAAAAATTATTTTGCAAATTTTGTTACAAAATTTACTCGAAAGAGTTGGTTAAAAAGTAATGACCATTTAAAGAAACTATGTAAATGCAACTTTTCATTCAACTTGTTTCTTTCTGTGTAGATTCAGGTTTCTTGACAAAAGGTAATAAGGGAAAACAATATGTTCAAAGGGGGTTTAGGATGTGATATTAGCTTTACTTTAGGCTCCTAGACGTGGCACAGTTAAGTTTTAATGTATGTTTTTTTTTCATTCTAGAAAATTTTGTGATCCCCATATGACTGCCTTTGAACCTGAAGCGTTAGGTAATTTGGTTGAAGGAATGGATTTCCACAAGTTTTACTTTGATAATGGTAGTTAACTATCCATTTGTTAATGTTTTAGTAGCATGCTGTGCTTAAAATGAATAGTTTGAAAATTACTAATTTAATATTTTGCAAAAATAAATTACCTTTAGTGCTGAAATGGTCTTATAATATCCTTATGTCTTGAAGTGACCTTTGAACTCTAAAGACAAAATTAGAAGTGTTTAAAAAATTAAGTTTTTTGCATTATTTTTTTTCAAGATGAATGTATTAGAATTTTTTGCCAATCCAACCTTAATTGATAAAATATTTATTTCTTTCCTTATAATGTCCTTGTATTTTTTTTAAGCAGTAGCATTTTGAAAGTCATGACATTCCTATTTTTCTGCCGAAATGTTTTTTTTTAACTTTGTGCTTTTTAGAAATAATTTATGGGTTTTAAACTTAAATTTGGTATAAAAAATGAATTATAAAATAAGTATCTGTAAAAAAACTTGGTGTAGTCTTAAAATAATGGTACATGCACTTAAAATGTGTATTAAAATGTCCATTGTATTTTAGTATGTATTAAGAATTAAAAAAAACATAATTAACACATGTTTCAGGATTAAACTTTTAATTTCTGTTTTTAAAGTTAGTAATAATTTACTATATTAAGCCTTCTAATTTTAAAACATATTGTTTTTAATTTTACTATGGTTTGTTTAGTTTTAGGTAAAAACAGTAAAACATTACACAGCACAATATTGAATCCCTCAGTTCATCTACTAGGAGATGATGCAGCTTGTATAGCATATGTGCGACTTACACAGTACATGGATAAGTATGTATATATCTCAAATTTCTATTTGACAGGAATTGTACATATTTAAAAATTGAAAGTAGTTAACCATAAGATATTTTAAGAATATAATGTATAACAAGTTTCTACCCATAACTAACATGTTGCATAATGGATATTCTTTTATGTATAAATTGCAAAACACATTAACAAATCATACTCAGCGGATTACACTAAATGTAATGCTGACAATATAATTTATCATACACTATTATACACTGCTAAATGCCACACAACCGAGACAATACTTTTCTGTGTAAATTATATTCGACAATTTCCTCTGCTGTATTTTATCACTGCACAAATATACTTTCTAGTTATAAACTTACCGGCCTGTAATTTTTTCAAACTTCTAGAACTGAGATTCATAATGGATATCCTTTTTAGTATATATTGCAATACACATTAGCAAATCATGCTCAGCAGATTACACTAAATGTAAACCCAAACAATATCATACATCATATACTATTATCAGACATATGATTCTTCCGCCAATTGGCGGAAATCCGCCAATTCGCTTGGCAAAATTAAAAATTCCGCTAAAAATTTCTTGTTCCCGTATGCGACGAGAATTGGAAATTTTTTTCTACTACGAAGAATTGAAATTGAAGAATCTTTGCATTTTTCCAAACACGTGACGTCACAGCTTGGGCTCTAGAGAGGTAAAGTGGCACATTATTTTCCGGAACTTAGGGAGAAGGGTGAAACTTATGTCACGTGGATGCGCAATCAGTAATGCCTAGCACAAAATAAATTTAAATGTGAAGATGAAATATGATTAGATTGCACTAAGATTTCTTCAAATATCGTCCGTCGGTCAGTGTAATCCCCCATTAAAAGATTGTATTTTTAACCAGACCAAGATATGCAGTCCAATAATTCTTCACTGGTTTACTTTTTTTGCTGCCTAGTAATTTTCACGAAATCCACCGATGACGTTGCATTTTCTTATAATGATTGACAGTTCTTGGGTTCTGCATGATCGGAAGAGTGTTTTGTTATTATCCATTTTCGGCTTGTACAGGAGACATCAAATTTTCCACAATACTAAAGCCGCCTAAAAAAAATCCTCTATTTTCGGTGTATATTAATTGAAAACTAAACTTCAATTTCATTAAAAATCAAGTTTAATTTATAAGTTTTAGCAATTAAAGGTAAAAAATATAATTAAAATTTAAAGATGAATTAAGATTAGATTTCACCAAGATGTCTTCAAATATCAACCAACGGCCAGTGCAAATTCTCTGTTAGAAGAGTAACATTTTCACCTGATCAAAAATCTGCAGCACAATAATGCCTCTTGATTTACTTACTTTGCTGCCTAGTAATTTTATAGCATCCACCAATGATGCTGCATTATCTGATGATTGACAATTCTCTGGCTCTGCATGATCAGAAAAGTGTTTCGTTACTTCTGTAGCTCTAGTTCAGGCCAAGTAGGATCAACCAGATTCACTTTTCTGAGTAAAAGATTTATGACATCCCCCCCCCCCCCCTCATTTGTATCTTATCACTCTACAAAAATACTTTCTAGTTATAAACTTACCTGCTGTACTAATTGTTTCAAACTTTTAGAACTGAGACTCACAAAGGATATTCCGTTAAGTATAAATTTCAACACACATTAACAAATCATGCTCACACAATGCAACACGAACAATATTATACATTATACACTACAAAATGCCACACAACTGAAACATCACTTTTCCGAGTAAATTATTTTTTACTACACATTTTCCTCAGCTGTATCTTATCACATTGGAAAGCAAAGGCAAGAGCCAGATGACTTTAGAGTCAAATTGTTAGGGAGGCCATGGTTAAACACGGACTGTAGGGCTAGAGAGTTATTTAGTTGGTATCTCTTTTAAATGCACAAAAATACTGTCTAGCTTTAACCCTTTATCTACTGACGGTACTTATAAGTACCACTTAAAAGTCCACCCTTAAACTTTTCATTGTTTGATTTGGAGAAAACGAAAAAAAGAATGAACTTTTTGATTGACATGTTCGGTATTAGCACATTAAAGTCTATAAAGGTAATGCAAATTCTTCGTAATCCTAAAACTTTGCTCTAGTTATCCTGCGCCAACTCATGATGCACTGACGTTACTTATACATACCACTTAAAAAGCTGTTGTTTTACTTTTCATTGTTTGTTTAAGGGAAAATAGTTGGTAGTGGGCTTTTATTAATGCAGCATGCCGTTTCAATACATTAAAGACTAAAAAGGTAAAACATATTCGTTCAACAAAATGTCATTCTTAGTCAATGTAGTTTAGTAATTAAAGTCGAAAGGAAGAAAAAAGAAAATAAATTCGGGACATAAAGTGCATTTTATGTCCCAACCATTTTTTACCCTTTTATATTCTAATTAATTGCAATAGCTATCATTAAAATATTCAAAGACAAATAATTAAAATTGTAACTTAATTTGGTGCATAAAGGAACTTATCAATTGTTTCAAACTTTTAGAACCGGAATGGCCCACACACAGCAATCCGAAGAAACCAGGGTATGGCTGAGGAAAGACGGCAAATGGCAAAACGTTCACTTTCACCGATCAGGGTCGGCCTCTTCTCCGTTTACTGCTGTTCACAAGTAGAATTTCTATGAGATTGGCGCTGGTCTGCGGTCATTGAGTGACTTGCACTAGCTGTCTTATTTAAATCAGTGAAATCACCCCACCTCTGGCAAACAAAAGTTTTACTGTGTATTTGCAGCAGTCCTCTCTTCAATAACTTTCCTTCCCCGTTTGTTTGAATTGCGACTCGTCTGGAAGAGTCGCAAGTGGCATTCAATCCCATTTTTAAACCATGTAGGAGTGGTGTGATTGTGTGCGGGTTGGTGTTTTGATTTTACTAATGATGCGTCTTAATCCGTGTTTTGATGTGCAAGTAATCTAAAGGTATTGCTAATGTATGCTCGAAATGACCCGTTGAATATATTACATTGATAATTCTTGTGTGTTTGCACTGATGGATAATTAAGTGCATTGCATTTATTCATATTAGAACAGCAGTTTTACTTAACTATACATTTTATATAATTTTTATTATTTTATTAATGCTAATAATTTTGTTAATTAGTGTCTTAAATTTGTCTTAATTTAAAATTAATATATATATATATATATATATATATATATAATATATATATATATATATATATATATATATATATATATATATATATATATATATATATATATATATAAATATTAGTTAACAAATTTGTATTTAAGTAAACAAATTTATATTTAAGTTTTTTGTTTATGTAAAATTTTTATTTTATGTATTTATAAGTTTTAAATATTTACTGGAAAGAACAAAATTGTCCATTGATTTGTGTGTGCAGCCGATAAAGTGATACAATCACAGACCTGCCTTTCAAACAAATCGAGCTCTAGTATCTAGTCATTTAAAATATGTTAGATTAAACGTAATCGTAGAAAGTACATTTGTACTGGTAATCTGTGTTTAACTACCAGTGACGCTTTAAGTATATGTGTGCGTGTGCAAGTTTATGAGCATGGTTGTGTGTTGTGCTCATTATATATATTTATATATATACACATTCAGACTAAAATTCTTTCGATTTCATAATTGTGGACAACTTTGAATCGACTTTTTATGATTTTCCAAATTATTCCATCTGTGATCGAAACCGACTAGTTAATGACAAATCATTTAGCAGATGGTGCTTCTGTATGAAATATTTCATCTCAGGGAAATCATTTCATTTCAGTAGGCAGGTCTGTCTGTTGTTCATAGACAGTTGTCCTAAACCGGTTACAGAGGTGCCAATTGGAGATAAGGCTTTAGTTATCAAAAAAAAAAAAAATTCCGCAGTAACTGGCAATTACATTTTCACAGGGTTCCCTCACTATTAAAAAAAACCTTATATATATATATATATATATATATATATATATATATATATATATATTATATATTTATATATATAACTCCTTTAGAATCCTTAAAATTTTTTTGTTGAAATCTACAAATGGCCCTAATTTTTGCTCGCAAATAATCTTTAATATCAATTGTAATTTTAAATTAATGTATCCGAGTATAAGTGTATTTCTGAATAAAGACCCAAAAATGCTGTTAATGCAGCCCTTAAGTAGCTTTCGAAAACTCTTTCCTTTGTTATAAAGCTTTGAGTGGGAACCCTGGATTCGAGTTTTAAAATTAAAATTTGTATTCATATAATTGATTCTAAAGTTGTTATTCACCAAATCTCGTGCTTTTTTTAACAAAGAAATAAATTAAAAGGGTGAACGTTATTTGTCGATTGATTACATAAGAAGACAAATAAAGGGTGATAAAAAGTTTTCTTAAAATAGAAAAAGAGAGCATTTTTCAAAAAAGTTGGATGGTGACATATTTAATACCATATTTCTATCGCATTTGTATATCTTAAATATTAACATCTTAATTCGAAAGGGTCCTATAACTCATCAAATTCATGGACGAGTATAGATGTAAAAACACAAATGTACTTAAAATTAAGAATATTGTATCATTTGATTACTTCAACTGAATTATGTAAATGAAAAATAAAGTTTAGGCAGGGAACAGACAGTTGTATAAGAAAAAATCTGAATCCTGAAGTTGTCCGAAATGATGGCTAAGAGAATGTAATAAATTCTTATTAAGCACAGACAGTGTACTTTTATAAATTACTCAACATTTTGTACAGAACACATCACCTAATGGAATGAGTATATCTGGAAGACTGTTATGGAAGTTTTAACATCATTGCGGACAACCTTAAGGAGAGACTTGAAATTGAGCAACTGTTTGTTTCCTACCTCTATCTAGTGTTCTATGCAAACCGTTGGGTAATTTATTTTTAAAATTTAGAATTGTATGTAGTTTATACTAGAGTGTTATAAATTTAAACTTTTTCCACTTTAAGATTTTATTCTCACATCTTGAAATTAAAATTTGTAGTATACAGCTACAATTCCATATGGATTACATTTAAATCACTTTGCCAGAATTCCTTTTTTTAAAAAAAACTTTTTTTTATTGTCCTCAGAGTAACTTTGAGTTTCGGTATGTGCTGGCATTTCTATTCTATAGATTACATTGAAATAACTCTACAAAGTTTTTTTGTAAAAATACATCACTTAAGTTTTTTACAAGTACAAGTTATTTTTTAATGTCTTTAAATTGTTACATGTATATTGGTTTTGAGAAAGATATTAAACTGTTAAGTAATGTATGGTAAGGATTATTTTTGAGATGTGTGGTAGCTTATTGCTGTAAAACTTTGACTTATATAATAGATCCGATATCATAAGCCTTTTGACTTTGATTGGTCTTTTTATTTTATAATATCGGATTGATTTGAGAATAGAATTTTTTTTCATTTTGTTCAATGTAAAACTAGTAGTCTACAATGTGTGTTGCATACTTTTAAATTCCTGAAGATTACATAGCAAATGGATGCAGTTCTGCCTTATTTAATATTAAATTTTAAAAAGTAAATCCATCTTGATTTAACAATATATAAAATTTACGAAATTTGTTTTGTATAGTGTAAGCTAATTACAAATGTAGGCGAATGGATTTTAAAAAAAATCTATTTCTACATGCCCTAAAAGACATGTATTCTTCTCTAAATTGAAACTTGGTTAAAGAAGCTTTTTTCCATTGCTATTCATGGTTTCTTGTTTTTCTGAGATTTTTTTACCAATGCTCATAGTCTCATGTAATATTTAGATCGTCTGTTTTATTCGTATTCGAGACCTTTAAATGCTTTTGAAACGTCGACAGGGTATGAAAGTTTTTGTTTGAAATTGTTGGTTTCCTGAGACAAACTTTTATTATAATGCTCATAGTCTTGTTTTTAGCAGATCGACAGTTTTATTCAAGCCGTAAAATTTTTTTGAAACATGCCACAGCAGGGTATGAAAATTGTTGTCGTTGAGATTTTGGGTTTCCTGAGAGCATTAATTTCCCATCCTAGCATGTTTCAGTTGTGATGCTATTTTATTTCTTGAAAATATTGCAATCTACACAATATTTTAATAACTTGAAACCTTATTTGGAGCACATCCCCAACCAAGGTCAGAACTGAGGACACAAAATATTTGTAACTTAACGAGCAATTTTAACTAGTATGAAACCAAAGAAAATACGTTCCTTCATAAGTGAGTATTACTTATCTTTTTATAAATCTCCTCTAAACCTAAAATAACTCTTGGAATACTCAATCCGATCTTAGCCAGGAATGAATTGGCACCTCTACTCTTGTGGCTAAGTAATTTGGCCGATTTTCTTCTGACATAGGGTAGAAATTTTTGTATGTGCTCTGTAGGGGTGGTGTCACTGGTACTGTATAAAATCTCATGGCAGCTTTTCCCCCTTTAAAGAGTGACCGAAGTCAATTTTGTGCGGGTCAAACTGGTGGATCCGCACCCTCTTTTCTGGCTAATAAAATTAAGGTGTCAGAGTGTGCACCTAGCGTTCCTCATTCTATCTCTTCTTGATGTCTATTTTGTCAACTCTGGAATCACCTTTATTACTATTATCGGTCAGTGTTTGAATTTATGACCGAAGAAAAAAGAGAAGTGTTAAGATATGCAGCCATTGATAGTCATTGCTCAAAGGAGTTTCCCCTCAATGGGCATTTGTACGTAGTTGGCAAAGCTCTTATTCATGGATTGCGATGAACGTTTTTAAAGCATATTTTTTATCTAGTCATTTAAATTAGAAGCAGTTGTTTTTATATTTAAAAGTGTTTGCTCATTGTGTTGAGTTTTAAATGTTTATTTACAAGTATTTATTAGAACTTTCAAGTTTTCGAATCTGAGTAAAAGGTTTATTTATTGTTTTGTGTTTTTTTTCATGATGCTTTTATGTTTTCTTTGACTGCTTTGACATTTTTTTAAAATGAGAATTGTAAAAAAAAATCTGACATGGTGATATGTTAAGCCCTTTGCACACTGCCTTATTATTCTAGAAAGGATTAGCATATATTCAGCATTATAAATGCTGTTTTGTATCATTACTTAGGTAATAAAAATTTGTCTCCATTGACAATATGCGCTTTATGAAAATGTTTAGTTGTATTAGTTATCCAGCTTTAAATCATGTTACTTTAAATCAGACAAACTTTCTAAAAAAATCATCAATCTTACAAATTTACTATCGCCTTCAGCAAAAATTTTCTTCTTACATATGTATATGAATTTGTACAACATAATGTGCATGATCATTCAATTTGTAAATGTTGTAGTTAGAAGTGTAATATATAACTTATTTGTTATGCCACAACTCTCGAGTGGTGCAGGTATTGCTTAAGCGGCTCGTTACTTTTATGTGCTTTACATATGTATAGATATATTTATGTATGTGTTAATGTGACATTTAGTTCACAATAGTCTGATTTTCGGAAAGAAACCTAAGTTTTTATTTTGCTTTCGTATAATTTATCTACAAACTTTTTAACTTTATATCATAATTCCACTATAAAAAGTACATCTTAGCATAAAAGGGCTTTTTCAATATGTAGTCAAAGCAATGTTGTTATATATGTATGTATATACTATATATATTTGCTATTAGGAAAATTGAGGTGTACATATTTTACATTTACGCTAATCCTTATTTTGTGCATTTTCCCAATTTTTAACTAAAACCCTTTGTACCCCATATCATATGTTTAGGAAACATGCCCCTGTTTGTAAAGCAATTACCGTTTGCTCTTTGTAGGTTTACAACACCAAAACTTGCCTTTTTAACTTCTAAAATGCCCCACTATTCTTTGCCTGTACATGGTGATTGAAATTCTGCATTGTTAGCTTCTTCTAAGATGAGGAATTTTCATAGATTTTTTAACTATATCAGAGCACTTTTTCAATTATTAACTGAATTTTCATAATTTTCAAGAATTTATTATTATTTTCATATTTTCCTACGTGATTTTTAAACGTTATTGCCT
Source organism: Oedothorax gibbosus (assembly GCA_019343175.1). Classification (NCBI taxonomy): domain Eukaryota; kingdom Metazoa; phylum Arthropoda; class Arachnida; order Araneae; family Linyphiidae; genus Oedothorax; species Oedothorax gibbosus. The sequence continues at coordinate 355,168 of JAFNEN010000472.1, forward strand.
CCAAAAACGTTAAATGCATTTAAATAATTTAACCCTTATAAATCTCCCCATGATTTTTTTTGCTGTTTATTATTTATACCTAATTTCATAATCTTTAAGTACATGAACAATTGGAGAGCTTAGTGGAAGAATGTGCTAAGTGACATTTTTGAAAAAATTGATGTTTTTGTGTGTCTATGAACATATTATTCTCACCTTTAAGATAACAAGTTTCCCCTTTTTCATAAACTTTAAATTTAGTATATTTTTTGTGGTTTGCAATTACCGTTTTTAACAGATCCGAGTGCTAAATAAAAACTTTAAAGCTAATTTTCTTGTTTTTACTATTTGTCACACAGCACGTTCTTACACTAAGCTCTTCAATTTATCTATTTATGAGTAATTGAATATTTGTATATTAAATCATTTTTTATTTCAATATTGCATAAAAAGTTTTGGTCTTTTAATTGTACTATAAGGTATGTTTTTAAATATTTCCTTATATTATACACACAATAAATATCTTTCAATAAATATTAGTTTTATGAATGCCAGTTAAATCAGACTGATGAGGTCATAGGCTTTTGTCTAAAGCAGTTTTGATTTATAATAAAAACAAAATTTTAACAGATTTGTATTAAGGCCTTCAAAAATATAAAATATGTTACACTGACACAGCAACTATATAGAAATAAGTAAGGTACTACAAATTTTAGATTTGTTATTTGTGCTTTTATTTACTGTTAGCTCATTTTGTTTCTGCTTTTTAAATATAAGAATGTTATAATTTTATGTATATTTTAAGTTTATCAATAAATTATTTATTCCTTGAAATACCTTCTAAAGTATTAAAATGTTTTTGAGATTCATTTACTCATTAATTATACATAATTCTGGAAAATCCTTTTAATTTTGCTTTAATTAGGAATTTTTAAATGTCAATTCCTGATTGGTTCCATTTTTAGTCTTATTTTTCTTTTAAAATCTGTAAATTATAAATATAATAGTTCTTTTTTGTTATGGAAAGTGCGTTAAAATTTTACTAATCCAATAATTAAATGTATAAGTAGTCTTAGGAAACCCTTAAAATTCCTCAATTTGTCTAAAAGATTTTAAAAACCTTATTTTTTCCAATTGTATCAAATTAAACATAGCCGATTTTTTGACCCTAAGGTTGGAACCCTTTCACTCTAACATTCTATGCAAATCTTTTATTTTTAACTGTTATAATTTATACATATTATAAATCAAATTACTTCTTTTGAACAAGCGTTTTAAAA